>CM069909.1:67483782-67807648 GCA_036172215.1 Camellia granthamiana
AACAATGTTATCAACGCATTTGAAAACTTAAACAGTTGGAGAGGTATTGTGAAAAGTTACCGAAAGATGAGGGTCGGCTGATTAGGTCGTGGAAAATTCCATAAGCATTGATGTAGATGAATTTGGCACCAGGGAGGTTGTCGTTGAAGTCATCAACTAGGGATTTGAGTTGGTCATTGAATAGTAGATTTGCAGAGTTGACGTTTTGGACACATGATGAGCCATCTGGCTGTTTTGGGCCAATGCATTTGGGATGCAGCCAATCTGACCCACTCCGATACAGACTACTTTCCTTGCTCCATAGTTGTACAAAGTCTATTCCAACAATTAAACAAGAAGCAAAACTCTTATCATTTGTTTAATTGATTAACTAAATTTGTTGCATGTCATGACACTAGATCTACACACACACACACACACACACACACACACACAGACTAGCCCACTAAACAGGCCCTAATGCCAAAGGACTAATGGGCCTAGCCACATTTGAGCCAATTTCAGCCTGTAATAAGCCCCAAACTGGCTAAAACAAAAATAAATATAAAAAAAAAAATTAAAAAAATAAAAAATTCTTTTTCTTGTGAATAGAAAATGAGGTTAATGACTGTCAAATTAGCAATAAGTCCCTTAAAAATTAGCAATTTTTGTGTGAGGGCAAGTGTCACATGAATACCGATCTCTTCTTTGATTGGCTTAGATAGTAGGGTTCATAACATTTGTATTGTTATTTGAGAGACAACATAGAGAAAGGTGATTTGTGATTGGTTGAAAGTATCACGTGACACCACGTAGTACTCTCCCAACAAGCAAAACTTTTTTCCAGAAGCAATCAATCTTCTAGGCTTCCTTTACTGTAAGGTTTCAAAAGAGTTAAATGAATACAGTGTTACCACACATATAAAGTGATTGTTTATATGGATTAAACTCATGACATCCAAACCTAATACAACAACCTTCAACTTGTCCCACTCGTAACATTTTTCACTATGAGTTGAATCCATTACCAGACCAAAAATAGGAAGAAATTGCATAGAAAATAAGATGAAAAAAGAATAGTACCAACCCTGATTTGCTGAGAATATTGTTGAATGAGAACCTGAGCATATTGTTCAGGTGTATATTGGCGACTAGTGGAGTAGTAAGTAGGCATGAAATAATTGTTGAGATAGTCATTACTGCCCAATCCAACAGAGTAAATGCACTGGCTTAGATAATTTGTAGCTGAGTCCTTATCACCCAGTATGTCCACCACATGTGATACTGTGTTTTTGTAATTGTTTTACTTGCCCCTTCATTGTAATCCGAGCACCCTATAAATCACGACACATTGTATACATTATTAATATACACACACGAATAAGTATATGCATGATATAGAGACTGTTTAGAGAAATTTATCTTAAATGTTTATAATTATTTATTTATTTTGAGAGTTCATGTCAGATTATTTAGTATAGTTTCTGCATATAGTTAAAAAATAGTTTAAACAAGATGAAAAAAAAAAGAAAGCTAATTACCTAGAAGTTTAAAGAGGGTTGGTTTTTGCTTTTACTTTCTTATTATCAATTTTTAGTTAATAATAAACTACACCA
The DNA here is from genome assembly GCA_036172215.1 of Camellia granthamiana. Classification (NCBI taxonomy): domain Eukaryota; kingdom Viridiplantae; phylum Streptophyta; class Magnoliopsida; order Ericales; family Theaceae; genus Camellia; species Camellia granthamiana. The sequence goes on from CM069909.1 coordinate 67,485,378, forward strand.
GACAGGCCCATAATGTGTTTGGGAAAAAATTGATAAATTATTTTCAAAAACTATTTTTTTGAATTATTTATTTATTTTAAAATAGCACATTTTTCAGAACACACTAAAAAAGTTGTTTTTGAATGTAGAAAGCTATTGTCGCACAAAATAGAAATGGTGTAAAAATGACGAGTTTTGAAACTTTTCATTAGTTTGTTGTTAAGAAAAACAAAAACTTAACGAAAGACTTTTTGGCAAAATTAATAAATAAATAAAAAATTGGCAAATTATTTTTGAGAATTGTTTTTTGGAAAAATTTCTGAAAATAGTTAACCTTTCTAGAAACTCACTTTTCAAAATTAGTAAATTGTTTTTGAACAAAATGAAAACGGTGAGAGTTTTTGAATTATCTGTTTTTGAAAACACACAAAACAAAAAATCAGAATCAAAAGTAGAGAAAACAAAAGCAAATTACTAGTTGTTGGCCAGTCTCATCTCTAATTCCAGCAGCAGCAGATGCATAATTTACTCCTTTGAGAATGTCTTTCCCTCTTGCTGCTGAATATGGAGGGATATAATTGTCAAATCCCAATAGTTCAGCTGAAAATCACCAAATAAGTTTGTCAATGCCATAAATTACACCATGTGTGTTTTATGAAATTTATAACCATAAAATTTTAAATAAAAAAAAAAAAAAAAGTTAAAACAAAGAAAAAAAAATGTATGATATAATTGCTCGTGATCTAATGACATTTAATTAGCAGTACTACTAACAGGATATTGGATTGAACTCCTTAAAATATATTGCGGTGGTTGTGATTATTAAAATTGTTACATGGAAAACAGGGGTTAGTATAGTTATCATCATAGAAACAAGGGTTAATTATACACATAGAGGGAGAGAGCTGACCAATGACATCAACAGTGGTTTTGCCATTAGAAAACCTTCCAGTAGGTCCTTCAGGGAAGTCAATCCCATAAGGCAAGTAATTAGCTCTTGCCAATGATGCTATATTATTGTTATTCCCATTATCTACCAATGAATCTCCAAATATGAAGTAACATGGCACTTGTGGCTCTGCCTCAGCACCCCACTCAAACTCAAAACCACCACCACCACAAACACCACCACCACCCACCTCCTAACCTCACCAGCCATACCCAAAACAATAAAAAAAAACAACAAAAGAGCTTTAGAGAAGCAAATGATAAAGGTGTGTTTGGTGTGTGATGGAATTAAAAGGGTAGAAGGGGTATATATATATAGGGGGTGGAGACAAAAGAGGACTGAGTCAGAGACAGACACAACACTATTTTAGAATCAAAATGGAGAGTGGCAATTTTTTTTTAATTAATTATCTAAAAATTCTATTTATAAATGTTATGGTAACTCATTATGTTTAAGATTTTTTAAACCAATAAGTCTTATTTAGTAAAATTAAAAATATTATCAGTTTTTTCTAATTAAGAACATTATCAATTTTACATAGTAATGTTCTAGATAATTGTTTCACTAACTAATAAAAAAAAAACAAAGCATGAGATTAAACGTTTTTGCCCTTCTACTTCTAATTTGATTCTACTATCCAATAAAATCGAGAAGATTATCAGTTTTTTCCAGCTTTAAAACTGATAACATTATCAGTTTTTTTCAGTTTCAAAACTGAGAACATTATCAGTTTTTTCATTTTTAAAATTTTTAATTTTTTTTTCAATTTGGCACATCAATATTTCATAATCATGCTCTTTTATAGACACAAAATTTTCAGTTTTATACAAAAAAAAAAAAAAAAAAAAAAAAACAATTCAGTTTTTTAAATTTTTTTCAAAAAAAAAAAAAAAAAAATTTGCACATAATTTTTTTTAAAAATTTTTTCAATTTGAAAGTTGATATTTTAAAGTTTTGAAAATCAAAAGCAACGTCAAATCATCATGTTCTTTTATAGATAATCATAAATTATGAACAATCATTGTTTGAAAGACAATTTCAATTATTAAAAATTTAATGGGATTTAAAATTTCAAAAAATCTTAATTAAAGAATAAAATATAAATTCATAATTATCATATTTATCTTTAAAAATATAAATAGTTTATTTTAAAATTACACATGTTTACTTTTTTTGTAAACAAATATAATGGAAGTATATATGTAGTTATAAATATTTGATCAAATTGATTTTATTTTATTTTTTTAATGAATAATTTACCTACGAAGTTCAACAAAATTATTAGTTGGATCGTTGAGATGTCACTCGTGTTGGACTTCATACAATCCTGGATGGTAACGGGTCAGATTTTTTTGGGTTTCACTCGTAAATTATTATTTTTAAACTCAAATATTTTGATGATATTAATTTTGTACTTTACTACTCCCTCCGTCCCAAAATAATGGTCCCTTTTGGGGAATCCAACTTTTTTTGGTAGTACAATTATTGCATTTGAAAAAAGTTGATTTTCCAAAATTATCCTTTTGATAGTACATTTTTTGGGAATATCAATGTCATAATTGTACTTTTTATATTGTTTATTAATTTAAAAGAAGGGCAAAATAAGAAATTTATATTATTTTTGTACTTAATTTTTGAAGAAGGACTAATATTTTGGGACAATGAAAAATAGAATAAGGGACTAATATTTTGGGACGGAGGGAGTATAATCTTGACAGTTTTGACCTTCCTATCCCCATAATTTACCCTATCCTATTAATGTTCTCCCAAACTTTATTTCATTAAAATTAAGTTTGAACAAATATAATTGGGTCAGATAATTTTACCATCCCTCCTATCCCTTTTGTTAATTAATGATAGTACATGAGAAGGGGAAATAAGGGGAAACACTACGACTGCGTTTGGATTGATTTTTCAAATTATAATTTCACCCCCACATTCTAATGTCATGTTTGAATACATCTTTCAGATTATATTTTCACAGTAAAAAGAACACTCTGTGTCAAGTAGGATTTTCTTTTGGTTTGAAACTTGACTTAACCGGTAGTCCGGCCAGTCAACCGGAACATGGCAATTTTTTTTTTTTTTTTTTTTTTTTTGCAATTGGCACCTTTTTTTTTTATAATATTTTTAATAAAATTATATTTAGAAAATTCTACCAAACACTACCTAAAGTACTCCAATTCTTAAAAAGAAAAATAAAGTTGGCAAGAAGCTAATTTATCGAACATGAAACCAATAAATAGAAACACCCCAAAAGAAATAGGATAAGTTTCTCTCTATACATTCTCTTTTTTTTATCTTTCCATATCTTTCTTGGGATCCCAATTTGGGCACTTAAAAGATGATTTGAACGCTTTCCCTCATAGGCTTTGTAATAAAGATTATTTATACAAAAAATCAGTTTTATGGAACAAATATAAATATAGGAACAAATCATATTTTATTTTGTAAAATGAATTATTTATGAAATATAAACTTAAACCATCTATTTTATAAAACAAAATATAATTTATTCATATGTATATAGTTGTCTGACTAAATTAATTTTTTTACACGGATAACTTCTGCTGTGAGGGCCTTTGAGATAAATGGCTCAAATCAGTGTCCAAATTGAGGCCCATAAAAAGGATATGGAAAAAATATGGAGGGGAGTTCCTCTAAAAAGAAGTCCCACAAATTACAAAAATAAAAAACTGTTTGCACCTATACCCAATCCAAAATTCAAATATAGTACACATATCATGCGATATATTTCATCGTTATTTTAAATACGATAGTTCTTATATCTTGTTTGTTGTGTGAATTCACTTACGTCCTATTATTTTATAGATTTAGTGAATCGTACATGTACTATTGTGTGAATTTGCATACATATGATGAAAAAAGTTGATAAAATTTATGTGGCCCATGTGTAATTTTTATTTTTATTTTTAGGAACAATTTTCCATCTAAATTATAGCAAGTGGGAATAAATTAGATTGTATTTTAGGAGTAATGGCCACTATATTGGTATCTCAACAAACCACTAAAATTCAACAATACTATATTCACCTAATTTATTACCTCTAAATAATTTTTAATGATGTGACATTAAAAATAGACCTTACATAATAGAATATTTGACAAATCAAAATTTAACACTTACCAGATATATCATTATGGATAATTTTTAAGAGTAATAAATTAAGTATCTCAAACTTTTTTTAAAAAATGAATAAGTTTAGAAACCTAAACTTATCCATTCATATTTTTTTAGTTGTAGGGTTATGTGATTGAGATTAAAATTATATAATATATGATTCACATATAAAATAAATAATCTAAACCATAAAATAATAATTATAAATAATTAAATCTAAACTCGTAATATTATTGACTAAAAATCTATAGGCACATATATGATATATAACATGTTTGTTGGTAGCTAGTGAGAAAAAATGTACTCCTAACAACCATGGTGATTACTTTCAATAAAAATGTCAATCATATGGGTCCGTCCCCCCATCAGCTTATCAAAAATCATTTTAAAAAAAATATTATATTATTATTTTTTTTTATGTAGTATTATTTAATCTCACTAAAAAAAATTATTATGGGCACTTTTTCATAAATCTCTTTTTATCTACTTATATTTCATTTAATGTACATTATTTTTTTATATTTCAATAAGTCCTATGAGTGATATAGTTACTAAAATACCCCTACTAATATTCACATTTATAGTGTGATATTCAGTGATGTGAATGTTCACACCGACAATATGAATATTCATATTATCAATGTGAACATTCACACGTCAATATAAATATTCACATTATCAAATATGAATGTTCACATCACCAAATTGTTGACCGTTCAAAACATATTTATAAGGGTAAAAATGTCTATTAAATACCTTAAATATGAGAATTAGGATTTGATAGATCAAATGTTCAAATAATAGGACTTATTGGAATACAAGAATATCTTATGAACTAATTGGGATACAAACACTTAAAAAATAATTTTCTAATAAATCTCTCAAAAAATTTAAGATACTCTATTATATAGTTGGCATTAATAAATGAATGATTTTTTTAGTTACATCTTCGCTCAGTCCAAGTATACTCATAATATTATCCAACTTAATCCGTCAAATAAACGAGGTGAGGGTGCTGTTGGGGGTCTTTGGAACCAACCATGGGTCTCACTCAAACAATAAGATTATTTATGGGAAAAAAAATCAGATTAATCTAAAATTCATAACTATATATTTCTCTTAAAAATAATTATAGATAATCTACTCAAAAAAACCTAATAAAATTAACAGTTTGGATCGTCAACATGACAGGGACGGATATAGAATTATCACTATGGGTAGAGATGGAATTAGGAGAATACTATGGGGCTATGACTCTCATGTTCCGGTGAAAAATATTGTTTGCCATAACACTTTAAATAACATATATATATATATATATATATATATATTATTTTAGGCATAAAATGCCCCATCCAATATAAAATATATATATATATCTTATTATTCCCTCATCTTGCATTCTTTTTCTATTTTCACCAAAAAAAAAACTTCTTCATCCTATTAGAGATTGTTTCTATGGTATTTAATTTTTTTTTCTATGTATATCTAATTTATATATTATATTGTACATACACATGTGTTTGTATATGTAGTGAATTTTTTTTTTCGACCCCTCCAGTAATAAAATTCTAATTTCGTCCCTGATTATGGGGATATAAAAATATGTTTGGCGATGCAAATCCTTATAATTTTAAATTATTTTTAAATTTTCTAGTACAATATATGTTATTTTTAAAAAATTTGGGGGTATAGTTGCCCCCTCCACTCCATAAATCCATCCTTGTACGATGAGACTCGTTCCCCGAACAACACTATTGGACTTAAGCGAATCCTATCTCTTTTGTTAAGGATGATAAAACGTTGGATAAGTTATATTGACTTTTTTTTTAGATTTTATGAAATTACAAAAACCTTTCTTGAAATTTTGAATTTATAGAAACTTCTCCTGATACAATTTTTTTGAATCATGCTGACCTCAATGAAAGAAAATAACAAAATTCATCTGGTCCATGTATAAATTTTTTTTTTTTTTTTAATAAAATTTTGGGAAAATAACAACACGGTGTAAGTTTAGAAAAAAAAAATTAAAAATCAGTGATAAAATTATAAATTTTAATAATTAAAATGCTATATTTTTTCATAATTCTGTATTTATTTATTTATTTTACCGTTATCACTGAATTTTAATTTCCCTTACAATTTTCCTTCTAAATTATGGCACATGGAAATAACCACTCTATTGGTAGCTCAACAACCCAATAAAATCTATGAGCATATAATAAACTAAACCTAACGAGAAAAAAGTGTACCCCTAACTAGCGATGGTGATTAGTTTGAATAAAAATATCAACCATGTGGGGACTGAGGTTGAGATGATGTGAACTTTAATTTGTAGAATTTGTGAGAAATGGTTTGAAAATTGGTTTGGGAAAAAATAGATTTTTTTTTCAAACTTTGGTTTAATTTTTAGGTGGGATTCATGTATTAAAGTTGGCGGGTCTAAGTGGTAACGTATTTTTTGTCGCGTTGTGATTTACGTAGTATATTTGATTACTCAAAATTATTATCAAGTAAATGGAAAATTGATGCCAAAATGGATTCCATGAAAATGGTATGTTTTGTGGAATCTCCATAAAAGTTTGAGTTAAGGTTTGTCCCACATTAGTTTGGTGTACAAACTTTGTGTGGTTTTATAAGGATTGGATTTGGAACTTGAGGTAGGCCCTAAGGGGCACTCAAATTTTGTAGAGGGGAGGTTATGAGTAAAGTGGGTTAGATCCATTGGACTTAAAACAAACACACGCACGCCACTGCTGCCATCCGTTTAGTCGGGCTGGGCTTGGGCTTGAGCTTGGGCGAGTGGCGTGATGTTGGAATGGGCTTGTCTGGCCCAATTGAATTTAAACCGAGCAAATTTAGTACCTATTCAATCTGTACCGAACAAGAATTATACCTATTTAATTCAAATCTGAAAAGTCACCTTTACATATATAAATAGACAAGTCCCTCATTTGGATTTATATTCAATTTCGTTCTTCTTTGCTGCTATTAGTCTCTGCATTTTGCTGCATAAGTTTTCCTGTTGGAAAAAGGGTAAACACAAAGTGTATTCATTATACGAATAGTTTGTAGTGCTGCTACTATTCGTTATTATTTTATCTTGAGAGATAGACGTTCGCAATCTAAAAGCACCGTAGAGAGAACGAATCTGTCTTAAGGACATAATATTAAACACTGGACTTGATCAAAAATTTGTTCGAGAAACTAATAAGGTAAGTATTTATTTTTATTAGATTCTAATTTTGTTTTTTTAACAAAATAAGAATCTGCTATTTTTTTTTTATATACTGTTTTGATTTTTGTAATCATACAGTCTCTCTCATTCTTTAATTCTTTCTTTGAATACATTGAAGATTGTCCAACAATCTTAAGACAGATTATTTTATGGTATCTTTATTGTATTGATTTTTTGTTTTTTTACAAAGTGATATTCTAATTGGAAAATACAAATAGTAGTCATATACTGTTTGATAAATAATAGTAATAGATTGTTTATTTTCTTTAACAAATAGTAGTAATATACTGTTTATCATTAACAATTTCAGAATATTAATTTGTGTAATAGTCTTATAGAAAATTATTGTGTAATATTTTATTTTTCTGATTTTAGTAACTAGAAAAGTAAAACTATTTGTGTTATAACTTATTTTCTGGTTTGAGAAACTAGAAAATCAATTTGTGTTTTGGTTTTGGTTTTGGTTTTTCTGATTTTTGTAATCAGATATTATGGCTACTGCAACTGAAAGTAGTACTCTAAATCTAATTGTTACAACAACTCTGGTCCTTATCTAGAACCATGTTCAAGTTCCAATAAATCATGGAGAAAAATCAAAAAAATTTAATGGTACCGAGTTTAAAAGATGGCAGTAGAAAATGCTATTCTATCTTACAACTCTAAATCTTGTTCGGTTTCTCCGTGAAGAGGCTCTAGTACTTAAAGAGGATGAAAGTGATCGGCAAGTTGTTACCGCCGTAGATGTCTGTAAACATTCTAATTTTCTGTGCAGAAACTACATCCTTAATAGCCTAGACAACATGCTGTATAATGTTTACAGTCCTCTGAAAATAGCAAAAGAATTATGGGATTCTTTGGAGAAAAAATACAAGACAGAGGATGCCGGCACAAAAAAATTTGGTGTCGATAAATTTCTAGACTTTGTTATGGTAGACTCTCAAACAGTAATTTCTCAAGTTCAAAATTTTCAATTAATTTTCCATGATATTCATCTTAAAGGTATGCCTCTTAGCAAGTCTTTTCAAGTCGCTACGTTAATGGAAAAATTACCACCAGCTTGGAAAGATTTCAAAAATTATTTAAAACTTAAATTCAAAGAGATGACCATGAATGAACTTATTGTAAGACTAAGAATTGAGGAAGATAACCATAAGGTTGAAAAGAGGAATGGTAAAAATCTCATTGAGTCCAAGGCTAATGTGATTGAACAAGTGCCCAAACCACATAACAAAAAGAGGAAGTTTGCTGGAGATGGTCCTAAACAAGGCGACAACAATGGCAATAAAAAGTTCAAAGGTAAATGCTATAATTATGGCAAGACTAGACATCGTGCCTCTGCTTGCCGACACCCTAAGAAGGATCGCGGAAGTACTAGTAAAAAGACCACCAATCAAGCAAATGTGACAGAAATTGATTACATTTCTGACAGGATAAATGACATCAATCTCTCTGCTGTGATGTCTGAGGCTAATTTGGTTGGAAATCCCAAAGAATGATGGGTTGACACAGGAGCAACTCAACACATTTGCGCGCACAAAAAGATGTTCACTACTTATAATGAGGCTACAAATGGTGAACAACTTTTCATGGAAAATTTTTCTACTTCTGTTGTAGTTGGACAAGGGAAAGTAATCTTGAAGATGACATCGGGGAAGAAACTGACCCTCAACAACGTGCTGCATGTACTAGACTTCTGGAAGAATTTAGTTTCTGGTTCTTTGTTAAATAAAAATGGTTTTAGGCTTGTATTTGAATCTGATAAATTTGTATTAACGAAGAGTGGTATGTATATGGGTAAGGGATACATGAGTAATGGTCTCTTCAAGTTGAATGTAATGACTGTTGTACCAAAATCTACTATTAATAAGAATAACACATCTTTGGCTTATATTCTTGAGTCAAATTCATGCATGGTAGATTAGGATATGTAAATTTTGATGCTTTGCGTAGACTAATTGGTTTGGATTATATACCAAAGTTTGAAATTAATCATAATCACAAATGTGAGATTTGTGTAGAAGAGAAACTAACTGAGGCTTCATTTAAATCGGTTGAAAGAAAAATCGAACCGTTAGAATTAATTCATACTGATGTATGTGATTTTAAATTTGTTCAAACTAAAGGAGGCAAAAAGTATTTCATAACATTTATCGATGGTTGCATAAGATATTGTTATATACATTTACTAAGAAGTAAAGATGAAGCCTTGGAAATGTTTAAATTCTACAAAACTGAAGTTGAAAATCAACTTGGTAAAACCATTAAAATGGTTAGAAGTGATAGGGGTGGTGAATATGATACACATTTAAATGAATTTTGTGCACAACATGGCATTATTCACCAAACTATTGCACTCTATTCTCCACAGCAAAATAGAATTGCTGAAAGAAAGAATAGAACCCTTAAAGAAATGATGAATGCCATGTTACTAAGTTCAAGCTTACCGCAGAACTTGTTGGAAGGAAGCAATATTATCTACTAATTATGTTCTTAACAGAATACCCCACAAGAAAATGAATAGCACTACTTATGAATTGTGGGAAGGTTGACCACCTTCATACAAATACTTAAAAGTGTGGGAGTGTTTGGCAAAGGTAGAAGTTCCTATTCCGAAAAAGACTAAGATAGGACCAAAAACAGTGGATTGTGTATTTATTGGTTATGCTCAGAATAGTAGTGCGTATCGGTTTCTGACTTATAAATCAGAAATATCTGATATATATGTGAACACTATTATAGAGTCAAGAAATGTTGTGTTTTTTGAACATGTTTTTCCTTACAAGAAAGAACATGAATTAAGTTCACATAAAAGAACTTATGGTTGTACACAAAGTGAAAAGACTAATGACAATCAAACACAAGAGACTAGTAATGGTCTCGACCAACAGGATTTAACTGATGATGAGTCAAGACGAAGTAAGAGAGTGAGAATATCAAAATCCTTTGGTCTAGATTTTTTGACATACCTGTTAGAAAATGAACCTCAAAGCTTTAAGAAAGCACTGACAGGTCCTGAAGCACTTTTGTGGAAAGAACTTGTTAATAATGAAATTGAATCCATTATGCAAAATCATACCTGGGAATTGGTGGATCTTCTACCCGATTCTAAACCTCTTGGATATAAATGGATATTCAAGAGAAAAATGCAAACAGATTGTAACACCCCAAAAATGCAAATTATAATTATTTGAATTATCCATGTGTTAATTACGGATTATATGATTTAATTTGTGTATATCTGTCCAAATTGGGAAATTATTTGTTGAGAATACAACTTTGGAATTGAAATTGACCACCTTACTGGGTTTAGAAATTGAAAATTGATTCAGTTTACCAAAATTGTCTGTTATTGAATTGAACCTTAATTGGAACTATTAATTATGTTCCTATATGTTAATTATGTAATTAAGTATTATTGATTGTTATGAGATTTATTGAATTGTATTGTTTGAACAGATAGGTTAGAATGAAAATTAAACCTATCTGATTCGCTAATTTTAACAAGTTAGAATTAAATAATTGGATAGGAATTAGAGCCTAATTCACCTTAGTATAATTTAATTTAGTGTGATTAAGATTATACTGTGATGATGATTAATTAAATTGAGTGAGTTTGATTTACATTGATTATGTGAATTATTATTAACCTGTTAGAATAAATAAAATAGAGAAGTAAATCCTACTCATCACTTGAATAGGAATAAGAGTGAAGTGAGTGGGTTTTGTTGGAGAGTTTTAGAGAGAGTGAAGGTAGAGCTCTTGAGAGGAGAAAAGCTAGGGTATTAAAGAGAAGGCTAATTCTTGTTGTATTTCATCAAATTGAAGATATAAAAGGTTAGTTTTGAGCTTCATTTTTTATTAGCTATCATTAACTAACCAAGAATAAAAAGAATTTAAGTTCAAATTCTGGAATTAGTAGCTAATTTAAGAAGGTACAACTTGTAATCATGTACTATGAAGGAATGATGAAGTATGATTAGAAATTCTTTCATGCATGTATTTAATTGTTGTGGAATTCTTGTATTTGAGGTCAATCTTTACATGTTCATGAGTTTTGAAGTTACGATCATAAAAATAAAGAGTTACGAAATTACATGTTTATGTTAACTGAAGAATAGGTGAAATTGAGTAGGAAGTCTACATGCATTGCATCAATTCATAAAAGTCATTTTCATATATTTGATTTCTTGCATTGTTTATAAGATTTAAAGAGAAAACTCTATAGATTTTGAGAATTGGGACTCAAATATGCATGTTTTATGATTTTACATTTCAAGTCTAAGTTTTGATCTCTTACATGGCAAGTGGGTTTTGGTATGAAGTTCTAATTTTTATTTGATGTTAGAAATTGTTCATTCAACTTGTTTTGATGAGTTTTAAGCCTTGAATGGCATGAAAATAGAGTTGATTTTGTAAAGGAATGAGTTCCCATTGAAAATAGAATTTCAGACTGGTTTTACACCTAGACCGCTCGAGCGGCCTGGGCCACCACACGAGTGCCCGGGCCTCCTTTGCTCAAAGTTGCACACTATCTCACCACCGCTCGTGCGGCCAAGGCCACTGCACGAGCGGCCAGACCACTGCACGTGAGGGCAAGGCCACCGCACGTGCGGCCAAACAAGGCAGATTTTGCAATTTTGTTTTCTTTTCGTTTTCTGACTTCCAAGCCTTCATTTACTTGATTTTCACATGTCATTTACATCCATTAACATCTCATGAGTAAGAAAAGAATAGAAGTAATTGAACGATCGAGTAACGAATAATGTTAAGAATCAACTGAATGACTCGATGTCGATGTGTAATGAGAAATTGTGCTTTGAATGTTTGTATTTGTAGGTCAAGACGTAAAGACCATGCAACCAGGTATTGGAAGGCCACTGTGAATAACATTTCTGTAAAGATACGTTGATATGAATTATGTTTTAACTGTTATCGATAAGCTATGATTTCTGAAATGTTATTTCGATTATGTGAACGAATGTCCTATTTGCGAATCTATTATGGCATCCACGGATAGTCCTAAGTCATAGGGGACAACACATTAGTGTGGGTCCATGACATACATGTGATGTGAGATCTCGTTAGCCACTTCATCGTGGTGATATGTGTTTAATCGGTATCCAAAACCGATTACTCTAGTCGGAAGACGATATGTGATATATTCTGTGAGATGTACCATTATGTTATGTTCCGATATGAGACTGATATGATTGATTGTGACATGATTTGTTTTGCGGATATTACATTTGGAATTTGTTAACTAACCCCTTTACGTTAATATTATTTACTAGCTCTAACTCATTATTTTTATACATATTTATAGGTGAGCGTTTTGGAAGTCAAGCCTAGGGGAAGTCTTGAACCGAGCCACCGTTTTGAAGCCTACCAAGTGTTTTGGGTGCCTCCGAGTTGGGGCTAGGCCTGGAGGGCCATTAGCAAGCTTTCTGTCATGTTATACACTTTTGACCTGTACATATGTTTTGTATAAGTTATTATGCTATACGTTATGTAATGTCAGTGGGTAAATTAACGTTTTTGCATGTAATTATTTGTTCATATAGATGCATAGCTCATTGGACTATTGATGTTTTTGTTTATCGCTTCCACGAGCCCCGATTATTTTTATTGTACAGGAAAGTCTTTGGTAATCCAAGGATTACTGGCCGGTTACAATGCCAAACTTTTAGGGGCGGGTTTGGGTCGTGACACAAATGGTTCAATAAACAAGTATAAAGCAAGACTTGTGGTAAAAAGTTACAAACAAAAGGAAGGTCTAGACTATTTTGACATATATTCCCCTGTGACAAGGATAACATCCATCCGCATGTTTATTGCTATAGCAGCGTTGTATAATCTAGATATACATCAAATGGATGTTAAGACAGCTTTTTAAAATAGTGATCTAAATAAAGAGATCTATATAGAGCAACTCGAAGGGGTTATAGTGCCAGGACAAGAAAAAAAAGTTTGCCGGCTTATAAAATCCCTCTACGGATTAAAATAAGCTCCTAAGCATTGGCATGAGAAATTTGATCATGCTATGCTAACTAATGGTTTCAAGATAAACAAATGTGACAAATGTATCTATGTTTAAAACACTGACAAAGGTTATGTCATCGTTTGTCTTTATGTGGATGACATGCTTATCATTGGAAGCAATCAAAACATGATCAAATCAATCAAGCGAATGCTGAATAAAAGATTTGATATAAAAGATATGGGAGTCCCAAATGTAATATTAGGAATGAAAATTACTAAAATATCTGATGGATATGCAATATCTCAATTTCATTATATTGAGAAAATTCTTGGTAAATATATCAAGGATGATATAAATATAGCAAGAACACCTGTAGATATCAGTCTTTATTTATTTAAAAATAAAGGTAATGCAGTGTCTCAACTAAAATACTCCCAAATCATTGGAAGCCTAATGTACCTTGCACTCGTCCTGATATAGCTTATGATGTCAGTAAATTGAGTAGGTACACTAGTAACCTTAGAGAAGACCATTGGAAAGCGATCATCTGGGTTCTTAGATATCTAAGGTTTACCCATGATCATGGTTTGAACTTTACTCGATATCCTGCAGTACTGGAAAGTTATTGTGATGCCAATTGGATATTCGATACTAAATATTCAAAATTCACTAGTGGATATGTCTTTACTCTAGAAGACACTGCTGTTTCTTGGAAATCCACAAAACAAACATGCATTGCATGATCCACAATAGAATCTGAGTTCATTGCTTTAGACAAAACAGGAGAATAAGTAGAATGGCTTCGCCACTTCTTAGAAGACATTCCAATGTGGCTAAAACCTGTGCCAGCTATTTGCATTCATTGTGATAGTCAATCTACAATAGGCAAGGCACAGAGTCATATGTATAATGGCAAGTCACGACACATTCATCTTCGACATAATACCGTAAGGCAATTGCTCTCAAATGGAATATAAAATCTAAAGAGAATATTGCGGATCCGTTAACAAAAGGTTTGACAAAAGAGCAAGTGTATAGTTCATTGAAAGGGATGGGATTAAAGCCTATTACATAAGAGTCATCATAATGGTAACCCTGCTTAGATGATTAGAGATCCCAAGAACTAAGTTCAAAGGGATAACTAAGTTATGTGTGGCTCACTAGAAATCACCAAGGGATTAAAATCATTTACCCATTTCTATGGTAAGAGTGATATCTATAACACGTGTTGTATGTGATATCTGCAATATATGTTGTATGCAGGGGTTTAAGGATAAGCTTTGCTTTTAATGATTACTTATATCTTGATTTAGGCATAAAAATCAAAACGAGTATAAAAGATACTCACAATAGGAATCATCTATATGAGTGTCAGACTGGGGCCGGTTCTATGAGAATAAAGAGGTGAAATTCTCTAGAAGCACTCATGAACAGCCAGGAGCGTTCAAGGCCAAAATGAACATAACAGTAAGGACCATGATATGTCAGAAGATATTTTGTGTGAAATCTATTGTCTTGGCTTACACAAATGACTGAACAATTCAAGGCATCACATCCATTGGTTAGCTAGTAAGTCCGATAGGTTATCACTAGGGAAGGTTCAAAGCCGAAGCTACCTATCATGATGCAAGATATTTTCAATTTATACTCTTTCGACAAATTCTGCATATTGTTGCATTTCTGTTGTCATCAAATTCCATTCATGTGGGAGATTGTAAGAAATGGTTTGAAAATTGGTTTGGGAAAAAACAGATTCTTTCCAAACTTTGGTCTAATTTTTAGGTAGGACCCATCACTACAAGAAAAAACACCTTTGGCGACCACCTTTTTTGAGTTGGTCGCCAAAATTACACTAATCTGCGACCAACATTAATTTTGGTCATGGATGATTGTGTTTTCACGACCAACATTTTTTGGTGGCTAATAGGTTAGTATTTGCAACCAAATACAAAATGTGGTTGCCAAAAGTAATGGCAGAAGAGAAAAAAAAAAAAAAAAGGCGGGACACCAAACCTTTTGGTGACCAGTGAATTGTGGTCACAAAAAGCAAAAAGATATACAGTATAACAAAACTACGTAGTTTTGAAATTTTTAAATCAAAAAATGTTTCCTTAGCCTTGATAGCTTCTTCCTCGTTGCCCTCTTTCCTTCATCAAAAACACGTTTCCTCTCTATCACTCTCTACACTTTCGATCAGTTTATGAAACCCTAGCCACTATCTCCTCACTTCGTCCCCTGTTTTTGCTACTCTTCATCTTCGGCTCCGCCTTGTACTTACCAGGTCAGTCTCTCTCTCTCTCTCTATTCGTGTATATATATAATCGATTAACCTTGCTATTTCATCGTTGCCCTCTTTTAACTCCCCATGTCAGATTCGTATATATATAATCGGTTCATCGAAACCCTAGCCACCATCGTTGCCCTTTTTCAACTCCCCTCATCATCCCCAATCCTACCATTCTCACTCCAAACTCTTCTTTCATCTCTCTCCCAGACCCAAACTCCGATTCTGATTGAATGGTGGAGTAATTTGAAGAGTGTCTTTTTCTTAACAACAATGTTAAGAACACGTGAATAAACCCGCACCGCTTATAGATCTTTAAGGACATCTTAGTTCTCTCTCTCTTCGACCCAGAGATCTCATCTCTCCTCTCATCCTTTCGATTCATCATTCTCACTCTATTCGTTCCAGTTCTTTTCTTTCTTAGGTAAAAAAAAAAATTACGTACCCAACTTGGAATTTAATTTTGTTTTTTTTGTTTTTTTTAATCTTGCTTTACTCAGATTGCATTCATGGAAAATGGGCAAACGAAAATAATGTTAATTGTGAGATAGATTGATTGATATTCAAATTTGTTGTCTAAAATGCAATTTGAAGTATATTCTGCCTAAGTTGAGCTATCATGCAATTAAGGCCACCTTTTTGTATAAATTTTTCTGGAAAAGTTGTAGTGTTTCTGTATTTTAATTGATTGTGATTGATGTTTTGTTTTTGATATGGAAAACACTATGACTAAATAGGAAAAAAAATGTTTGGTTCATTTTGGATTTTATTGTTTTGGAACAAATTGTGATATTAGTCAAAATGCAAATTGCTAGGTATTAGTGTTTTATGTTCTATATATAACCCCCTATGAGAGGTTATTAGGCCATCCATGGCCATTACTAAAATTTTACTCAAATCTTTATTTGATATATGAACCACACCAATGGATCAACTCATATTTAAGCATTACTTTGAGTAAAAGCTTCACTAATGGCAGTGGCAACTCGGGTTTAAGCTTCACTAATGGCAGTGGCAACTTGGGTTTAATCAAGATTAAGGATCAACTCTTGAGAACAAAAGGCACATGATCAAGCTTTAAGAAAAGTGTTAAGAATCGTTTTTTTTTTTTAGTTGTATGGTTAACTAGCCTATTTAGCTTTAGGTTGTGATGTACTTTAGATTTTTGTCATTAGGTATATTTTTATTATTGTGCTTTTGTATTTTGTCATTGAGGTCACTACAAGAAAAAGCAGTTTTCGCGACTAAAAATTGAATTTTCGTCGCTGAAAGTATGACAATTGGTGACTAAAATGGAATTAGTCGCCAAAAGTGAAAACTTTTGGCGACTAAAACAGTTTAGTAGCCAAATGCATAGTTATTGGCGACTAAAATCAATTTCGTAGCCAAAGTAGGGGTTTTGGCGACTAAAATTCAGCTTAGTCGCCAAAAGTGGATGTTTTTGGCTACTAAAAAAAAATTAGTAGCTAAAAGGAGGGGTTTTGCCGACTAAAACTCACTTTAGTCGCCAAAAGTGGATGTTTTTGGCTACTAAAAAAAAGTTAGTAGCTAAAAGGTGGGGTTTTGCCGACTAAAACTCACTTTAGTCGCCAAAAGTGGATGTTTTTGGCTAAAAGGAGGGGTTTTGCCGACTAAAACTCACTTTAGTCGCCAAAAGTGGCCTAAAATTTTTTTTAGTAAATAATTTATTTTTTACATAAATTATATTGAATTAAAATAATTATATTTATATATATTATTTTGTATTAATACCGGTTAATATACTATATAAATAATATATATTGCATATATATTCATGTGAAGTTATAGTGGCATAGTGGAGGGAGTGTGTTGCAAAAAGGCTTGGAATTTGGGACGGTTGGGGTTCGAAACTCAGGAAAAGCAAAAAAAAAAAAAGTGGGTTTTTTTTTTTTCGCCGGAAACACCTTTGGCGACTAAAAATTTAGTCGCCAAAACTCTTTATTTTGGCGACTAAACGAATTTTGGCGACTAAACCGTTTAGTCGACGATTGAGTGACTATTGGCGACTAAATTATTAGTCGCTAAAGACTTGATTTTCAAAAGTGTAAAACACTATTGGCGACTAAATTATTGGTCGCTAAAGACCTGTCTTTTGGCGACTAAACAAGTTTTAGTCGCCAATACCTACGCCGACCACGTATACGCGACAAATGTGGCGACTAAAGAATTTTGTCGGAAAAAGTCAAATTTCGACTTTCGGCGACTAAAAACAGACTTTTGGCGACTAAAAATTTAGTTGCCAAAAGTGATTTTTCTTGTAGTGGGTGGTTGTTGTAAGCACCTTAACTTACTCTTTGGTATAGTAGTTGTATGTAGTACATGTGTCAATGGTTGGCTGCATATAGGATCATATTTCACTCACTTGTCATTGAATGGTTGCATGTAGATCATGTATTAGTATTACTAATTTGTTATTGAGTGCTTGCAAGTTTTCCAGTAGTCACCTTATTGTTTTGTAGGGTTTTTTTTATTATATAAATAAATTTATAGGCATTTCACTATAAAGTAATCTCTTTAACTACGTAGATATGAGATTGCAATATTAGTTTAGTGGAGGTAGCTGTTAAGAAATTGAAATTTCAGATTTTGGTGTTTTATTATATGTTATAACCTTATTTTACAACTTCTTAGGGCTTAGTCTTGAGCTCATAGCTCAAGGTTCTTACCCAAAAAAAAAAAAAAAAAAAAAATTTTGAGCACATAGCTTGTGGAATTCAAGCCATTGCTGGATTTTGCATTTCCTAAAATTTGATTTTTGCATGATTTGGCCTTGATTTGAGTCCACATTCAGGGTTAGAACCTCTATCAAACTACATCCCACGATGTTGCCATGCCATTTCCTTTTCAAACATATTTCTAGTGATAAAAATGTATGTTTGTACATGCAAGAAATACTAGTAATTAATTAGCTTTGTTGATAGACACATTTAGTCTGTGTTTGTCTAAATAGACTGGATAAAAGGGGATTGTAATCAATCGGACTATTAATTTTGTGATATATAATCCCTAAACTATTTGATTGGAAAGAATGTCACTACAAGAAATTAAGGTTTTAGGGACAAATTTTTAGGAACAAAAATAATTTATCTGTAAAAATTATACTTTTAAGGACAAAATAAAGAAATATAAATATATATATATAATCATGTTATTACATTTTTTTAGACAAGTTTATTTGGTTGTAAAAGGATCGATCACTTTTACCTACAATTCTAATTGGTCCCTAATAAACCCAAATTATACATTATTTTATATATTGATTTTTGAACTCAATAGTCGGGACTATCTAAAAAAAAAAAGCATTAGCTTCTATATTTCATCACACACCTCTCTCTCTCTCTCTCTCTCTCTCTCTCTCTCTCTCTCTCACAAATCCCTAATTTCTCCCGATTTTGGTTCTCCTCTCTTTCGATTTTTGTGAGTTTCAATTTTGGTCCTTTGGCCAATCCAGATTTTGAAGAATGTATACATTAGAACTGATATCTTGCTTGTTTTGTTGCTGCTCTGTTTTGTTGCAGATCATATATTGGAACTGAGTTTCAATTTTGAAGATTTTGCTCAATCGGTCACTCAGATTTGTAAGCTTTTATTGTATATATATATAATAAACAAAATCATCGAGTACATCATCCAGATCTCGCTCAGATTTGTAACTTATAGAACAGATCTCGCTTGTGGGTGAACAATACACAAAATCTATTTGATATATATATACATGTGTATGTGTGCTTTCTGATATTAAGTTCATTGTTTTGGTTCTATATATATGTGTGTGTATAAATCTATATTCTATAATAGTCAGACTTTTCCTTGCTAAAATGGGGAAAAAGAGGTTAACTATTCAGGATAAAGTGAAAGCCAAAACCACAATCAACATGGTTGAATTTGATTACATCCAAAAGTTCAAGTTGCTGAAAAAGACACTAAGAAAAAAAGTAATAATCAAAATCAGAATTCATGACAGAAAATAAAACGTTTATTTTCTCAATTAGGGAAAATTATTTAGGGATACTAGGTTTAGTTGATTAAAAATGTCTTGCTGTCTTCACAATTCATATTTTAGTATTAGATATCCGTCTAGTGTCTATGCTATAACCCTATTGAAATCATCATTTGTGTGTGTGCCATTCCTAGCTTTTTCACACTTGATGAGAATTGGTACATTTTGATGTGTACAATTTGTCTTAGCTCGGAAGAGAAGAAAAAGTAATTATGCTTACTTTTGTAATCAATGTTAGAGAGGTGTGAATGGATTGAAGAAAAATATATAAGTTTTTTCACTTTTTGTAATTTTGGTAGGATTTCTTTTGCCTGAATTTATCATGAAATACTATTTTGAACTGCTATTAGATGATATTTTCTTTGTTATCGGTTTCAACTACTATAATCGTCACTTTGAGTTGCCTTCATGGTTCTTTTTTGCACCTGATGATAATTGATATATTTGACTGTGTAAACTTTGTCTTAGATGTGGAGCAAAAGTAAATATATTATGCATACTTATGCAATTGGTTATAGAGGTGTGGATGGATGGAAGAAAGATATTGGAGAAAGGTTTTTATATAGAGGATCCTCTCTCTCATTCTCTCTCTATTTTTTTTATTTTTTTGTAAGTTCATTCATGTAATCTTTTAAAAAGGTGTCTAAGCCATTGCCTTGAAAATTTGTCCTGCATTACAAATATTTCATGCCTGCTGTTTTATATATGTTTTGGTGAGTTTCTTTTTCATGTTTTCTTGACATCATAAAATTGCTGACACTAACATCTGATTATTATTTGCAAAATTAGTAGGATAACTTCAAGACTATTGGTGTAAATTGCGATCAGATGAAATTTTGAATTGTATTTCATGTTATGTTCTTTACTTGGGGCATGGTATTTAGGGATGTTAATCATAAATCATTATTTGCTTCATAGAACTTGTTCAGATTTCTTTTGTTAAGCATCTTTCATGGCATTCTTTACTTGGCAGCATGGCATTTAGGGATTTTAATAGTCTTATTTCTTCCTCGAACTCATTTAGTTGGATCCTTTTGTGTTCCTTGAGTTAGTAATTCATTGCTTTTTTTAAACATATTGCTTGTGTATTTGGCTTGTCTTAGAATCTTCTAGGTTACTGCTTCAAGTAAAATATGGAGAAAGAGGCAGTTGGGTCCCTTATTTTACCACCACTACCACAAATTATTGGTAGTTTGTTCTGTATTTTATTTTTATTATTTGTCAATTGTAATTGTAATTGTAATTGTACTTGATTGGACATGTTCAGGCTAAGAAAATGCTAAAAAATATGAGGGTTAAGACAAGGCACAACAACATGGAATTTAATATCATAGGCTTGAGTGAAAAGCCTTGCAATCAGCAATTGTAAGTGTTTTGCTTGTAAGTGCAGCCTTGTTTAAGTCTGCAACATATATCTATAGCAAAAGTATGACAACAGTAGCAACATATGTCTATTATAGCTGCACAACAATAGTTATTGCAATCATTAAGCACACCTATATGAGCACAAGAAGTATTGCAGCAGTAGCTGCAGTCTTTAAGCACCTGTAGGAGTATGTATTAATACTAGAGACCAAATTAATCACCAAACTAGTCCCAATAGCTTTAGATGAACCTGTGTAGAAAATAGGTTCAATGATGAATTGCCAATAGATGGAATTGTGTGCCTCAAAAATAAACCACACACACAGATATATATATATATATATATAGAGAGAGAGAGAAATAGACCTCGAGTGTTGAAATTCATCAATGTCTTCATCCTTCAAACCTTCATCTTCCATTGCATAGGAATCTTGGATTACTCTTTTACTTGATGAACATGGATCACTAGTATTTGTATCAATCCGAGAATGCCTCTTATTTGTACTCCTTTGGGAGTCACTATTGTCCCTCTGTCTCCTACCACTAGTACTGTTATCTCTCATTCTCCCTTTGAGCCTATCATCCAGCTTTAGTTCCTTTTGACACGCCACATTTCATTTACTTCCATAAAGGACCATGCTACATGTGAAATCGACCGACCTAAGGATAGTTCAAGCTAAGGACACCATCCTCTGTATGGACCGAGCAACATTTGGTCGAGCTGCGGTTGATTGATTGGACAACTCGGAGTTAAGCCAATTGATAGAAGTTGGTAAACGACCTTGCGCCGGGTCATAGGTAGCACGGCAAAAGCTGCTACGTGGCTCAACTGTATTGCGAAGAGGAAAATCTGCCAATGGTGTACATCAATACCGTTTGGCAGTTTGGCTAATGTTGTTTAATGGTATTGACAGGTACACGTGTAAAGAATAGAGAGGGCAGTACAGTCACGCGTCCATGAAAGGACGAGCAGAGTGGCATGCACAGAGGCTATATAGACTGAATGGCGACTCCATACAACAGGTTTGAAATTCTGGCTACCCAGAGCTCGATCTATCTTTTGTCTCCTCTCTTTTTTTTTCCCTATAATGGTGCTAACTTGACCATTGGAGGGGTTTTCCGGCAACCACGCGCCGGGTAGCTCACCGTCGTTGTGTTCTCAGGTTATCCGGAAGGAAGCGCAGCTTAAACACAAGGAGTATGGATAACGTCAAATATTTGGCTCCCGTACAATTGGCACCATCAGTGGGAATCCAACAGACAAAACCTTGTCTTACAAGCTTTTCTGATCATCTTTTATGGCTAACCACGATGACATTCCATTGTCTTCCATTGATGGCATCATGCCAGTGTCCGTTCGGCGCAGAGATGGCCTGTCCGCCATTCCGACGATGGCCGATGTGGAGACCTCCGCACAAGGATTTCCCAAAAATACACGAGACGAGCATGCAAAGAGTTCTGGGCGCTACGTCAGCCCAAAAAAGCGTCGCCAACGACAAAACTCGCACACTCATCACTTAGAAGACAAGTTGAGAGACCAAGATACCATTATCAAGAAGATAGCGATAGATATTGAGGCCATGAAATACCAGATGAAAGGAAAGGGTGTCGTTGGAGTGGGGAACCACATTGAGCACGCCCATTCTTGCCATTCCGGCAGTTAGAATAGACGTCACACTCCTTCACTCTCAGTCACGAGATGCTTCAGAGCTGGAGACTACGTCACCTAACGGCGACATCTCGTACGTTGGACAGCAGTTACCACCCCTTATGTCTGACGACGGCATCGGGATATTCACGCTCCAACCGTTCGAAAGACCTAAGGGATGTGTTGGAGGAGCATGCTCGTCGTCGGGAAGCGCAGAAGGTGCCTACATTGCAGCGACTGGCCCCTAGAGGGCGAGCCAGTGAAGAGGTCACCATGCCACCACCACGCTTGGCGACACACGCGCCACTTGACAGAGAGTTGGCAAGGCTGAACGCCACCCTTTTTTTCGTAGAGATCGAGAACACACCGCTGCCCCCCGGGTTCCATCAGCCAAAGTTCACGCTCTATGATGGAAAGGCCAATCCGTACATATACGTAAGCCACTTCCAGCAGGTTATGGGTAGGCACAGGTGAAACGATGCGCTCATGTGCTTTATTTTTCCATCGAGTTTGGGCGAGTTGGCCCTGAATTAGTTCGAGAGGCTGCCAGAAGAAAGTATCGAGAGATGGCAACAGTTGGCAGAGACATTTGTTACTAGATTCAAGACAAACACCACAACGCCCAAGGAAGTTGACCATCTTTTGGGAATAAAGATGGAACCGAGCGACTCTTTGAAGGCGTATAACGCTAAGTATTGGGAGACTTTCAACGAGATCCTTGATTGCCCAACCAACCTTACAATCACTCAGTATAAGTGCGGACTTCCAGTCGGACATAGACTGAGAGACTTACTCACAATGAATCAACCGGTAGCCATGGAATTGCTCATGCAACACATTAATGAGCACATTCGAGTTGAAGATGATGCAGCCGCAGCTACCGTGAAGGCAAGTCCGATAATAAAGGACAAGAGAGTAGAGGAAAAGATTCAAGCAGTCGGACATGAGGATGGCCGTGCAAACAACCATGGAAGAGATCTAGGGAGTTCGGTTTTGGAAGACGTCAGTAAGAAGGCCAAGGAAAAAGGGCATAAAACTCACAAAATATAAATGGCCGATCTATTTCCGGAACGCTAAATACTGCCATTATGAAGTTTTATTCTTAGTTTTACTTTTGTAACCCCTTTCTACTATTAACGTAATGAAACAAGTAGATCGTTTTTTGAGAAATGTTGTATTTTTGTCCTACCAAACAGATTTAGCGCGGTCCAAGGGGAAACTAACGATCATTTTGACGGAAAGATCAAAATTCTTTGCTGGGCGGATTTTGCTCAGCAAGTGGTTTGTTGATGGTTTTGATCGACTTTGGAATTCCTTGCCGGGCGAATTTTGCTCGGCAAAAGGGTTGTTGATGGTTTTTGATCAACTTTAGAATTCATTGTCGAGCTGATTTTGCTCGCCAAAAAGCAAGTTGCCGGAGCTAACCTTGCTTGTCAACTTTGGAGTTCCTTGTCGAGCTGATTTTGCTCACCAAGAAGCCAAATTGCCGAACAGATGTTGCTCACCAACTTTGAAATTCCTCACCGAGTAGATTTTGCACGGCCAGAGGTTTATTGATGGTTTTGTTCAATTTTGGAATTCCTTACCGGATGGATTTAGCTCGACAAGAGGTTTGGTTGGTGGATTTTATCAACTTTGGGATTCCGTCCTTGCCAAAGCGGATCTTGCTCGGCAAGAGGTTTGGTTGATGGATTTTATCAACTTTGGGATTCCTTACTGGAGCGAATCTTGCTCGGCAAGAGATTTGTTAATGGTTTTGATCAACTTTGGAATTCCTTGTCGGACGAATTTTGCTCGGCAAGAGGGTTGTTGATGGTTTTGATCAACTTTGGAATTCCTTGCCGAGCTGATCTTGCTCACAAACGAGCAAGTGGCCTAGCTGACCTTGCTCGCCAACTTTGGAGTTGTTTGTCGAGCTGATTTTGCTCTCCAAGAAGCAAGTTGCCGAGCTAACTTTATTCACCAACCTTGGAGTTCCTTACTTAGCTGATTTTGCTCGTCAAGATGCAAGTAGCCGAGTTGACCTTGCTCGCAACCTTGGAGTTCTTTGCTAAGTTGATTTTGCTTGCCAAGAAGCAAGTGGTCGAGCTGGCCTTGCTCTTCAACCTTAGAGTGTCTTGCCAAGTTGATTTTGCTTGCCAAGATGCAAGTTGCCGAGCTGACCTTGCTCGCCAACCTTGGAGTTCCTTGCCGAGCTGATTTTGCTCGCCAAGATGCAAGTCGCCGAGCTGACCTTACTCGCCAACTTTGGAGTTCCTTGCCGAGCTAATTTTGCTCGCCAAGAAGCAAGTTGCCGAGCTGACCTTGCTCGCCAACCTTGGAGTTTCTTGTCGAGCTGATTATGCTCGCTAGGATGCAAGTTGCCGAGCTGACCTTGCTCGCAACCTTGGAGTTCTTTGCGATTTTGCTCGCCAATAAGCAAGTGGCCGAGCTGGCCTTGCTCGCCAACCTCGGAGTGTCTTGTCGAACTAATTTTGCTTGCCAAGAAACAAGTTGTCGAACTGACCTTGCTTGCCAACCTTGGAGTTCCTTGCCGATTTAATTTTGCTTGCCGAGAAGTAAGTTGCCGAGCTGACCTTGCTTGCCAACTTTGGAGTTCATTGTCGAGCTGATTTTGCTCGCCAAGATGCAAGTTGCCAAACTGACCTTGCTCGCCAACTTTGGAGTTCCTTGTCGAGCTGTTTTGCTCGTCAAGAAATAAGTTGCCGAGCTAACCTTACTTACCAACCTTTGGAGTTCCTTGTCGAACTGATTTTGCTCGCCAAGAAGCAAGTTGCCAAGTTGACCTTACTGGCCAACCGTGGAGTTCCTTGCCGAGCTAATTTTGCTCGCCAAGATGCAAGTTGCCGAGCTGACCTTACTCGCCAACCTTGGAGTTCCTTGCCAAGCTAATTTTTGCTCGCTAAGATGCAAGTTGCCAAGCTAAACTTGCTCGCCAACCTTAGAGTTCTTTGCCGAGCTGATATTACTTGCCAAGATGCAAGTCGCCGAGCTGACCTTGCTCACCAACTTTGGAATTCCTTGCCAGACGAATTTTGCTCAACAAGAGAGTTGTTGATGGTTTTGATCAACTTCAGAATTCATTGTCGAGCTGATCCTGCTCGCAAATGAGCAAGTGGCCAAGCTGACCTTGCTCGCCAACTTTGGAGTTCCTTGCCGAGCTGATTTTGCTTGCCAAGAAGCAAGCCACCATGCTGACTTTGCTTGCCGACCTTGGAGTTCCTTGTTGAGCTGATTTTGCTCACCAAGAAGCAAGTAGCCGAGCTGACCTTGCTCGTCGACCTTGGAGTTCCTTGTCAAGCTGATTTTGCTTGCAAAGGAGCAAGTGGCCAAGCTAACCTTGCTCTCCCACTTTGGAGTTCCTGGCCAAGCTGATTTTGCTCACCAAGAAGCAAGTCGTCTTGCTGACTTTGCTCGTTGATCTTAGAGTTCCTTGCTGAGCTGACTTTTCTCACCGACCTTAGAGTTCCTTGCCGAGCTGATTTTGCTCACCAAAAAGTAAGTCGCCGCACTGACTTTGGTCGCTGACCTTGAAGTTCCTTGCCGAGCTGATTTAGGTCGCCAAGAAGCAAGTCGCCGAGCTAACCTTTACTCGCCGACCTTGAATTTCTTTGCCGAGCTGATTTTGCTTACCAAGAAACAAGCCACCGAGCTAACCTTTGCTCCCCGACCTTGAAATTCCTTGTCGAGCTTATTTTACTCGCCAAGAAGCAAGTTGTCGAGCTAACCTTTGCTCGCCGACCTTGAAGTTCCTTGCCAAGCTGATTTTGCTCGCCTAGAAGCAAGTCGGCATGCTAACTTTGCTCGCCGACCTTGGAATTCCTTGTCGAGCTGATTTTGCTCGCCAAGATTCAAGTCACCGATCTGACCCTGCTTGCTGATCTTAGAGTTCCTTGCTGAGCTAATTTTTCTCACCAATGAAGTTACCAAGCTGATTTTGCTCATCGAGAAGTAAATCGCCGAGCCAACCTGGTTAATTGGTTGACACGAAAACTGAAGAACATTTTGAAAAATTTTAGCTATGAAGATTTGTGCAGCAGTGCAGCGCAGGCCCCGAAAACAAGTGATGAAACTTGACCGAGCTATCATGAAGCTTGATGACAAACCGAGCTGAAATGAAGATTATACAAGAATAAAGTAATCTCAATCAGGTTACAACCAATAGGATTAAGGGGCAATTAAAAGGGGAAAATCAAATGAGCAGAATGGGCCGCGTTGTGCATGTGCTCGGTCGAAAAGTGTGGGCCGAGCTGTGTGTAATTGAGGGGAATTTGCACCGAACAAAAGACCGGGCTATATGTGAAATCGGCCGACCTAAGGATAGTTCGAGCTAATAACACCATCCTCTATATGGACCGAGCAACATTTGGCTGAGCTGCGGTTGACAGATTGGACAACTCGGATTGAGCCAATTGATGGAAGTTAGTAAACAACCTTGCGCCGGGTCATGGGTAGCACGGCAAGAGCCGCTACGTGGCTCAATTGTATTGCGAGGAGGGAAACCTGCCAATGGTGTGCGTCAATACCATTTGGCAGTTTGGCCAATGTTGTTTGACGGTATTGACAGGTACACGTGTAAAAAATACAGAGGGCAGTACAACCACACGTCCAGGAAATGACGAGCAGAGTGGCTTGTGCAGAGGCTATATAGACTGAATGGCGCCTCCATACAATAGGTCTGAATTTCTGGCTACCCAAAGCTCGATCTATCTTTTGTCTTCTCTCTCTTTCTTTCTCTACAAGGGTGCTAACTTGACCGTTGGAGAGGTTTTCCGGCAACCACCTGCCGGGTAGCTCACCGTCGTTGTGTTCTCAGGTTATCTGGAAGGAAGCGCAGCTTGGACACAAGGAGTACAGATAACGTCAGATATTTGGCTCCCGTACATTACCAGTGCCGGATGTCCTCCCAGTTATCACTCGGATGACCACCTAAAAACAAAAATTTGTGAAAAAATTGCACTGGCTAGCCGACCGGTGGTTTGATAAAACTCTAAATCCCTCCATTAAAGCACTTGATATCAAAGAAAGCTTTTACTCAAATTTAATGAAAAAATTAATACACCATTAAAGATGCTCTCACACAAACTAAAGCCAAAATGTAAGAAATATTGTATTGGGACGAAACCAAGTTGCAAACTCCTAAAGACTTTTTTTGTTTTTTTGTTGTTTGAACATAACTTCTAAAGACTTATATAAATGGAAACACTCCATAAGCTTCTTTAGTTTGAATTTTTAGGATTCACTTGTCAAAAGATTAAAAAATTTTATTTTCCCAATTTTTTTTGTTTTTTACTGAATTATTTTAATATTTTAAGTAATTTTTTTTAATTTTTAGATATATCTAATATAAATACATTTAAAAAGTATAATATTTATGAATTTTTTTTAGAAAATTCATTAAAAATACGAGAATTCAGTACATTTTTCTTATTCTTGTATATTTATTGATTTTTTAAATTTTTTTTATAAATATATTACTTTTTAGATACATCTAAATAAAGTGTAGTTGAAAAAGTAAAAAAATTGCTTAAAATTTTAAAAATATTCACTAAAAATAAAAATGTACGAAAAATAAAAAACTCAATTTTCAAAAAATTGAATCCAAAAAATTAAAATCAAACACACTAAACGTTTGTAGGGGCATTTTTAATTGGGATTTTGGGTCATAAATAATCTAATTTACAGATTATCTGGCCCCATAAGTTTTTGTTTTTATTTTTTATTTTTTCACAACTTGTGTCCGATTTTAAAGACCGACTAATCGAGTCCATCACTTTCCAACCTCCAACCATTCCTCTCCTCATAACAAAAATTTTAGAAAATTTTCATGTGTTGTATTAAAATTTTAAAATCTCATAACTAAAATTTTGTTATCTCGCTTTCAATAAAAGTTATACTTTTTGATTCGGCAAGTTCTTTAAAACAATATTCATATTGAATATGAAAATTGAAAGGGAAAAAAAAAAAAAAAAAAAAGATAGATAAATTTATATGTTCACTTTGAAATTTTTTAAAAAAAGAGAAAAAAAAAAAGAAAAAAGAGTAATGATACAAATAAATAATGGGTTAATTACACTAATAGTCCTTATAGTTTGGGACTTGTGTCACTTTAGTCTCTGCCTTTTCAATTGTGACACATTTGACCCTGAATTTTGAATATTGTTCCAAATAAGGACAATTGAAAATATTATTAGATTTTTCAAGGGTAAAATCGTCAATTTGATAAAATATAAACTAATTTGTCAAAAATAAATGTCAAAAAAATATTTTAAATTTTTTTAAAATTATTTTTATCCACCAATGATAAAATTATGTAAAATTAATAAAAATTACATGATTAATTTTTTTAAATTAATTTTATATGATCATCATCCAAACACATAATAAAAATTAATTTGGTAAAAAAAAAAATGTCTAAAAGATTATCAATTTTACATAATTTTATTTTTAGTAGGTAGAAATAATTTTTAAAAATTCAAAAATATTTGTTTGACATTTATTTTTGTCAAGTTAGTTTATATTTTATCAAATTGACAATTTTACCCTTGAAAAATCTAATTATATATTCAATTGTCCTTATTTGGAACAAGATTCAAAATTCAGGATCGAATGTGTCACAATTGAAAAGTCAGGGACCAAAGTGACACAAGTTCCAAACTATAGGGACTATTTGTGTAATTTGCTCATAAAAAAGTCATTCAAAATTTTTATATTAGGACACAATTGAGAACTTTCATTTAAGAAAAAAAAAAAAAAATCTCTATAAAGATTACTTATATTTACAACAATGCTGCTACCACATTTCTTGGGGAGAAATTAAACCCCCACCCCCTCCCAAAAAAAAAAAAAAACGAATTTGACCCTTATAACAAAATAAATCTTGAGCTTTAAATTTTATCAATTTAAATTCTAAATTTTTAATTTGTTTTCAATTTAAATCATTTGCTTATTTTTATTAAATAAAATCGACGAAAAAAATGATATTTTAATCATTAAACCTAATGAAAAGATATATTTTAGACATTTTATATATACTTATATTCGGTTTAATGTCTAAAATACATTTTTTTAGAACAAAAATAAGCAAATTGTTTAGATTAAAAATAAATAAAAAATTTAAGGTTTAAATTAATAAAATAAAAAATTCTTGTTACAAAGATCAAAATCTTATTTATTTATTTATTTTTATTTTTTTGTGATTTCTCCTATTATTATTATTATTATTATTATTATTATTATTATTATTATTATTATGTGTTTGTGTGTCTGAATTTTATGTATGAACAAAAAAAAAAATTTATCCAAGAATGACCAGCCTGCCTCTGTATTTCCATGTATAATTTTTTTTCCTATTAGACAGACTTCATTTTTCTCAAGTTGTGTTGAGATCATAAATTTGAGTAAAAATTTAAAAAAAAAAATAAAATAAGTAGGTAAAATATATTTATATTTTATTTACATTTCATTTAACTTTTTCTTTTTATTTTTTAAATTTTTACTCAAATACATGGAGAGGGCTAAGACGACTCTTTTCTTGTGACTAGTAGAGATGGCAATTTAAACCCGGCCCGATGGGGACCCGACCCCCCGATCCCGATTAACACGGGGTTTCCCCGAAAAATACCCCCGACGGGCCGGGGACGGTATTAAAAAAAAAATCCCCGCCCATTTTCGGGCCGGGGACGGTGATTAGTGATTCAGCCCCGGCCCGGCCCGACCCCGGCCCCGTTCCCCGTCGTTTTTCCCCGCCTCCCTTTCCCTCTCTCATTTCAGATTTAATATAATATATTCATCTAATATAATATAATATTATATTATATCTATACTCTGTGTTGTGTTGACTAGAAGGGTCAGAACCAATTACTTTTCAACATAAATAATAATATACTCTTCTCTCTCTCGTATCTCAGAACTCATTTCACAATCCGAAAACCAGAACACCCACCTCTCATCTCCCTCATTTCAGATCTCTCTCTCTCCCATCTCAGATACTCTCTCCTCTCACACACGGCTTCATTTCATGTGAGAAAAATGAGGAGAGAGAGAAGAGCCGATCTCACAGCGCCGATCTCACAGCGCCACTCCTCCACCGCCGATCTCACAGCGCCGCTCCTCCACCGCCCTCTGCCGTCATGCCGATCTCCTTCGCTGTCTTCCTCCGCGATCTCCTCCGCCGCCCGACCTTTCCGCCTCTCTTTCTCTGTGTTATATACACACACACATATATATATATATATATTAGATTGCAGCTAGATCTATCTCTCTCTCTACTTAGCTCTACCTCTCCTTACTCAGATTTGTGTGTTGTTGATGTTGTTTGATGATATTGTTGTTGATGATGTTGTTTGAATCGTTGTTGTTTTTTTTCGTTTTTTTTTTTTGATCCGGGGAATTTTCGGGGTCGGGAAAACCCGATCCCCGTTAGGGGACGGGGATGGGGATGGTAATAGGTTCCCCGTCGGGGATCGGGGCCGGGGCCGGGGACATTCTTATCATCGGGGATCGGGGACGGGGAGGGTGATCCCCGGCCCCGCCCCGCCCCGTTGCCATTCCTAGTGACTAGTCCATCATCTGATTGTCTCACTGATCTCTTCTTTTATAGATTTCATTGGACATCAACTCATATTTTATTTTAATAAAACACACCAAGCGTTTGAATAGATTCCCAAAAGTGATGTACACATAAAAAATGCAATCTTCTAAAGCATCAACACCAAATGTTGGATAAAATTCCCAAACTAAACTGATGCCTATTTTGTCAATACTGATAAAAATTAATTTTTTTATTTTTTGATTTTTTTAAATGACACCACTTTGCTTTTTCTTTTTTTTCTTTTTGAGTCATATCGTTTAGTGGAAAAGTTTCTTCTTTCTCCCTCACACTTACTAATTTAGTTAACTGTGTAGTATTCAATTGTTGTTGACTTATTGTGTCTATTTAATAAATAAAAATAATTGCAAGATGCAGGTTGAGAGGGTAATTTATGTGAAAATTGAGCCGAGCTAGGCAATGGGTCATTGTGGCCCACAATACGAAGGGCTGAGTAAAAAGGCCTTAAAGTTAGTCCGGTCTCGGAAGGCCTTAAGATTAGACCGGTCCCAGAGAGCCTACTTGTTATCTCTGTCCAGGAGAGCGCTGCGGATAGCTCGGTCGCCAGGTTGCCACATTCAAAGTTAGTCCGAACGCGACATAGCGCATCTAGCACGGTCAGACCTAGCTAATAGTTAGCACGGTCTAAGCAGTACTATGGTCAGCACTGGGAAAACCGAGGTAGGAGCAGTGAATGGAAGAACCAAGGTAGAGTTATCTCGGTCTAGTCTGCGGCTCAGCATAGCCACACTTACTTCGATTCTATTAGAGTCTGACCATGGTAAAACCATCTCACTTGGTTTAAGTAGTGAGGGGGGTGTTGAAGGATAAGCATTATCTTTCAAAATATGAATCCTAGGAGGACTCTGCATGGAAGAGTAAGAGTCCTACTAGGATTATGCCACGCGGAACCTATAAAAGCTCACAACATCACCTATGGAGAGGTAACACAACTTTGATTCCCGAATTCACAGAGCTTTTTGTCTATTTGTCTATTTTGCTGACTTAGGCATCGGAGAGGTATCCGACACACACCCGCCGGCTAGCTCACGTTTGTGTTTTCAGGAAGTAAAGCGACGTCGTACGAAGGAGCGCAATCTTGATCAACAGGATTATACGAGAAGGTTTATTTCTTTCCCGTATAATTGGCGCCGTCTGTGGGAACAAACAGAACAAACAAAACCTCTTGATTGAGTTTTCCTTGCTAATAAAAAGTAATGGTGCACAACGAACATTTGCCGCAGTCCGCCATTGATGGACAAACCCCAGAAGGAGGTGGGAGGCGCGAAGGTTTGCCTCCTGTCCCTCCCATGGAAGACTTGGAGCCCCAACGACATAACCCCAGGAGAGATGCTAGGGGGAGGCGGAATAACAGCCCCCATCGCTCTCGTTCACAAAGTCCTGACAGACAAAGGCGGAGGATTGATCCTCAAGTTCTAGAGGACCACGTGAAGGAGCAGGACGAATTGATACGACGGATGGCGGCGGACATGGAGATTATGAAGCGTCAGATGAAGGGAAAAGGAGTGGCGACAGGAGAGGGGCGCAAAAGCAAGACGCCCCCTCGCCACTCAGAAAACCGTGGTAGGCATACCACACCATTACAAGCAGATAGTAGAAGCCTCAAGACAGGCAATACTCAATCCCGAACCTCCAGGACTCGTTGCTCCAGGTCTGAGAAAACGAGAACTGAGAGGTCGTATACTGAGGGAAGCACCTATCGGCCCTCGTGCACCCACCAGACATCATCCAGGCAAATGGAGTTGCCAAGATCATCCGACTTACGGACCGTGCTGAAAGAAAGGGCACGATGGAAGGAGGATAATAGGGTACGCGACCCTCGCAGGGTATCTGCCCTTCAGCGGTTGGCTCCTCGGACGCATGGAAGCATCGAGGTTGGAATGCCATTACCACGCCCTGCCTACGAACCAACGGACAAAGCATTAGCGAGGCTGCAGACCTCGCCGTTCGTTCCGACAATCGAAAACGCACCCCTGCCTTCAGGCTTCCTCCAGCCCAAATTTACTACGTACGAGGGAAAGACAGATCCCTATATGCATCTGAGCCACTTCCGCCAAGTTATGGCGATATATCGTCGAAACGAGGCTTTGATGTGCATCCTCTTCCCATCAAGCCTTGGCGACCTAAGCTTGACTTGGTTTAAAAAACTTCCAGAAGGCAGCATAGCCTCCTGGGCGCAATTGGCGGAGGCGTTCGTAACGAGGTTCAGAACGAACACCAAAACGCCAGTGGAGATCGACCAGCTTCTCTCCATTGATATGGGCGACAAGGAGACACTTAGATCCTACAATATTCGCTACTGAGAGACCTTCAACCAAATTGGGGACTGTCCTACCAATCTCGCCATCGCACAATACAAAAAGGGCCTTCTAGTTGGGAACAGACTAAGGGACTCAATCACTATGACGCCACCCCTGACGATGGAGGCCTTAATGGAAAGAGTGCACCAGCACATTAGGGTGGAAGAGGATGGCGCCCGTGCTAAAGCAAAGTCTAGCACGACCACAGTACCAGATAAAAAGACCGCGGCAAAGGTCAACGCGGTAGAACGTCCGAACAAAAACGGACGAGACAGGCTGGACAACGGAGAAGACCAGGATAAATGGTTGAGAGTCTGCACTGCCATTACCACGGTATTCAAAAAGCCAATCTACCCGATTCTAAGCGAGATACGCGATGAACCTTTCGTCAGATGGCTTGCCAAGCTAGGAGAGGCTCAGAAGGACTACGACAAAAGATCAGTGTACCTTCCATAAAGAAAAGGGGCACCGCACTGAAAATTGTACACCATTGAGACAACATTTAGAGGAGTTGGTGGCAACCGGTCACCTGGACAAGTACATTGAAGGAGGGGCGCAGCCAGCCCCCCAGAATGACAACCACCCAAACGAAATGCCAATCGACGCCCCACTTCAAGGCGTGATCAACGTGATACATGGAGTATGTGAACCTGAGCGGATTTGTGAGCTCAGAGGAACGATCAAGAAGGCTGAGCACTTAAGGGAGGTACTAAGTGCTCAACCTACCATCAAAAAGGGAAGAACAGAGGCCATGAACGTCATATCTTTTTCAGATAAAGACTTGGCCAGGATATATTACCCTCACAATGATGCCCTGGTGGTCACTCTCCGAGTCAAGGATTTTGACATCAAGCGGATTTTGATCAACCAAGGTAGTTCATGTGAGATAATGTATTACGAAACATTTAAACAGTTGAAGCTACAAGACAAAGACTTGGCACCCGCCGTATCTCCCCTGATTGGATTCAACTCGATGCCAGAGTGGCTAGTCAGCAAGATAATCCTCCCAGTCAGAGCGGGAAGTGTGACGAAACAAGTGGAGTTCTGGGTGCTGAAAGTCCCTTCCACTTACAACATAATCTTAGGAAAAACATGGCTACATGCCATGCGAGCGGTAGCTTCATCCTACCATCAAGTAATGTGATTCTCCAATGAAGCCAGGGTAATTGAAGAGGTCTCTAGAGACTAAATTATGTCAAAGCAATGCTTTGTCACGGTTAATGGCAGTCGCGCTGCCAAG
Organism: Camellia granthamiana; assembly: GCA_036172215.1. Taxonomy (NCBI): domain Eukaryota; kingdom Viridiplantae; phylum Streptophyta; class Magnoliopsida; order Ericales; family Theaceae; genus Camellia; species Camellia granthamiana. The sequence goes on from CM069909.1 coordinate 67,520,135, forward strand.
GGATATGTTCATTTGGTGGAAGAACCTGAGAGCAATGAATTGTTCGCAGATGTCGGCAAAGCAGCTGATCAAAAAGCGGTGGAAGACTTGGTAAAGGTAAGAATAGATAAAAAGAACCCGGATAAGTTCTTTTTGCTCAGTTCGTCGTTGTCCAGCACTGAGAAATTAGAGGTCTTGGAATTCTTGACCTCTAAGATCGAAGTGTTCGCCTGGACACCCTACGACATGCCAGGCATTGATCCAAACTTCATCTGTCACCAACTCAATGTCCACTCATCCGCCAGACCAATCATTCAGCGCACTCGCAAATCGGCACTCCACCACGCCGAGATTGTGGCGGAAGAAGTGGGAAATCTGCTAGAGGCAGGAGCTATCAGAGAGGTGCACTACCCTAGATGGATTTCCAACACAGTCGTGGTGCCAAAGAAGAATGGCAAATGGCGTGTCTGCGTCAACTACAAGACAGTCAACAAAACATGCCCAAAGGACAGCTATCCCCTACCACGGATAGATCAACTGGTAGACCTAACGGCGGGGCACAACCGACTTAGCTTTCTTGATGCGTACAGAGGCTACCATCAGATCGCCATGTATGAACCAGACCAAGAGGTCACATCCTTTACAACTCCAAGAGGACTGTACTGCTACAAGGTCATGCCCTTTGGCCTAAAGAACGCAGGGGCGACATTCTAATGGATGGTCACCAAGATGTTTGAACCATTGTTAGGCAGAACAATGGAGGCTTACATCGACGACATGGTGGTCAAGAGCAAGGATGAGAATGACCATCTCAAGGACCTAGGTGAGATGTTTGAGATCCTAAAGAAACACAAGTTACGCCTCATTGTGTCTAAATATGCATTCGGAGTAGGATCTGGCAAATTCCTGGGCTTCCTGGTGACCAACCGGGGTATAGAAGCAGACCCCTCTCAAATCAAAGCAATTCAGGACCTGGAGAGGCCAAATTCAGTAAAAGAAGTACAGCATCTCACCGGCATGGCGGCTGCACTCAATCAGTTCATAAGCCGGTCGTCAGACAGACTACGACCATTTTTCTATGCTTTAAAGGCCAAATTTGAGTGGGACGAAGAATGCGACCACGCTCTGGAAAGCCTGAAAGAATACATGTCTTCCCCACCACTACTTGTCACCCCAATACCTGGAGAAGAACTCTTCCTGTACCTGGCAGTCTCACAGCACGCAATTAGCGCGGTGTTGGTCTGTGCGGAAGGAATCCAACATCTGCCTATCTTTTATGTCAGCAAGACATTACTGAGCGCCGAAACAAGGTACCTGCCACTGGAAAAACTGGCCTTAGCCTTGATGATGGCCTCAAGGAAGCTGTCGCACTACTTTCACGCCCATACCATAGTCATCCTCACAGCTTTCCCGTTAGAAGCTTTTTTTGAAAGAGCAAACTTTTCTGGGCGAATCTTGAACTGGGCAGTAGAGTTGGGACAATATGACATCAAGTTTCAACCCAGGACCGCGATAAAGGCTCAAGCCTTGGCAGACTTCGTCGCTGAATTTACCCCAGGAAGTCATCATGTCTGCCCAGTCGACCTGACTAACACAACCGAACTAGGGATGGAAGTTGACGCCGGAATAGCGCAACCCCTGGTACAGGATACTCAGTCAGACCCCAAGGCAGACCAGAATAAAGAAAGCAAGGAAGAAGCAAACCATGCTACACCAAGCCAAGACTCACCAACAAATAAAGACTTGGTACAATCAGATAGCGAGGGGCAAACAGCAAGCATGGACCTTAAAGAAAACACTAGCAACATTCTGGACCCCAAGGCATCATCTGATCCCTCCACTTGCTGGAAGTTATTTGTTGGAGAGATGTGGAAGCACTTCGTGGATGGAGCATCCAACCGGCATGAAGCAGGACTCGGCATAGTCCTCATCTCTCCAGACGGCCTAGTAGTGGAGCAAACAGTCAACCTTGGCTTCCCAGCATCAAACAACGAAGCGGAGTATGAAGCGCTTCTTGCAGGCCTCAAATCAGCATTCTACATGAAGGCCACCGAGCTAATGGTTTACAGCAACTCACAATTGATGGTAAACCAAATTTCAGGCGACTACGAAGCAAAGGACGACAGGATGGCTAAGTACCAAGAGTTGGTCAGAACAGAAATCAAGAAATTTGAAGTAGTCAGGATAGAACAAGTCGGTAGGGAGGAAAACAGCAGAGCAGACGAATTAGCAGGCTTGGCTTCAATGGCAGATACTTCCATCTCTCATCCATTGCTGATCGATTACCTACCCAGACCAAGCATTGAAGACCCCGAAGCAGAAGAGGTATGTTACGCATAACTAGGCCCTTCTTGGATGGATCCCATCATACTGTTCTTAAAAGATGGCACCCTACCGAAAGAAAAGAAAGCGGCCAACAAAATAAGAGCAAAGTCACAACGATTTTGGCTCTCCCCATCTTTGGCATTGTACAAGAAATCATTCTCAGGACCCTACCTAAAGTGTGTTCATCCCAGCAAAGTTGAAGCATTTTTGTTCAAAATACACGAAGGCGTGTGCGGAAGCCATCAAGGGGGAAGATCGTTAGCTTACAGAGCCATTTCACAAGGATACTGGTGGCCATACATACAGGCAGACTCGGAGAAGTATGTGAAGAAGTGCGAGAAATGTCAGAAGTTCGCACACCAAATACATCAGCCAGCCAGAGAGCTCCTACCATTGACCAGCCCGTGGCCCTTCCTAATGTGGGGCTTGGACATAGTAGGACCACTTCCAACAGCACCCGGAAACAGGAAGTTCTTTCTCGCAGTAACAGACTACTTTACAAAGTGGGTGGAAGCAGAAGCATTGGCATCAATCAAGGAAAAAGATGTGAAGAAATTCGTCTGGCAGAAAATCATTACTCAGTTCGGCATACCTAAAGCCCTAATATCAGACAACGGCACTCAGTTCGACGGCAGAATCTTTAGAGGCTTTTGTGAAGAATACAAGATAGAGTTCTACAATTCTACACCGTCATATCCTCAAGCAAATGGCCAAGCAGAAGCATCAAACAAGGTTGTCCTGGATGGATTGAAGAAAAGGTTAGAAAAGGCAAAAGGCAAGTGGGCTGAGGAACTTCCCCATGTTTTATGGGCTTACCACACCACACCTCGACGATCAACAGGAGAAACACCATTCTCCTTAGCTTATGACATGGAAGCAGTAATCCCACTAGAAGTTAGCCTCCCCACAATTCGAAGCGAAAATTTTGATCCAGACTTAAATGGCGAAGCCATAGCATTGGAGCTCGACCTTGCAGAAGAAAGAAGAGAAAGAGCACTGATTCACATTGCCTCATACCAACAAGAGTTATCCAGGAAATACAACAAAACAGTGCATCCAAGACAATTCAAGATCGGAGATTGGTGCTGCGCGAAGTGATGGGAAACACCATGGTACCGGGCGATGGCAAGTTAGGGCCCAATTGGGAAGGACCTTACAAAGTGGTTGGATTCGCAGGCAAAGGGGCATACCACTTAGAAAATAAGAACGGCAAGGCAATTCCCAGGCCATGGAATACTGCCAATCTCAAGTTATTTTATTTTTAGCTTTTTCTTTTAAATATGTGTAATTTTTTCCTTTCTCAATAAAATAAGTAGTTTTTTTTTTCAGTATAGTTGTTTCCTTCTGTAAGAGATTATTTTAGTGAGTTAGGAGCATTGAAAACATGGTTGGCTGGAAAAACCAACACCCTTCCTAAGCCCAGGATAAGGATCCAGGCTGCAGGATGTTTGGACAGAATAACCAAACACTTTACTCCGGGTTGGCTGGAAAAATCAATCTAGAGGTTGGCTGGAAAAACCAACACCCTTCCTAAGCCCAAGATAAGGATCTAGGCTGCAGGATGTTTGGACGGAATAACCAAACACTTTACTCTAGGTTGGCTGGAAAAACCAATCTAGAGGTTGGCTGGAAAAACCAACACCCTTCCTAAGCCCAGGATAAGGATCCAGGCTGCAGGATGTTTGGTCGGAATAACCAAACACTTTACTCTAGGTTGGTTGGAAAAACCAATCTAGAGGTTGGCTGGAAAAACCAACACCCTTCCTAAGCCCAAGATAAGGATCCAAGCTGCAGGATGTTTGGTCAGAATAACCAAACACTTTACTCTAGGTTGGTTGGAAAAACCAATCTAGAGGTTGGCTGGAAAAACCAACACCCTTCCTAAGCCCAGGATAAGTGTAACGCCCTCGAAATAATAACATTAAACCCACAATATGACATATGTAAAGGCTCATCATTCTTTCATTTAACAGAACAGTTCAATACAAAAGTATTACATGTTAACAACAAAAGCAAATGCCCTATGGGCTTACAGCTTTCCAAGTTAACACTTGGTTACAAAAAGAGAGTGCTAACTCATTTACACATTAAGCCCTTGGCTTGAATCTACATGTAATACATCAAAAGAAAGCAACACCAAAAAGTCTGACAGCCACTAACCTCCCAAACTATGTCCTTGGAGGTGGCATGCTACCTGTACCTGAAAATGATGTTCCCATATAGGGTGAGCCACAGCCCAGTAGAAATACACTAAACCAGTCATGAATAATGACTAAAAGGTTAGCAGTTGATAGGTGGCTAACACTTTACACTTTCATTTTCCATTTCCTTACAAATTCGCAATTCATAACCATGGCTCAGAGCCTGGCCAAACTACTTATATGAGACAGTAACTCATGTTAAACATTTTCTCATTTCAATAAAAGATAAGCATACTAGCTATATCAATACTTCCGTAGACATGCATAAGAGCAATATCACACTTCCAAAGACAAGCATATGAGCTGTGTCAACACATCACTAGATAAGCATATGAGCCGTATCTATGGAGTCCATCCCCTATCTCCTCTCAAGCAACGTCCGGTTTAGAGGTCCATCCCCTATCATCCCCTAAACCGTGGAGTACATCCCCTATCTCCTCCAACACAACACACGATGCATATAAACAATTATTATACACATCAATCAATACATAAATTTAATGTATTCCTTCAACTGTCACACTCAATGACACATTTCAATGATCAGTTTTAGTTTGCCTAATCATCATGCATTGTCTACAACAATCAAGACTATCCTCCACCGATAGCCCAAAGCAGTTATTTCTATGCAGAATATAAATGCAACAAATGGATATATAATCAACATTTCAATTCGGTGAGTGATAAGTAATTCAACTACACCCTTTAATCCCATACACTTCTAATCTCAACCTTTCCACTTCACTTCCTCATTTCTCACAATTAATTATATCAATTAATTAATCAATGTAATTAGGGCATTTTCCATAATTAACATTATAACCCTTAAGGTTCCATTTTCATCAATATATTAACATAGATTCCAATTCCCTAGACCAAACATGTCTCTATGTTCATTACAAATAAAACCCCAACTTTTGTAAAATTACACAAAGGCCCAAAGTTTTCTCAAAATTACACAACAACTTCCAACATATCAAAATGCTAAAATTTAAAGACAAAGTCCATAAAGAGGAGTAAGTTATCCCTACCTCAAAGTTTGAGCTCAAAAGGAGATGAAGACCCAACGACCAATGTGCTCCAAATCCAAAGATTTTCAGATTAAATCAAAACTCAAGTCACCCTCTACCTTTTTAACCAAGCACTTAGGGTAGGTTCACACTAGAAGGAGCTGATTTCTTAGAGAGAAGACAAGTCTAGAGAGAGAGGGTCTCAGATCTAGGGTTTGGAAAGTGAAAAGAGTGAAAAAGTTATGTTTAAAATCGCTGCTGCCCGCTGATATAAAACAGGCTTGCTGGAGCGAAGACTTGGTCGCTCGAGCGACCAGACACAGAAAATCTCGCTCGAGCCAAGAAAGTCTCGCTCGAGCCAACAACTCAGAGTCTCGCTCGAGCGACAAAATGCTCGCTCGAGCCAATAATTCGAACCTTCAGGTCTGCAACCAGACGCACACTCGAGCGACGGAACGCTCGCTCGATCGAAGAAAAACCAGACCGCTTGAGCGAAGAAAAGCTCGCTCGAGCCAAGAAATGCAACTCTCAGGTCCAGAATCAGACGCAATCGCTCGCTCGAGTGAAGTCACTCTGGCTCAACCCACCAGACACAAAAACACACTCTCGCTCGAGCTACCAAACCCTGGCTCGAGCGAAGGACCAAAACAGAGAGCTCGCTCGAGCGACAAACTCCTCGCTCAAGCGAAGGTCCAAAATTCTAGGCAGCAACACTTGGCTCCCAGACACAACCAACCTGTAACAAACCTGCCCAACACATCCTATAACCCAAAACAAAGTGTGAAAGGATGTAAACAAGAAAACAACAACTGCTAATGTCCACGGACTCAAGTCCGGACTACTGTACAACAAGGGGTAAAACCCGGGATCGCTATAACCTCCCCCCCTTAAAGAATTTCGTCCCCGAAATTAAGTGCAAGTGTTTCAAAAACAGGTTTTTTTCTCCATTTTAAACAATGTTATATTACAACATTTAACAACTCGACCCATTACCGGTCATTCCATCTCTTATCAAGAGGCATTTCACATTTCCAACCATTTCCAACATATATGGTTCACAATTCATATCATAAGCAATAATCATGATACATTTCCATTTCTAATATATATTCAACACATGTAATGTTACACAAACTTCCATTTAAGGCAAGTTTCCAACTACTGTCATTAACCAAAACATGCACCATGTTTTACAACTTAAGATATATTTAATAATCTTAAAGTGCAACAATACAACAATATACATAGCATACGTTCAAACATCCACAAATAGGTCCGGATATTTCTCTCGGACCTCCAACTCACGTTCCCAAGTGGCCTCCTCCACTCCGTGATGTTTCCACAAAACCTTTACCAAAGGAATGGTCTTGCCACGCAGGACTTGATCCCGCCTATCCAAGACTCGAACCGGTCTCTCCTCATACGAGGCATCCTCATCTACCTCTAAGTCGGTCCAATCCAGTACATGTGATGGATCCGGCTCATACTTCCGAAGCATACTCACATGAAACACGTCATGAACTCCGGACAACTGTGGCGGCAAAGCCAAACGATAGGCAACCTCGCCAATCCTCTCAAGGATCTCAAAAGGACCAATAAACCGAGGGGATAACTTCCCACTCTTCCCAAACCTCATCAATCCCCGCCTAGGTGATATCTTTAGAAAGACATGATCACCTACCTCAAACACCAAAGGTCTCCTCCTACGGTTGGCATAAGATTTCTGGCGACTCTAGGCTGTAACAAGCCTCCTACGGATAAGCTCAACCTTCTCTGTCGTTTCCCTCACCAATTCCGGACCCAACAAGGGTGCATCACCCACCTCGGCCCAACAAATTGGAGACCTACACGGTCGGCCATACAAGGCCTCAAACGGTGCCATACCGATGCTAGACTGAAAACTGTTGTTGTAGGCAAACTCCACCAAGGGCAAGTGCCTCTCCCACGTCCCACTGAAGTCAAGGACACAACCCCGAAGCATATCCTCAAGGATCTGAATAGTACGCTCGGACTGTCCGTCAGTCTGAGGATGATAAGCTGTACTAAAGGTCAACTTAGTGCCCAATGCACTCTGCAAACTCTGCCACAACCTGGCAGTAAAACGAGGGTCTCTATCTGAGACGATCGTCACTGGGACCCCGTGCAACCTCACTATGTCCCGAATATACAAGTCGGCAAGATGATCTACCGAATCTCTCACGCGCATGGGAATGAAGTGCGCGGACTTAGTCAACCGGTCTACAACCACCCAAATGGCATCACTACCCTGTTGAGTCCTCGGAAGACCTACAACGAAGTCCATAGTGACATGCTCCCACTTCCACTCGGCAATAGGCAAGGGTTGTAACAAACCCGCTGGCCTCTGATGCTCGGCCTTCACTTGCTGACAAGTAAGGCACTTAGACACGAAGACAGCCACATCTCTTTTCATACCCCGCCACCAAAACTGGCGACCTAAATCCTGGTACATCTTAGTACCTCCCGAATGCACCGTAAGGCGCGAATGATGAAACTCTCGGAGCACCTCCTCTCGGTAAGACTCCGGCACAAACAAACGGTCTCGGTATCTCACACTCAAGTCGGGATACACCGTCAGACCTTTCTCAACTTTCCCACTGGAGATCTTCTCTCGGAGGGATTCTACCTCAAGGTCACCTCTCTATGCCTCTAACACTCGTGTCACAAGTGTAGGCTGCGCAACAACAGAAAACAAGGCCGCAGCCTCAACAGATTCGCCCAGAAGTAAATCAAACTCGCCAAGTGCTTCCAACATCTCCCACTCTCGGATGGCTACACAAGCTACATCACTAACGGATTTTCTGCTAAGGGCATCGGCCACAACATTGGCCTTTCCCGGGTGATAATGCAACTCGAAGTCGTAATCCTCAATAAACTCCATCCACCTCCTTTGCCTCAAGCTCAAGTCTTTCTGTGAAAACAGATATTTCAGACTCTTATGATCCGAGAACACCTCGAATCTCTCACCGTAAAAGTAGTGCCTCCAAATTTTCAAGGCAAAGATCACAGCTGCTAACTCTAGGTCATGCGTAGGGTAATTCTTCTCGTGAATTTTCAACTGACGTGAGCCATAAGCTACCACTTTCCCCTCTTGCATCAACACACAACCCAAACCCTCTCGTGAGGCATCACAATAGACAGCATAACCCAACCCTCTCTCCGGAATAATCAAGACTGGAGCGGTGGTCAATCTAACCTTCAGCTCTTGAAACGACTTTTCACAAGTCTCACTCCATACAAAGTTGACTCCCTTCCGAGTCAGTCTAGTCAACGGTGAAGCTAACCTGGAGAAGTCTTTCACAAACCGGCGATAATAACCAGCTAATCCCAGAAAACTGCTGATCTCGAACACACTCTTAGGCTGTGCCCAATCTTGCACTGCCTCAGTCTTGGATGTATCAACAGACACCCCTTCCCCGGAAACCACATGGCCTAAGAACTTGACTTCTCCTAGCCAGAACTCACACTTCCCAAACTTGGCATATAGCCTATGGGCTCTAAGCAACTCAAGCACCACTCTCAAGTGTTCCTCGTGCTCCTCCTCTGAAGGTGAATAGATAAGAATGTCGTCCACGAAAACGACTACAAAACGATCCAAGAATTCCCGAAAGATCCGGTTCATCAAGTCCATAAAGACTGCCGGTGCGTTGGTAAGCCCAAACGGCATTACCAGAAACTCATAATGGCCATACCGCGTACGAAATGCCGTCTTCGGAATATCCTCCTCCCTGACCCTCAATTGGTGGTAACCCGATCTCAAGTCTATCTTAGAGAAACAACGGGAACCCTTCAACTGGTCAAACAAATCATCTATACGGGGCATAGGGTACTTATTCTTAACCGTAGCCCGATTCAACTTCCGATAATCGATACACAATCTCAAGGCACCATCTTTCTTTTTAGCAAAGAGGGTCGGTGCTCCCCACGGTGAAACACTAGGGCAAACAAAGCCCTTATCTAGCAATTCCTGGAGCTGAACTTTCAACTCAACCAACTCTACTGGAGCAAAACGGTAAGGTGCCATAGAAATCGGCGCCGTGCCGGGCACTAAATCAATAGAGAACTCAATCTCCCGGTGAGGTGGCAAACTAACGAGGTCCTCGGGAAAGACGTCCGAGTACTCACAAACTACCCTCGGCAACACAACCTGGGTCTCATCACACTCACCACTCTCAAAGCTAACAAGTAAACCACTAAGCTCACTCCGCCCTCGCGGATCATACCCCGGTGGCACAACACTACCAACCCGGTCTCCCAAGAAATGGAAACACTCCCCGCTCACGGTACAACAAGTGACCCTCTGGCGGTAGCAATCAATAACTGCCCGGTATGACGATAACCAGTCCATACCCAAAATAACATCAAAGCCCTTCATGGGCATAACTACAAATGGAAACGGAAGCCTATGATCGTCGACCTCTATATCACAACCTCTACATCCGTGTTTCAAAATCAACTCTCCCCCAATGGGTGACATAACACAAATAGGATATGCTAATAGTGCTAACTCCAACTCCAACACAGATGCAAATGCAGCAGATACAAAAGAATGAGATGCACCCGTATCAGTCAACACTCTAGCAACCGAGTTGCAAAACAGAAAGGTACCTCTCACTACTGATGGAACCGGTACTAGGTCCTGCGTGGTAACAGTATACACGCGCCCTGTAGGCCCCTGATCCACCTGCTCACCTCTAGGAGCATAAGACTGCTGTACTGACTGGGACGACGAAGCCCCCGGATTGGCCCTCGAGGCCTGCACAGACTGAGCTAGCTGAAATCCCTGCGTCTGCCTAGAACCAGACGCTCCTGAAGTGGCACTCAACTGTGGGCAGAACCTCTTCAGGTGCCCAGGCTGTCCACACTGATAGCAAGACAAGGGCTGCCCCCTGCCCAAACTTTGACTCTGCGATCTAGCTGAAGAAGATGCAGCCCTCTGACTTCCGCCCTTCTGCGGGCAAACCGAAGCCTTGTGACCCAGCTGACCATACTTGTAACAGGTGAACTCTCCCTGATTGCCCCTCCCGGAGCCTACACTCGGAACTGGAAAAGTCGACCTAGCCAAACCACTCTGAGACGGCTGAGGGTTATAACCCCTCTGTCTCCTACCATCACCCTGGCCCTCTTGGCCCCTCTTGGAGCCTCTATGTTTCTCCTCATCCTCCTCTTGCATCATAAGCTCCATATGAGCTGCAGCATCCACCAAATGCCTATACTCTCGAATATAAGAACCACCAACCCTCAACTTGAGGCCACGCCTCAACTTCCGCTCAAACTCGTAGCAACGGGGCTCTTCGGACGCCACGAGTTCAGGTGCAAACCTGGACAAGCTAATAAACGTAGCCTCAAACTCGGCCACAGACAAACCCTATTGATTAAGCCAGCTAAACTGATCTCTCAGCTTCTCTCTAGCAACTGCAGATAAGAACCTCTCCTGGAAAGCATTTACAAACGCCTCCCAAGTACCACCAACACAGACTTTCTCATACTTCCACCATTGACCCGCGTCTCCCTTCAGCTGGAAGGATGCCAAGGTCACTTTCAGTGCTCCGTCCTCGATGCCAAGCATCTCGAACGTCTTACTCATTTGTTCCAACCACTCGTCTGCCTTCAGTGGTTCCTTTGGATCCCCAACAAACTCCTCCGCGTTAGACCGGAAGAACTCCCTCTTCAAGAAAGAAGGCCCTGCCTCAACTGCCTGATTTCCAGCCCTGAGAATACCCAAAGCTCCTGCTATCTCTCGGGCCAAAGCACTCATAGCCTGCTAACCCGCTGGCTCGGCCACATTGGCCTGACCAACTCCCTTCTGTACTGCCGGAATCTCATCCGGTATAGGCACTTCCTGTCGCCTAGGCCTACCACCTCTTCCTCGTCCTGACATCCTAATAAAGGAAACGAAGAGCATTAGCACATTTATAAATGTGCCGAGACTAAACACTCACGTCCTAATGCATGGACAACTGTAATTCATTCCACGTAAGCACATAAACACATAAGCACTTACGAATTTCGTTTCCGGATAATGATAGTCCCGTGGTGTTACTAGAGTTTCGGTTAGAAACAGCATTGATCAAGTGCTTTTCCAACAAGACTCCCAGAAACCCAAGGATCTAATCAACATCCTAGAAATTAAATCCCATACCCAAATAATCACATAAGCATGTTATCAATTAAACACATGGCATAAGACACTACACCTAAGTCTCTATCAAACGAGACAAACCCATTGTGATCCTAATCACTTCCCACGTACCCAAAGTATTCAAACCCGGTACGCTCTGATACCAAGTTGTAACGCCCTCGAAATAATAACATTAAACCCACAATATGACATATGTAAAGGCTCATCATTCTTTCATTTAACAGAACAGTTCAATACAAAAGTATTACATGTTAACAACAAAAGCAAATGCCCTATGGGTTTACAGCTTTCCAAGTTAACACTTGGTTACAAAAAGAGAGTGCTAACTCATTTACACATTAAGCCCTTGGCTTGAATCTACATGTAATACATCAAAAGAAAGCAACACCAAAAAGTCTGACAGCCACTAGCCTCCCAAACTATGTCCTTGGAGGCGGCATGCTACCTGTACCTGAAAATGATGTTCCCATATAGGGTGAGCCACAGCCCAGTAGAAATACACTAAACCAGTTATGAATAATGACTAAAAGGTTAGCAGTTGATAGGTGGCCAACACTTTACACTTTCATTTTCCATTTCCTTACAAATTCGCAATTCATAACCATGGCTTAGAGCCTGGCCAAACTACTTATATGAGACAGTAACTCATGTTAAACATTTTCTCATTTCAATAAAAGATAAGCATACTAGCTATATCAATACTTCCGTAGACATGCATAAGAGCAATATCACACTTCCAAAGACAAGCATATGAGCTGTGTCAACACATCACTAGATAAGCATATGAGCCATATCTATGGAGTCCATCCCCTATCTCCTCCCAAGCAACGTCCGGCTTAGAGGTCCATCCCCTATCATCCCCTAAACCGTGGAGTATATCCCCTATCTCCTCCAACACAACACACGATGCATATAAACAATTATTATACACATCAATCAATACATAAATTTAATGTATTCCTTCAACTGTCACACTCAATGACACATTTCAATGATCAGTTTTAGTTTGCCTAATCATCATGCATTGTCTACAACAATCAAGACTATCCTCCACCGATAGCCCAAAGCAGTTATTTCTATGCAGAATATAAATGCAACAAATGGATATATAATCAACATTTCAATTCGGTGAGTGATAAGTAATTCAACTACACCCTTTAATCCCATACACTTCTAATCTCAACCTTTCCACTTCACTTCCTCATTTCTCACAATTAATTATATCAATTAATTAATCAATGTAATTAGGTCATTTTCCAGAATTAACATTATAACCCCTAAGGTTCCATTTTCATCAATGTATTAACATAGATTCCAATTCCCTAGACCAAACATGTCTCTATGTTCATTACAAATAAAATCCCAACTTTTGTAAAATTACACAAAGGCCCAAAGTTTTCTCAAAATTACACAACAACTCCCAACATATCAAAATGCTAAAATTTAAAGACAAAGTCCATAAAGAGGAGTAGGTTATCCCTACCTCAAAGTTTGAGTTCAAAAGGAGATGAAGACCCAACGACCAATGTGCTCCAAATCCAAAGATTTTCAGATTAAATCGAAGCTCAAGTCACCCTCTACCTTTTTAACCAAGCACTTAGGGTAGGTTCACACTAGAAGGAGATGATTTCTTAGAGAGAAGACAAGTCTAGAGAGAGAGGGTCTCAGATCTAGGGTTTGGAAAGTGAAAAGAGTGAAAAAGTTATGTTTAAAATCGCTGCTGCCCGCTGATATAAAACAGGCTCGCTCGAGCGAAGACTTGGTCGCTCGAGCGACCAGACACAGAAAATCTCGCTCGAGCCAAGAAAGTCTCGCTCGAGCCAACAACTCAGAGTCTCGCTCGAGCGACAAAATGCTCGCTCGAGCCAACAACTCGAACCTTCAGGTCTACAACCAGACGCACGCTCGAGCGACGGAACGCTCGCTCGATCGAAGAAAAACCAAACTGCTCGAGCGAAGAAAAGCTCGCTCAAGCCAAGAAATGCAACTCTCAGGTCCAGAATCAGACGCAATCGCTCGCTCGAGCGAAGTCACTCTGGCTCGACCCACCAGACACAAAAACACACTCTCACTCGAGCTACCAAACCCTGGCTCGAGCGAAGGACCAAAACAGAGAGCTCGCTCGAGCGACAAACTCCTCGCTCGAGCGAAGGTCCAAAATTCTGGGCAGCAACACTTGGCTCCCAGACACAACCAACCTGTAACAAACCTGCCCAACACATCCTATAACCCAAAACAAAGTGTGAAAGGATGTAAACAAGAAAATAACAACTGCTAATGTCCACGGACTCAAGTCCGGACTACTGTACAACAAGGGGTAAAACCCGGGATCGCTATAATAAGGATCCAGGCTGCAGGACGTTTGGTTGGAATAACCAAACACTTTATTCTAAGATAGCAGGAATAACCAATTTAGTACTCTTCAGCCGAGGTATGAATCTCGGCTAAAGAATGGTTGGCTGGATTAAACCAACTCTTAGTACTCTTCAGCCGAGGTAAATATCTCGGCTAAGGAGTGGTTGGCTGGATTAAACCAACTCTTGGTAATCTTCAGCTGAAGTAAAAATCTCGACTAAAGAGTGGTTGGCAGGTATACTTATAGTTACAAATGTTAAGACCGGGATAAAATATCTCGGCAAGAGAATGTTGTACCTCATCCAAGACTTCAGTTAGTAAAGTACAAACAAAGAGATCAACCGAAATAAGAGTTGGAACAAAAAAACAGACTTCATTGAAAATTCAAAGCAGTACAAAGCGTAGGGCCTCAACCCGGTTACAATCTGTGTCCAAAAACAAAGAAAAGAAAATACAAAAATCAAGCAAAAAGAAGAGAAATGCAAAGTCAGGCAAACAGATCATCGAGATCAGCATCAAGCTCAACTCGCAGCCCGGTTTCAGTTGGAAGCTCGATTTTGGTCGGGAGTGTGGTCTTGGTTGGAAGCACGGTTTCAATTGGTAGTTCGACAGTCAGGTCTTCCACCGTTGGCTCCGCCCGAGCTGACTGATTGGTAGGATCATTGACGACCGGGGTATCATTGGGCTCAGTTTCCTCATCGTCCGAAGCTTCGAGAAATTGTTGCTGAGTGGTAGCAGCATACTACGCTAGTGAGCTCGGTATGAAGTATTGAGGAGGATTGAAGACCTCAATTTTAGGCCCGTGACCGAGTTGCACCACAGCACCCCTCCACCCACATTTAAAGAAAAGATCCTTTGCAGCTTCACACTGCTTAATGTATAGGGCTTCACCCTCTCTAAAACCCCGGTCCTCTGCATCCTCCAGCTTTTTCTCAAGCTCTGTTATTTCAACTTCTTCTTTTCTTCGAGCTTGGCTAGCTCGGCTAGCTCACGCAGGTATTTATCTTTCATCGTGGTCAGGGCCCTTTGTTTATCAGCGTTAGCTGAGGAAACTAGTCCGGTCAAACGGGTTACCTCGGCCTCTAGCTCAGCCGTCTTCTGTTGTGACTCTTTTAGCTCGACTGTTTTGGCTTCAGCTTCTGCCATGGCCTGCCTTGTTGTTTTCCTAAGTTCCAACACTCACTTATGAGCTATGTGGCTTTTCTATATAGCCTACCAAAAGGTAGAGTGTAACTTTTAAACCGAGCAGAAAGTTGGAAAAGTCAGGGAAAATTAGAAGATAGGCAAAAGGGCAACTTACCAGCACCATCGATTTTGTGGACGAGCGAAGGGCCTTCAGCTCAGTTAGGTGGTCGTGGTGCTTCATATCGGTTGGAAAGCAGACACCTTTAGCCAGGTTGAACGCCATCATGTGGTCTCTTTCTGCGACCACTGAGTCAGAATCCGTGATAGCACGGTTCTGAAAAGTAATTTTTGGAGCCCACTTGGAGGAGGTAGCTCGGTCAGAGCGCTCCAATTCTAGGCTCGGTGGAGGGCTTGGCAGAGTCATTTGTGGGACCACGATTTCGTCTTCATCAACAAGGCGTGGCTCGGTTGCGGAAGTCCGAGCACGCTTGCTTTGCCGCGATGATGAAGGCTATTGGGTCGGCAGAGCTACCACGGTCTCTTGAGTTTGATCGGCTGGTGGTACCTCGGTCGGATTTGTTTCGGTCAAAAGGGCTCGCACGGCTCTCTTTTTGGCCATTTCTTGCTCAGCAGTCAGTGGGATCAAGTTGATTTGGGGCAAGGTTGGATCCGGTTCAGGAGAGGCTTCTACCAAGAAGTCAGTCACCCTGGTTTTACGTCGGCTGCTATATCGGTAGGTCGGCTCAAAATTCAATAGCTCGGTCCAGCTTCGATCTGGATGTCATAGTGCGGTATGAAGTGCAGCTAAGTTTGGGTAACTGTACTGGGACTTAAGAAAGTCCAAATCTGCATAAAGAGGTCAACAGTTAGTGCGGTTCAAAGAAAAGAAAGCTGAGGTTATTATACCGGGTACGTCTTTGTTCCAATTGATCCGGTTTCTAGGTATTTGGGCTTCTTGATCTTCAAAATTGCCTGAAACCCAGAAGAAGTCATCATCATTTACATCCTTATCCGGGGTATTCTTTATTATTTTTTCACGGCGGCGCCTTATTCTTAAATAATAAACCCATCCATCTTCATTTGAGCCTAGGGAGTATTGATGGAATATTTCGGCTAGACCGAGGTTAATACCAAGCCGGCGGTTTAGCTCGGCGACGCCATTTATTATGCGGTAGAAATTTGTGGAAAGCTGGGTTGGGCATAGTTTGGTTTGCCTAAGGAATTCGCAGAGGAGTGGTTGTACAGGGAATCATAGGCCGGTTTCTACTATGGATACAAGGGTGAAAGGGACGAAGCCCGGGTTTCCCCAGGGGGTAGTCTCTAGTTCAGCTAAAGTGAGATGAACATCGTCAGGGATATGGTAGTCCCTTCGAAACTCGACCATACCGCCTGGGGTGTTTACTAAAAATATGTATTTACTCATGGAGTTTTAAGTTATGTATAAATTAAAGGTATTAGCTCGGTCGAAAAATAACGCTGAGTAGCTCGGTTGAGCGCTCAAGGGAGTGCCTGCGCAACCTAAAGTCTGTAAAGTGAAAAAACAAAAGTGTTAAGTACAGACCGTTGGACCGTGCTAAAAGAAACAAAGGCAAGATAAATGTAGTCCTATCTCGGTTTGTGCAAGGGGGTTTGTTATCTCGGTTTGTGCAAGGGTTTTGTTAGCCCGGTTGAGCCTCTAAGAGCAGCGCTTTTAGTTCGGTTTGAACTACGAAGGCTGGTTTGGCCCCAAGTTATAGCTCGGCCGTGATTAAGACTATCAAGCACACTATTACGCAACCTTAGTACAGTTTGTTAGCTCGGCTAAGATAAATCAAAAGATGGTTTGACTTGTTAAAACTACTGGTATAGCATGAAGTGTTAGTTCGGTTGAATGGTCTGCCTAGATTGACATCAACAACAAACAACTTTTTACTCTGATTATATCGTGATTTTGGATCAAATACAGCATTCTACAGGTTGTTTCATGAATACAAAGTGGTTCTTACAAGGTTTTTTCTAGAAAATGCAAGGTATAGCACAAAATGGAAAAAATGTGTTTTGCAAAAACACAAACAGTATGCTATGAATTAGAACAAAGACGAAAACAAACAAAAAGAGAACAGATTTGTGTTACTTACGAAGGTAAGAGGAAGGAAAGGGAAGTAGAAAGCAGCCACAAACGCGAGCTTCGCAGTTGCAAGGTTGGAAGAACAATGGATGCTCGAAGAGAGAGAGAAGGAGATGAATAGTGGTGTGAGTAATTCAAAAGAGAGTGAAAGGGTTTGTTTTGTGAAAAGAGAAGGGACAAAGGCGGTAACTGTTCAAAAAACACGAGGTACGAAGACAGCGTGACAGCTGCCTTCAGCCAATGAGAGCATACCACGTGTGCTTGGGATGAGAAGCGATTCAGTTGCTGTGATTGAAGAGACGTTTTCACCGGACAAGCAGAGCCCGGTGTGAAATTAGCTCGGCTGGAAAGGCTTAAGAGTTTTAGCTCGGCTGGAAAGGCTAAAGGGTTTTAGCTCGGCTGGAAGGGCTTAAAACTTTAGCTCGGCTGATAGACAGGTAATCCCTATCATGCTACGCAAATGGAATTAAGGGGCAATTGAGAGGGTAATTTGTGTGAAAATTGGGCCGAGCTGGGCAATAGGTCATTGTGGCCACAATACGAAGGGCTGAGTAAAAAGGCCTTAAAGTTAGTCCGGTCTCGGAAGGCCTTAAGATTAGACCGGTCCCAAAGAGCCTATTTGTTATCTCGGTCCAGGAGAGCGCTGCGAATAGCTCGATCGCCAGGTTCCCGCATTCAAAGTTAGTCCGGACGCGGCATAGCGCATCTAGCACGGTCAGACCTAGCTAGTAGTTAGCACGGTCTAAGCAGTACTATGGTCAGCATTAGGAAAATCGAGGTAGGAGCAGTGAATGGAAGAACCAAGGTAGAGTTATCTCGGTCTAGTCTGCGGCTCAGTATAGCCACACTTACTTCAGTTCTATTAGAGTCTGACCATGGTAAAACCATCTCACTTGGTTTAAGTAGTGAGGGGGGTGTTGAAGGATAGGCATTATCTTTCAAAATATAAATCCTAGGAGGACTCTGCATGGAGGAGTAAGAGTCCTACTAGGATTGTGCCACGCGGAACCTATAAAAGCTCACAACATCACCTATGGAGAGGTAACACAACTTTGATTCCCGAATTCACAGAGCTTTTTGTTTATTTATCTATTTTGCTGACTTAGGCATCGGAGAGGTATCCGGCACACACCCGCCGGCTAGCTCACGTTTGTGTTTTCAGGGAGTAAAACGACGTCGTACGAAGGAGCGCAATCTTGATCAACAGGATTATACGAGAAGGTTTATTTCTTTCTCGTACACAGGCTATATATATATATATATTTTATAGCTAATTTGAGTTTGATATAAGCATTTGTAATTGTATTTATTTGGTAAAAGTTAAAAAGGTTTGTACAATTTATTTATTTTTTTGAACCTTTTATTTTTAGTGATTTTATTTATTTATTTATTTATTAAATTTGTATCAAAACTTTTTTACTTTTCCTATTAGTCCAATCTTGAAAGGATGTAAAATGAAAAAACCAAGAAATTCTTTAGTGAATTTTTTTCTAAACTTTTTTATTTTTCTTTTAAGGGAAAAGTTTTTTTTTTTTTTTTTGTTAATTTTAAAACAAGTTCAATATATATAAATATACAAGATTAATAAAAAAAAACTGCTAAAAAAACAATTGACAAACCCAACCTAAATAACTCGTCTTATTATTACATCCCGTTGCAACAATACTAATGACACACAACAATATCTTGACCAAAACCAAAAACAAAAACACATAAAAATAATATTTCTGGTACAAATATGAAAAATGTTGTTACATCCCATTGAAACAATAGTAATGATACACAACAATATCTTGACCAAAACCAAAAAAAAAAAAAACACACACACACACACAAATAATATTAGTGGAACAAATATGAAAAATGTTTTATGCGGCTTTTACGTAGATCATCTCCATCTTTAGAGTTGTGATAAGCGGCGAATATCAACAGGATATGCATCTGAGGGAGTCTCCGCGCTGTACGATCTCCTTCCCACGATGATGTTTGCAGCTTCACTAGGATGAAACGCATCCCAAAATAGATACTCGTTTCTATTTTGGCACGGAGTTTGAAGTGGGAGACATGTAATTTGACCATTATTCCTCCCTACACCGCAACATCCAGCATTTGTAACCTTAAAACCTGAAATAACCGAAATAGAATCAATGACAACATTATCAACTCATCTGAAAACTTAAACTGTTGGAGACGCATTGTGAAAAGTTACCGAAAGATGAGGGTCGGTTGATTAGATCTTGAAAAATCCCATAAGCATTGATGTAGATGAATTTGGCACCAGGGAGGTTGTTGTTGAAGTCATCAACTAGGGATTTGAGTTGGTCATTGAATAGTTGAATTGGAGAGTTGATGTTTTGGACACATGATGAGCCATCTGGGCTGTTTTGGGCCAATGCATTTGGGCTGCAGCCAATCTGACCCACTCCTAAACAGACTACTTTCCTTGCTCCATAGTTGTACAATGTCTATTCCCACAATTAAACAAGAAGCAAAACCCTTATCATATGTTTAATTGATTAACTAAATTTGTTGCATGTCATGACACTATATCTACACATACACACACACGTCGTGACATCACACAGAGACTAGCCCACTAAACAGGCCGTAATGCCAAAGGACTAATGGGCCTAGCCACATTTGAGCCAATTTCAGCCTGTAATAAGCCCCAAGCTGGCTAAAATAAAAATAAAAATATATCTTTCTTTTTCTTGTGAATAGAAAATGAGGTTAATGACTTTCAAATTAGCAATAAGTCCCTTAAAAATTAGCAATTTTTGTGTGAGGTAAGTGTCACATGAATACCGATATCTTCTTTGATTGGCTTAGATAGTAGAGTTTATAACATTTATATTGTTATTTGAGAGACAATATAGAGAATGGTTATTTGTAATTGATTGAAAATATCACGTGACAATATATATGTAATACTCTCCCAACACCCAAAACTTTTTCCTAAAGCAATCAAGTACTAAAAGGCAATCAATCTTCTAGGCTTCCTTTACTGCAAGATTTTAGAAAAATTAAATGAATGTAGTGTTACCACACACACAATGATTGCTTATATGGATTAAACTCATGACATAACCTTCAGCTTGTCCCACTCGTAACATTTTTTGCTATGTGTTGAATCCATTACCAGACCAAAAATAGGAAGAAATTGCATAGAAAATAAGATGAAAAAAGAATAGTACCAACCCTGATTTGCTGAGAATATTGTTGAATGAGAACCTGAGCATATTGTTCAGGTGTATATTGGCGACTTGTGGAGTAGTAAGTAGGCATGAAATAATTGTTGAGATAGTCATTATTGCCCAATCCAACAGAGTAAATGCACTGGCTTAGATAATTTGCAGCTGAGTCCCCATCACCTAGTATGTCCACCACTTGTGATACTGTGGTTTTGTAATTGTTTACTTGCCCATTCATTGTAATCCGAGCACCCTATTAATCACAACACATTGTATACAGGGACGGAACCAGAATTTCATCACCGGAGGGGCCAAAAATAAATTAAAATTTTCACCATATACACAAGCACACATGTATGTATAATATGATATATAAATTATATCTATACACATAAAAAAAAAAATTCAAATACCATAGAAGTAATTTCTAATAGGATAAAAAAGTTTTTTTGGTCCAAAATAAAAAAAGTATATAAGATAAGAATGAGATATATATTTTTTATACTGGAGCCATTTTATGTATAAAATAGGATATATATATATATTTAAAAGGCCATAAAAAATCATATTTTTCATAGAAACAGGGGGGCCATGGCCCCCCATAGTCTTCTCCTAGTTCCGTCCCTGATTGTATACATTATATACACACACGAATGAGTAAATGCATGATATAGAGACTGTTTAGAGAAACTTATCTGAAATTTTGAGAGTTGATGTCAGATTATTTAGTGTAGTTTCGGCTTATAGTTAAAAAATAGTTTAAACAAGATGAAAAAAAGAGAGCTAATTATCTAGAAATTTAAAGAGGGTTGGTTTTTGTTTTTATTTTCTGATTATCAGTTTTTAGTTAACAATAAATTACACCATGCACATAATGTTCGGGAAAAAATTGATCAATTATTTTCAAAAACTGTTTTTGAATTATTTATTTATTTTAAAACAACACATTTTCGGAACACACTAAAAAAGTTGTTTTTTAATGTAGAAAACTATTGTCGCACAAAATAGAAATGGTGTAAAAATGACGAGTTTTGAAACTTATCATTAGTTTTGTTGTTAAAAAACAAAAACTTAACGAAAGATTTTTTGGCAAAATTAATAAAAACTTTTTTGAAAAATTATTTTTGAGAATTGTTTTTGGAAAAATTTCTGAAAACAACTCACCTTTTTAGAAACTCACTTTTCAAAATTAGTAAATTGTTTTTGAACAAAATGAAAACGGTTAGAGTTTTTGAATTATCTGTTTTCGAAAACACGCAAAACAAACAGTCAAAATGAAAAGTAGAGAAAACAAAAGCAAATTACCAATTGTTGGCCAGTCTCGTCTCTAATTCCAGCAGCAGCAGATGCATAATTTACTCCTTTGAGAATGTCTTCATCTCTTACTGCTGAATACGGAGGGATATAATTGTCAAATCCCAATAGCTCAGCTGAAAATCACCAAAATAAGTTTGTCAGTGCCATAAATTACACCATGCGTGTCCTATGAAATTTATAACCATAAAATTTTAAATAAAAATTAAAAATAAAAATAAAAATGTATGATATAATTGCTCGTGATTTAATGACATTTAATTAACAGTATTACAAACAAGATATTGGATTGAATCCTTAAAATATATTGCGGTGGTCGTGATTATTAAACTTGTTACATGGAAAACAGGGGTTAGTATAGTTATCATCATAGAAACAAGGGTTAATTATATTTTTATTTATTAAAGGTTGCATTTCATGTTATTTTTGTCTTTGTTAAAGTGTCAGTACCAGTTCATGGTTTAGCTTTAGATTATAAGAATGATTTGTAGATTTTTTTTTTTTTGTCAATCTCCAAGATTTGGATGCAACCATGACATAGATTTTCTTCCTTAGAAATTTTTTTTTTTTTTTTTTTTTGGCCTTTAGTATCTGTTTGGCAACTTAATTTTGTTACTGACTTTTTAACTTTTTTATGAGATGAAAAAAATTTAATATATTTGAAATAAATTTTTTTAGTAGAATATGCAGTTATAAAGAAAAAAAATCATTAATTGACATGTATAATATAATATTTCAATTATTTTAGCCAAAAAGTTTACTAAAAAAAGGGCCATGAACTTTTTTTTTTTAATTTTGTTAAACAAACTTCTTAAATCTATTTATACTAGAAAAATTTGAAGATATAAATAAATAAATTTTTAAAAAAATCAACAAAGACAAAAAAAAAAAAGGTATGCTGATCCCAAACTCACCCAATTGGAAGGAGAGAGAGAGAGGGGGGGGGGGGGGGGGGGGGGGGGGGCAAAAATAGTAATTTTTCTGAATTTGAACTCATAATAGATCCAAACAAGGCTTTGGCTGACATCATGATGGCATGAGTGAAACAAGGCTATAGTCACTTCTACCGGGCCCCCATGTTAGGCCGTCATAATCTTAAATTCAATCGCGACAACGGCACGCAAACACTTAAGGAAAATGTCTCGTAACTCAAATTTTGTGGCTTAAAAGTGACTTAAATGGCCAAAACGACGTCTTTTTGGTCATTTTTATGTTGTTCTGTACTCAAAATGACGTCGTTTTGACCATTTAAGTCACTTTTGAACCACAAAATTTAGATTACGTAGCATTGTCGAACACTTAAAAGAGTTGCGGCCCACATGGCCCAATATATTTATGAAATTCATGATTACAAAAATGGTACACTTGTGTACCGTGCGTTTCGATGCTATTGGAAAATAAAATTATAAATTAAATTATGAATGATGAATTGAAAAATAATTAAATTATAATTTGGATAGTTTTAATTTAATAATTGATTAAAATATAATTTTAAATAATTATCAAGTATTTATATAATATATACTACTAATTTATATAATATTTTTTATAAATATAACACTAACTAATTTTTATATATATAATACTAATTTACAACAAATTTTATATTTTAAATCTTTCTCACACTGATTTTTACTTTGATATTTTATTAGAAGTAAAAAAAAAATATATTAACTATAACGGAGAGTGACAATTTCAAAGACGGATTATAAATTTCAAATTACGAATTAAACTAACTCACAATTAATAAGCAAATTAGTGTGAATTGAACGATATTTTACGCAACCTAAGTACTATACTATACCCTATGATGATCTTGAACTATCTATACATATCGACCTTTTGGTAAACAATAATAAAGTATACAAAATGGGTAGTGGTACTATATATACACATTTTAAAAGAATGTATGTAATGGATCAGACTTTTTGTGAAATAAATCTCTTTGTGAAAGTCCAATGATATGTATTTAAAGTAAAATTAAAACTATTTCGTTTTAGGTTGTGTGGTTTAATATTATTTTATTTTAATTTCAATTTCAATTTTAATTGTTGAGTTATGCATTTAATTAACGTGTTTTGTTATAATAAAAATCGCAGGAAAACACCAAAAAAACTCCATTATAATGATTCATAACTTTTATTAATTGGGCCATAACCATTATCAAATTGATTCATAACAAAAAATACCACAAAACCTCATAACTAGAACCATTTTGGTTGATAAAAAAGTAACACATGTCTCCTAACCAAGGCAACTTCGACTCATATTCAAACACCTCAAAATCTCATAACTAAAATCAATTTGTGTTGTAACTAAAAACACCACAAAAGTCTCATAACTAATTACCAAAAATTCTCATAATTAAATTTATCGTTAATTTGACCACGACAAAACTTTATAACTACGCACCACCTAATTTATAATTAAGATAACAAATTTTCATAATTAGGACATATAGTACAAACCTTTTAAGAGTCTATCGTAGAATTTTCATATTATGTCTGCTAAATTTGCATAACTAATGTAATACTGTGAATTTACTTAAATGAATGAAAAAGTGAAAGTCATACACAAATTTTACTAAAATGGTTGGGGGTTCTACTCTCTTAGGTCATGTTTGATTCAAGAAATTAATAGTGAAGTATTAATAATCCTGTTAAATTAGTGTGGTATTAACTATCCAATTGGATTAATATCCATTGGATTAATAATCCCACCCCTACCCCATTACTAATAATCCTACATATTTGTTGGATTAATTATCCGTTGGATTAATAATCTTAAACCAAAATGTTAAAACAAACATAGGATAATTGGGCCCACGGATTAACAATCCCAATCTCATACTCTAATCCACCCAATCAAACATGCCCTTAAGAGTTAATTTAACAACTATAACAATTAACTTTTGCATATTTACCACCCAAAAAAAAAATGATAGATAAGAAGAAAAAAAAATGAATGTGTTACGTAAATTGATGAAAAATTGACTTATAACTTGTACGTGACATTTCAAATACAATGAAATGTTTAAAATAACCTCTTTTTTTTCCTTTTTTTTTTTTTTCTAACAACCATGAGAGCCATAGTCTTGGTACACCCATGGCTGCTAACGTAGTTAGGAAAAAGGAGAAAGAAAAAAAAAAAAGAAGAAAAAGAGAACATTAAGTCGTTTAAAACATTTCTCAATATTTGAGAAGTCACATGTCAAATTTCCATCAATCTATGTAATGAATTCTTAACGAAATGTTCACACTATTGATAGTTTAGTATAACAAAGTATAATATTTTTTGGTTAAAAGGTAAAGCCATACTCAGCAAAATTAATTCACCCTAAAATAAAATAGAATAAAATAAATAACTACATTTGTTAACAAGAATCATTTTCCTATATATATACGCATAAAGGGAGAGGGAGAGGGAGAGAGAGCTGACCAATGACATCAACAGTAGTTTTGCCATTAGAAAACCTTCCAGTAGGTCCTTCAGGGAAGTCAATCCCATAAGGCAAGTAATTAGCTCTTGCCAATGATGCTATATTATTGTTATTCCCATTATCCACCAATGAATCTCCAAATATGAAGTAACATGGCACTTGTGGCTCTGCCTCAGCACCACCGCTCAAACTCAAAACCACCACCACCACACACACCACCACCACCACCCACCTCCTAACCTCACCAGCCATACCCAAAACAATCAAAAGCAACAACAAAAAAGGAGCTTTAGAGAAGCAAATGATAAAGGTGTGTTCGGTGTGTGATGGAATTAAAAGGATAAAAGGGGTTATATAAATATAGGGGGTGGAGACAAAAGAGGACCGAGTCTCAGACTGACACAACATTATTTTAGAGTCCAAATGGAGAGAGTGGCAATTTTTGTTTAGTTAATTACATAAAAGGAAAATGTTTGATGAGGACTCTACTATTTTATTCTATTGATGTATTGGTTATTGATATGTTTGAATTTTTTTTTTCTATCTCTAACAATGATATGAGTAGTTTAGATCATTTTGGGGTTGTGCAGATTATGTTTTATGGGGGTCTCTATTATTACTGTTATCTAAAAATCTTATTTACAAATGTTGTGGTAGCTCATGTCCTATCTACAATTTTTTGAACCAGTAAGTCTTATTTAGTAAAACTGAGTATATTATCAATTTTTTTCTAATTTTTAAAATTAAGAACATTATTAATTTTGCATAGTAATGTTCAAGATAATTATTTCACTAACTGATAAAAAAAAGGAACATGAGATTAAACGTTTTTGCCCTTCTACTTGTAATTTGATTCAACTATAGGTTTTTTTACAATTTTAAAACTGAGAACATTATCATTTTTCTTATTTTAAAGTTTTTTTTTTTCAGTTTTGCAAATCAATGTTTCATCATCATGTTCCGTTATAGACACAAAATTTTCAATTTCATACAAAAAAATATTTCATTTTTTTTTTTTTTTTTGCACATAATTTTTTTAAAATTTTTTTGTCAATTTGAAAGTTGATATTTTAAAGTTTTGAAAATCAAATTAAATGTCAAATCATCACGTTTCTTTATAGATAATCATAAATAATGAATAATCATTGTTTAAATGATAATTTCAACTATTAAAATTTCATAAGATTTAAAATTCTAAAAAATCTTAATTAAAACTTAATAGGGTATAAATTTATAAATTAAAACTTATGTAAATATCTCTTATTTTTTTCAGCTTTTGCTTTTACAGTTGAGAAGTTTGTTAGGTGCATTGATTTCACGCGGACATAATGTGTGATAGAGTCATGGAGGAGGCAATGCAAGCTCATTGACACTCTGGAATTTTTCGTGGGGGTGATCTCTGTGTGTGCTTTGTATTTATTAAAATGAATAATAAATGGGGCATGTATAAATGCTTCACATGGTGGAGCCATGTTTTGGCATAAGAAAATGATGGGATTTTTGGGGCTCATTTGATCTCAATGGTTGATTTTGTAAGATTTGTTGGGAATGTCATTTATGTAAAAAAAAATTAAATTTATCAAATACCGATAATTATATAAACATATCACATTTGTTTTAAAAATTGAAAAGTTTGTCATAAAAAAATAATATTTATCGTTCAAATTATTTTTTTAAAGACATGTTATCTGATTATATAGTTATTAATATCAGATCAATTTAATAATCTATTTGATGTATCCTACCAAAAAAAAAATTTTTGAATCATCTCAACAAGCCTAGAAGAGTGGACCCTACCTTCCTCGCAATAAACACTCCAAACCAAAAGGTTGTGCTAGAGATCTCAAATAATTTATTAAAATTTTTATCAAATCTCTTACATGGGAATGAGACCCACACACTTGTGAGTTTGTGTGTATCCCAAACCCATGTTAAAATTTTGGTAAAAAATTTGACAAATCATTTGGGATCCATAGTATTTTCCCAAACCAGAAAAGGAGAATATAAGATTAAAAGTGATAAATTTATCCAAGTGCCTAAAATTTATCTACATCCAAAACATTAAATAACAAGGAAAGTACCTTTTTTTTTTTTTTTTTTTTAATATTTTCATACAAAAGTACCCTTTTTTTTTTAATATTTTCATACAAAAGTACCCATCACAATGACATGATAGAGGCCTTTATTTAAATTTAAAAAAATAACTTGATGATTTTTTAATTTTAAAATGATAGGCTCACAGGCCACAATTCAACGCATCATTATCTATAAGATTTTGTATTATTATTATGAAAAGACTTTCAAAATATCATTTATAAATTTATCCACATTTGTACCTAGCTTATAAGCTTATTTTAAATTATATTTTTATAGTACAAAATATATATTTTTCATTGCATACATCACAATAGATATTTTAAGAAATAATTTTATATGTTTGTACGTAGAGACACATACATATAAATAATTCAATTAAAATTTATAAAATTTTATTAGTTGAACCCATATATTGCACGATCAACTACTAATCACTTTATATGAATTTGCCTAATATAAATAAATTTAAGAATAATATTTTTAACAGCCACTAACCTTACTCAAATTTCATTATCCAAATTTTTAAATAAGTGGTAGTGCCAAATATATTGATGTCAAACATTTTACAACATTACATGTGCCTTAACTGTCACACTTTTGACATAGATTTGTCTCCAAAATAAATGCAACATTTTTTTTCCCTTATAATGGTCCCGTTTGGTAGAGCTGTGAGAAAGTGATTATAACTTACAGCCTAACAGCTTATAACTTATAACTGTGAACATAAGCTGATTTTTTATTTATAAATTAAGCTTTTCCTCCCCCACTCAAAGAATAAGTTAATTTTTGACTTATAAAAAGCTATAAGCTGTATTATTAAGCTGAACCAAACACATCAAAATAACTAAAAACTAAACTAAAAACTAAAATAAACTGAAAATAAACCCTATCAAACAGGGCAATAACATTTTAGCCCCCATACTCCTTTGATAAATCAAATGGATCAACTTTGGAATAATAAAAAGGTTGGTGGGACAATAATGGAACACGAGCTTAGAGCTAACACTTTTTTTGAAGTCTATCGTTGTCTACCTTCTCTTTCCCATGTCCCATTTAAGAGATATAGTGTAGGGTTGATGAAAACAGTTCGCTAGAAATTTCAAAGTGAAAGCTCCAATTAATTCAAAAATGTAATCAGACACATGGTCAAACTCTATAGTCAGGGTATGGGTTGACTTTCTTATTGAGTTTTTTTATCTTTATTTACTTTTTAATTAAAAATTTACGCTTTCAAATTTTACTCGACTAGAAAGTAAATTTTTTTTTTTAAAGAATTTGGAAAAAGTCCAGAAAGGACCAAATAAATAAATACAAAGCAAAAAATAGATTATTTTTAGTATTTTTTATTAAAAAAAATAGACAGACCTAAAAAGTAATTTTGTTTACATAATTTTGAAAAAAGATCGCTAAAAACAAAAAAAGAAAATTAAAATTAAAATTGTAACTTTTTAAACTTGAGCACAGGGGAATCCAACTGTTGAGAATCAAGAAGGTGGCAGATCGAATGGCATGTAGAATTTAGAAACACCATGACTAGCCTATTAGTTCAAAGCAACTCATTTAACCACAACAACTTGCCTGTTGGATGAGGCATAAGACCTGGGACTTTTGCTCCCTTCAAGGTTTCAAAATCGACTCCCTTTGGTCTTAAAAATTCTTGAGACTCCCTTCAAGATTTCAAAATCGACTCTCTTTAGTCTTAAAAATTCTTGAGACTATGGATCGCAAATTTTAGAATTATGTCTTAAAAGATTTGTTTCGACTCTTATCATTTGATGCACACTAACCGAGAATATCCTAAACAAATAAAATAAAAATAAAAATAAAAATAAAAAGCAGCTCATTTTATGAAGGTATACCTAACCATAATGGTGGGTGGGCTGACCTACTAAAAATTTAATGTTTGGTGACTTGGTCATATATTTGTACTACCGCGTGAGTTTGCATTGTGCTGTTATGAGGGAGCTGTATCACTCACACTCACATCACGCCCCGACATGATTTATATATATATATATCAAGATTTTAGCATGGTAATTTGTTAGTGAAGTTGTATTACAAATAAAGGTGTCGTCGTTACTCTATCAACTCAAAGTAATTTCTATATAATACAACTTATGTAGTTTTTATAGATTTTCGTTTAGCGTTGTTTACGAGATTTTTATAGTCTTTTTATTTATTTTAAGAATTTGCTTCAAGATATTCGGTATAGATTACCATTTATTAATTGAAATTGATTTTAAAAAAATAACAAAAGTTAATTATTTAAAAATTTTAAAAAAAATGAATAATTATTAACTTTTGTGTTCAAATTAGGAGCATTTAAGTTTGCTAGAAACTTCACCAGCGATCCTTTTCCAACCTTTATGACATTTGCGTGGTCCCTCATCCCTAGCTTGCTTTCTTTCCTATTTGGATGGTTCACCATGTCCATTGTTTGGTACGAGTTTTTAGGTTATGTTTGGTTTATGAATTTGGATAACGATTTAAAACGAAAAATAGAAAATGTGAGAAAAATAAGTAAAATATAGTTGTATTTTATTCACATTTTACCTATCTTTTCTCTTTTCTCTTTTCTTTTTTAAGGTCAAGTTTGGGTAAAGCCAAATAATTCAAAAAGTCAAAAAGTTACTCAAAAAGTTAAAAAGTTAACACTATTCACCAAAAGTCAACAATTACCGCTGCACAACTCCCAATTCAAATTTTCCTCTAAAAATTAATTTTCACAATTTTTTATTACACATTTTTCCATAAAAAGTCAAAAAGTTAACCCAAACATCCATATTTTCAACCTCAATTTTTTTGTCCAAAAAGGCAAAAAGTGCACTTATTTAGTCTTCCCAAACAAGGCCTAAATCTCTACCCAAATTCATAAACCAAATACAGTTTTAAGAAAAAATATTTTTCTAAGAATCACATACAACAACTCTCTAGGACGACTCGTTATCTTATGAAGTTAAACCTCAGCACACAATTTCTTCTTCGAGTGGATGCGTGGTTGCAGATTTGCCTTGGGTGATGGGATGCGTGGTTGCAGATTTGCCTTGGGTGATGGATGATTTTTGTCCACCTTCCTTGTTTTGCTTTAAGATGTGCTAGTTTCGTCTAACTTCTTGTGAAAGATTAATCTTATTAGACTAGTTAAACTGTTTCGACTAAGCATTTAATTTAAATGTCACTTCCTTCTTTAAAGTTGTGTTGATCCTCAAAAGATAATCTGAGATAGCATTTATAAGGCATGTGACTATATATAGCATTAATTAATTAATACAATTCAGAACATGGTAGTTGAAGCAAGCACAATTATTTGTTGCACACATCAACTTAGCTATTACCATGATGATTACATCAACAATCATTTATTAGAGGATAGTGTCTCTAGAATAGTTTCTTTCTTGGGTATTTTGGGAACAATAATATTAAGTTGACTGAATTTTAGTACTGAACTTTGGATACTAATTAATGTATAACAATACTACGTATTTAAAAAAAATACATAAAAAAATATTTAGAATTTAAATTTTGTAAATCGTATTCATTGTAAGTGGCCCACAGTATACCAAGTTCAAACATGTATCATAGATTAAATTTTTGACACTTTTCTAGATTTTTTTTTTTTCAGGCATGTAGTATTTCTGATTTAATATATAGCATTGGTTTGTTAAGTCCCGTATTTCATATCTTATATTAATAATTAATAACACGTCAAACAAAATCTAAAAGATTAATACTGCAAACTTAAAATTTATACCCATATTTTTATTCAGAAATTTGAAAATGATCCAATTTAATTTATACATAGACCCTATACTACATTATTTGAATCTCAACACTCTATTTACATTCTGGGTTTTCTTGATATACAATTCTGAATTGTTAGACTTGTCGGTAAAGTAAACCCATCCACCCTAACACATTGGGCATGTCGACCCAATCGGTCTCCATGGCATATGCATCATAATTTGAAATAAAGTAGTTTATAAGTTAATTTCATTAGAAAGTTGTCAATGGCTAGATCCATTTTAGCCTGCCTAAATTTATGTCACCTTAACAAAATCTATCAAAATTTGGTAATTTTTTTCTCAAAAGTACTAAAATACACAATTAAGGTTCCCTATACAACCGCCCCTTGAGAAGCTGTTGTTCTGGGTGGGTGCGGACTATGCCGAAGCCTATGCGGCAGCTCGGGTGGTTCGTTTTGCTCATGAATTGGGGCTTTGAGATGTTTTTTTGGAAGGGGATCCTACGAATGTAGTGTCGGCCCTTAATCTGAAGGGGTCTATGCTTTCATCTTTTGGAGTTATCCTTTAAAGGAGTGACAAAGGAGTGTTTGAGATTCAGATCTTGTTGTGTGAATCATGTTGAGATTCGATCTTAAATTATATTTGGTTAATTATTTCAGTGTCACTTTATGTTTGGTTCATTAAAATAAAGTTGAATATAGTAATCATTTCATTATAACGTCTATTTTCACATTTGATTTACTAAAAAAGGTTACAAATAAAATTATCATTCATCATTGCGAGGAAATATTAATTTTATAAAGAAACTAAGAAATTTCATTCCTTTCAACGTTATTTCCGTAAACCAAACACTACATTATAATATTAGTAGTTTAAAAATGAAAGTTTAAATAAACAATTAAATTGGTGAATTATTTAAAAATAATGAATGGTTGCTTACCAAATGTATGAATTATTTATAGAATATTGTTTGACTATATGAGTTACAATTGCTTCTGAAGAAATAATTTTTTTTTTAAAGTTGAAGTTAATCAAATTTTATAATTTCATTTACGTTATGAAAAAGTATGAATAAATTAATAGTGTTAATAATCGAAAATGTTCAAAATTTATCTCAATAATTATGATTTACGTCAATAACTACATGTACCATATGTAACAAATTTATAGAAACCAAAAAAATAAAAATAAATTGAAAATTGTTACTATCGTACCAATATATAAATATATTTTAATATATATATATATATGAGAGTTAGGACGAATTTTCTGAGTGCGCCTTAGACTCCCAAAAAGTCGGAGCCGGCCCTATGAATCGGCTAAGAGTTGTTTTGTCCATTCAAAGTAAATTATCAGCAGCCCCAAAAATAGAAACACCCTTCTCTTCTTGTTTGAAAGTCATCTAAATTGGCTTAGTGTCTTAAAAGTTTTGAGCGCTATACGATCTTCTTCGAACAACCATATTTGAAACGATGTTTGAAGTGTTAAGCATGTAATTTGTGATAAGGAAAGCCTATTGGTAAATCATCATCTGCAACCTATGTCATAATATCAATTGTGATTCACATCAGACGGCTAAGAGCATCTCCAGCAATCATCACCAAATTAACTATCCAAAATTTTACATTATTAATTCAGCTAACCATTTTTTCAATACACATTCCAACAACACTCTTTGCTTTAACTATCCCTTTTAAAATATTATTTCTTTCAACTTTACTCATATATACATATATATATTTATATATATTAATATATAAATATGTAAATAGTTTGATCATCAATGACACATAGGAAAAAAGTAATAAAAAAATATATAGCACAACAACAGTGCATCGCTCAGGTAATTAGCAACCGTTGCTTGTATCAAATTGTTGAAGCATTTGATGAGGTTGTTGGAAGTCTTTTTTTATGCTTTGGCTTGCTATTTTGGTTGAAAATAGAGCATAGCAAAGCTTCTGGAGATGCTCTAAGAAGACTCTGAACAAAGATAATAAGAAAAGATCATTGTACATAGCAATACTCATGTATAACCAAGATTCTAAAAAGCGGTTGCGGTCGCCGTAACGGTGGCGGTGACGCGGTTGCGGTTGCGGGGTGTAAAGGCCATAGTGTAACGGTTGTGGTAACCGGAACCGTGAATTTTTTTATTTTTCGCACAATTTGAAAAAAACTTACCGATATGCATATTTTTTTTCCATGATCATATTTACTGAGTTAAAAATAAATATTGATCAATTTTTGTAAATTTTTAAGTGTGATCCAATACATTTCATATTTTTAAATCACTATAAACTGAGTTTTTTACATTTTATTTTAATAATTAATGACTTTATATTTTACAAAAAATTAATCACTAACTATTATATATAAGATAAATAATGACAAAAGTAAAAGAATAAATAAGAGCCTAAATATATATATATATATTAACCAAGCCAAATAGATAATGACCACACTTATTATTATTATTATTTTCAAACAATATATAGATAGACACACACAAACAAACAAAATGGCTTAGTGATAGTGCCTGAATAGAACAACATAGGTCTTATAATTTTAACAAATTAATAACATGTTCTTCATCTTCCCTCTTCTTTCTCTCTCTCTCTCTCTCTCTCTCTCTCTATATCTCTTGTTCCTCTATTTTCTCTCTTTATCTTCCTTCTTCTCTCTATCCCTCTTCCCCCATTTTCAGCTTTTTTTTGTATGTTTTTTTGAAAGAAATAGTTTGGAACTGTTATGTAACGGTGCGTAACAGGCCGTTACGGCTGTTACGGCACCGTTACGACCGCTACAGCAGTCGCTACGACCGGCACACCTGTGAATCTCAATCACACTGCAAAAGCGGCCATAACGGGTAACGGTAACCGTCAAAACCGTTACGAAACAGTTGCGGCCGCTTTTTAAAACCTTGTGTATAACCCAACTTGTATACAAGTGGTGTCACTTTAGTAGTTGAGTCAGTCAAGTTTTAGTTAGTTAGGTTTGGTTTTGGAATAAGTTACTTGAGTAATTTTTTAATTTTTTTGTTAAAATATAAGATGAAAAAAATTAGTATGTTTGAGATATTTTTTAATCAGCAATGTTAGGTATCATGAAAAGTCTTTCATGAAAATGATCATGAAAGATTTGTGACTTTTGGATTACACTTAGAATAAAACACCATACACTAATCAAGGTAATCTAAAGATCACAAATATTTCAGGACTATTTTCATGAAAAAAATTTCATGATTCCTAACATTTTCCTTTTTTAATTTTTACAAACAAGCATGCAAAAAGTGAAAAGAAAAAGAAATTTTTGATTTTTTTGGTATAATTTTTTCACTTTTTAGCTTTTTTTCGTGTGAGACTTTTTACTATTTTTTGAGCTTCCCAAACTTACCCTTGGAATTGTTAGAATAAGAGATACGTATCTTACTCTTGTATAAATATCTAGCAATGACACTTCGATCAATAAGAAAAACAGTTATAAGAAGTTCTTTTATGATATCAGAAAGTCTTGGACTTACAATCCTATATTTGTGTCGAGAATAGAGTGTGCAGTAGAGATTGAAAATGTGTATTATAAAAGTTTATGTACAGAATAAATCTAAATCACTTATTGATATTATTATTTTAAACAATTAAAAAAATTTCAATTGGTTAACTTTCATTTAACCATATAAAAATAAAACTCTAATTAGTTTATGATTTATTTTATAATTTCATATCGGGAAAAGAAGAAAAAGTAAAATTTGTTTCACTATCTATATATTATAGAAGGAAAAATGAGTTTCTAGAGAGAAACCTTTTATGAGCTCTAAACCCTCATTCTAAAATTATTGAATTTTTAAAATTTTAAACAATGAAGAAAATTTCCATTGATTAGCTTGAATTTACCTTTTATTTTATAATCATACATCGGAAAAATAAAAAAAAAAAAGTAAATTGTTTAACTTACATAAAGTAAATGTTATACTCCTATTTATATCAAGAAAATGAGATTTTTAGTGAAAAGCCTTATGATCAATATCTCATACTAATTTTTTTGATTTTTTTAATTTGAAACAATTAAAAAAATCCTCATTGACTAGCTTCCATTTAACTTTTATTTTACAATCTCACATAGAGGTTTTGATTTTAAAAATAATTTTGTATGAGCTTTTGAAACTCTCATAATATCTCTCCTTAAAAGTATTTTTTTTGTAAAATATATAGAGATAGATATATTGATAATCTCCATGTCACTTTTACTGCTCCTTAATACAAAAATTATGAGATAATTATGATAATTTTAAATATATATTTAAAACTTATAAATCTGAGATAGATTATTATAATTTTAAATTTATATTGTGTCAATTTTAAATTTAAATTAATAGATTACTTTTCATATTTAGTAACAGTTTAAATTTTAATAAAATAAAATTTAAAAGTTTTAATTAATTAATTTTTGTGTAAGCTAGTTTGTCTTTTGACCAAATGATTAAGTTAAACAATTTTTAGTTTGAATGATTTGTTGGTTTAACTGTGATTTTAACAGTTTTACATGTTACGATAATTTTTTCTCACTTATTAAGTTTTTAAAATTTCTTTAATTATTTCCTTTTCAAAAACCAATTTGACAATTTTTTAAAATTCATATATTTTTATTCTAAAATAGTGAAATATTAGAACAATATCATTTTTTTTTTTATAACAAAGCATAATTTTAATTATTAAATTGTCAATACAACAATTTTAATCTATCCATACTATATGTTATAGTAAAAGAACATTTAAAACAAAACCTTTAAACTTATATATAAAATTTTATTTACGAGAAACAAAATATAAAAAAACTAAGTATAATTATCATATTTTTATAAATAATATATTATTTTATGCCGCGCATAATGCGAGTGATATGGTAATTAATATTTAAATTAAAGGGTCATGTGTTCGTATCTCTTTACACCCTTTTTGAAATCTTAGCTTCTATTTACTTAATACCATATTGCAATTACAGAAAAGAAAAGCTCCAACAATACAAGACACACGGTCATACACTTTAGTTGAGTTTACAATTTTGCTACGTAGCTCGACTTTTGCGTGACTCGAGTGGCCCGACTTTTGACTTTTCAACCTCTATTTCCTCTTTCCCTATTTCCTCTGTTTCTTCTCTTCTTCTTCTCTTCTTTTGTTCATCTCTCCCTCTGTTCATCTCCTTTAAGATTTTCAATAGATCGAAACCCATTATGGCAAACAAACCACATCAAAACAATCACCAGATCATCTATGTTCATTAAGAATTCACAATCACCAAAACGTAAACTCAAATCACTAATCTTTCATTCAAAAATCCATAAAAATTGAAAAATTATTGCAAAAAATCCCAAAAATAAAACCCAATTAATGGGAAAAAAAAAACCAAGTGATCTAGTTTTGCGATTTTGCAGATCTGTTGAGTTTATAATGCAAATTGAACTCTCGATTCAAACAAATAAATCAAGAAATGATCAAATCAATGAAGATGAAGAGTTCAAGGGAAAGAATGTTCGTCTTAAACCCATCCACCCACCGGCGCTGTCGTCGCAAACCCATTACGAGCCTCCTCTGTCTTCTCCTTCTCTTCTCTCTTTCCTCCTTCTCTCCTTCTTCTGTCTCCTTCTTCTATCTGTTTCAGAGAGAAAACAAAGGTAGGAGAGAAAATGAAGAAAAAAAAACTACCCAAAACGACATCATTTTGGGTAGTCGAGCCATTCAGGCCAACGTGTTTCGAGTTACGAAACATTATTCTTGAGTTTAAGCCAGCATGGTGTGCTGACAATTGTAACATTGTCTTCTTATCCAGATCTAGTAGTGACATATATTTACTAATTTTGTTTCCAAGAAAAATATTTATATATATACATATATATTTTTTGTATTTGTTTTAGAGTTTGATATAATAATAACGAAAGTTAATAGAAAATTAATCAAAATTAGATTTATTTGCGTAGAAAATATTTTTTATTTTTTAAATGTAAAAAACAATTTTGAGTAATGCCACCCTATCACTATAACCACCCACCAACACGATTGCCACTATCACCGCCCCCAACACCTTTGTTGAAAAATATTTTATATCAAAATAAATGGACAGTAAATCTAATTCAAATTTATTTTACTCATTCTATCAAATGTACCTGCCTAGCATAGCCGTCAATGTTTAAGTAGTTCGGTAAATTACATTGACACATATGGAAAAAAAAAAAAATTTAAATCAATGTCATACTCTTTTAAAGTTTCAATTAACATTGATATAGTTTACCACAAGTAGTTGTATCCTAAAGAATTGTGATGCCCTAGTTTACTTCAAAGTTCAAGAATGTAAGCCATAACTCACAAGAAAAATATAAGCACAATTTTGGCTAGGGGTGCAACTCGGGCGGGCTCAACCCGAGCAACCTGAGCCCAGCCCGAGTTTTTTTAGGGCTTGGGCAACTATATCTTGTAATCTGAACGGGCCTGGGTAGATTTTTGATGCCCGAATTGTAATTCAGGGCGGGCTTGGGCAGAACCAATGGCCAACCCGAGCAACCCGAACCCGAATTGAATTTAATATATTATATAATATATAATATATATAAATTAAGTAAAAGAGTTAGTCTTAATTTTTATTTTTTATTTTTTGGTGACCAGAAAATAACTTTGAATAATTCTCAATTCTTTGTTAATTCTCAATTCTACCTACAGGTTTCAAAACAAATCTATCTACAGGTTTCTGGACTCGGGCAATTCGGGCTAACCCGAGTTCAAAATACAAAGCTTGGGCAGCAATGCTCGGGTTCATGGTCGGGCTTGGGCACTGCCAAATACAATTCGGGTGGGACTTGAGCAGACTCCCAACCCGACCGAACCCGCCCGAGTTGCCCTCCTAATTTTGGCATGCTTCTAAAAAATGATGGGGAGCACGGTCCAGAGGTCCAATTTATATTTTTATAGAGCATAGATTCAAGGACCTTTTTGTTTGGGTCACAAGGACACGCATTAATTTATTTGGGCCTAGAAGGGCAATGCTAGCTGTACAACTTATGCCCAAACAACTTCTCTCTCTTCAAACCCTTCTGAGCAACCCCTCTCTCTTCAAACCACTACCGGAAGAGCAAAGGTGGAGTGCGATAGAGAAGCCTCCAACAGCTGTGCACGCCACAAGTCGGCTTTATTGCCACCGCCGGAGATGAATCGGAGGCACAGCTCTCACCACCGTGACTCATCGCAGAGCAGACAAACCCTCTCTCTCATAAACACAACCCATTTTCTCTCTCTTCATTACTCTAAGGCCCCGTTTAATTGTCCAGATTGGATATAAGAGTTTAAGGAGGATATGTAATATTTAAGGATAAAAATGAGACATAATATATTATTGGATTTAAGATGTATTATATATACCGTGGAATTACTTGTACTATGTTTTATTAAGATATGATATAAGATGAGATAAGAGGAGAGTGATTATTTTTTACCTTTGGATGAAAAATGAGCTATATTTGATAGTGGGAGATATACAATACCATGGGAGTATTACATATCCCCCATTTTGCATCATATACTATCCGAACTTCCTACATTCAGAGTAACCAAATACGAGATATAAGAAGACAAAAAAAACATGTGAAACTCGCCTCATATTATATCTGGTCTCACGCTCATATCCAATCTCTCTCTCTCAACAGTCAGTCCCTTTCTTTAATGTCCAAACATCATGTCATCTTTTCTTTCCTCAAGGAGATTGAGCAAAGCCCTAAGTTGTGACCTCCTCCAAGATGCTTCTTTAGTCCTCCTCCAAGATGCTTCTTTAGTCTTTCCAGACACATCATCTCCTCCAATTCCCTCTCCAAATCCAAACCACCACTCAATACTCTTTTTTTTTTTTTTTGGAACAGTACCACCAATTATACTCAGGTCTTCCATTTTTCCCTAAGAAATTTGAAACCCTCTCTGTTGCCATTTATGCAGATTCTTCTTCAACTACCAATCTTGTTGTCTAGCTATGGTTGCTCATGAAATCTCAACTATAATAATATGGTTTGTTTTGGAAAGTTTGTTAAAATCTATTTTTTTTTTACTTTTTTGACCTTTTTTTTTTTCAAAAAAGAAAATGGTGTAAAAAAATTAAAATGTGATATGACCCACTAAGTCAAAAAAGTTAGGCTTTTAACGTTATGTTTAGTTAAGAGATTTGGAAATAAAAGAAAAAAATAGGTGAAATATGAATAAAATATATCTACATTTCATCTAGTTTCACACACCTTTTTCCGTTATCTTTCTAAATCTCTTCTCAAATTCTCTAACCAAACACAACATAATGGAAACCCTACTATTTCCATGTCTATTTTTGTTTGATCGAACAATCTTGTGGAAAGGTAGGTCATATTGGGTGTTTAAAATGTGGGTTTTCTTTTTTTCCCACCATGGTAGGGTTTGAGATTGTTCTTCCCAATACAATCTGGGTACATATGAACTTCAATTAGAGAATAGATCAAAACTCACACCCACGAAAAAGGGCAGAAAATACGTACTCAGACTGTTCTTCAATGGCCGATCTGTTCAATATCTCTCCCTCTGAAAAGAATTTCACACAGATAGGTTCAACAAGTTTGGTGAATTTCAACAAATAAATTAAAAAATATCAAAATAATTTGGAAAGATAAGAAAAGATTAGGATAAAAATTTCAACAGATAGAATAAAATGGACTTTTGACCAACAAATGTCCGTATCACCAAATAACATATTCTATTAGATCTAATGTCTTATACCCTCTTTAAATTAGACTTTTCACCAATTATCCCAAAATGATATTCATACAAAAATTTTATAAAAAATCTAAGATTAGAATGATGTTATGATAACATTATAGTAACTATGAACGATAGTGATAAACAATTTGACTTCCAATAAATGGTTATAAATGAGACATATTTCAATATTTGTATAGAAATATAAACACACCCATGTGGTTCAGACTAATCCATTTTATAGTGATACAAATAATTAGATACAGCAATGTAACACCAACCAAAAAAAAAAAGGGCCTTGATAAGGGAAGGTGAGTAGTAGAATATCTCAATCATAGATCATAACTTCTGTCAGGATTGGATGAGAATTGTAAAGCAATGTCTTTGAAGATTTGAATCAAACCCTTCAAGTCATCGTTTCCCAATTCAAGGCAGTCCCTTAGTAACTCACCCTCCACCACCTCTTTTTGTACTGTCTCCACCACTTCCCTCAGAGGCCCCTGACAATTCCCCATCCCAAACACCATTTAAAAGAGGAAGGTAAAAAATAAATAAATAAATAAAAGTAAAAAATAGAATGACAATGGCATTTAGATGTTGTAAATGTGACATTTTATATAACACTAATACATAGCATGATATTTTAATCTAAAATGAATTAAATAATGTGATTTGGCATCGCTTCATCACCACAATATTACTTTTTTTTTACTTTGATTTTGTTTGTTTTTGTTTAGCCAAAAATGTAAGAGGGGAAAATTACCGTAAAACAAGTTGAGGAACAATTAGTTTATAACAACTTCAGTGCTCTTTAGTGCATTTTATTGTAAATTAAAAATTGATAATACAAAAACTGAACCCAAAATCAACATTAACCCAGCTTTCAGAAATCAATTTTTTTTAACTTGTTTAAATTATTTTTGTCTAATAAATTATAAGTAAAATTGTGCTTAATAAATTATAAGTAAAAATTGTACCAAAGAATGTAGCACATATTTCAAAAAAAGAAAAAAAAAAAAAAAACTAGAAGTTGCTCAAATTAGTCTCTATTATGATCATAAGGGCTCTTATCTATTAAGATCATATTTGTTTGAATATTAATATTCATAGAACTTTTTTAAGTCTGAGATTATCAATCCTTTTGAATTATGTATCATATATCTTATGTGTGAATGGAAATTAACAAAATTGATCAATCTTGTAATTTAACCAATTAATTCAAAATTTTAAAAAGTGGCCGTAACCATTAGGTAACGGTTGTAGTAGTTATCGCCATCCGTTACGGCCGCTATAGCGGTGTGACAAAAATTCATAACCGTAATAACAACAACCATTACATAAAGGTTGTAACATCTATTACATTGCTGCTATAGCACCATTACAGCCATTACAACCGCTACACTTCTATTTTTCAATCTTTTATTTTCTTTTATAAGTTTTGTATATAATGCTTTTTTCTCTTTTTATTTTCTAGTTACATAGAACTGAAGTAAAAATCTTATCTATATATGGCTTGAATGTCCAATCTTCTAATTGTACAAGATTTCATTACTTTTTCACTTATATTTGAATATTAAGTTATGGAAAAGTCTGGCAAACCAAACATATCCACCTTGAATTTTCTGGGTGAGTAATTGTGGTGGAGATTAATTTGTACAGTATAGGGTCCATATAGGGTGTGGCGGAAATTAATTTCTGGATTGATAAAGGTGGGTTTATTTCTCTTATTTTAAATTTATTGAACAAAATACATTTTTTATTTAGGGTGTTCAGGCCAAAATCCAAAATTGGATTTTTTTTGTCCAAAGGTCTAGGCACTAAAACTTTATATCCATAAGGACAAAGTTCTACCAAATGACCAAACTACCCTTGTATATACACTCGGTTTTTTCAAACCAAACCTTCTCAAACCGACTATCTCTACACTTCTCTCTCTCTCTCTCTCTCTCTCTCTCTCTCTCTCTCCTCTTCTATTTCCAAATCTAGGGTTTTTCCCCCCATTCTGCCACCGCAACCACCTGTCACGCCCCGAGAATTTATGTGACACGAGGAGCAGCATTTGAAGTGTGCCAAATGCACTGGAAGGTTCCGGAAGGTGCAAGAACGGGCTAAAGTATGCTGGAAGACTCTAGAACGTGGTGGAAGGGTCCGAAGTGGCCTGAAAGATTCCGGAATGTGGAAGAACCTTGGAGTGTCCAGAGGAGTCTGGATGGGTCTGGAACATCCTAGAATATCATGGAGAAGCCTACCATGTACTACACTAGCATAGAGAGTTCTAGAATGTAGTAGGAGGGGTAGTTGTCCTAGATAGTTCTATGGAGTGTTCTAGATGAGAGTTTGTAGCCCTTGGATCAAAATGATCCTAGCCGTCCATTGAGGAGGAGGATGGCTATATAAGGGTGAGCGGTCTCATTTGTTAGGCATCGAATGCTGGAGATCCAAGAGAGCTCTAAGAGTGAAGTACTTGTGAGTGTGAGTGTGAGTGTGAGTGTGAGACCCTTGTAAAGCTTTGTACACGACTACACTTGTAAAGTTAACTTGTATAGTGAAGACATTCTTCCACCTAAACTTTGTGTTCAAGTTAGTGTGGTTGAGTGGGTAAGACTGACTTAGGTGCAACTAAGAGGGTTGAAAAGCATCTAAGGCCGCACGGTTGGCTTGCGAAGTCTAAGGCCGTGACAGTTGGTATCAGAGCGAGGTTACGTGAGAAAGTAACCGAGTGAGGTGTACATGGCTACGTTGGGTGACGAAGGTGGTAACGTCCCCAGGGTGAAGAAGCTCTCAACGAAGGACTCGATGGTAGCATTGGAGGCACGACTCGAGAGGATGATGGAGACTGTGGAAGAGCGGTTCACTAGGCTGGAGGAAGCTCTAGTTGGCCCTAGTAAGTCCACATCCCATGTTGGAGAATTTTTCGCTTACTTTGCTAGTCTTATTTCTAGGTTAGAAGAGTTGGAGGAGAAGGTCGACTCCTTCGAAGAAAGGGTGAACTCGTCTATCACTGAGGTAGCTAGAGACAGTCCCACCGAACGGAAGGCCCTGGAAGCAAGGGTGGCTAGCTTAGAAGTGGAATTGGAGTTGTGCAAGAAGGCCATAGTCGCTGGCAATGGAGGGAATTTGGCTCCAACCAGGAGGAAGGTTTGTGCGCCAAAACCTAAGAGCTATGATGGTGCAAGGGATGCCCGAGAGATTGATAACTTCATTTGGAACATGGAGCGGTACTTTGAGAATGTCAACATCGCGGATGAAGACGAGAAGGTGCAGACCGCTACCATGTATCTGAAGGACACTGCGATGCTATGGTGGAGGAGGCGGTACGCCGACATGGAGAAGGGGTTGTGCAAGATAGAGACTTAGGCAGAGCTCAAGAGAGAGTTGAAGAAGCACTTCTACCCTGTCAATGTCGAGTTCCAAGCATACAGGAAGCTACGCAAGCTAAAGCATGTGGGGTCGTTGCAGGACTATGTGAAGGAGTACTCCACACTGCTATTGGAGATCCCCGACATGGCGGAGAAAGAGGCGTTGTATGGCTTCCTAGATGGGTTGCAGCCTTGGGCAGCAAGAGAGTTGCAGAGTCAGGGAGTAAAAGACCTTGCAACTGCACTAGCGGAGGCAGAGAAGTTGGATGACTTCAAAGCGCTAGGGAAACCCAAGGGCAAAGGCGGGAGACAGTCTCCACCAACCACCGATGATGAGCGCAGTGTTGAAGAGTCCCCCAAGAGACAGGAACGGCGCAAGGATGGGCAACGCACCGGATCTCCAAGGAGGAGGCACGAAGGGAAAGGGCGGCTTGAGTGTTTCCTGTGCGACGGACCGCACATGGTGAGGAACTGCCCAAATAAGGCGCTTCGTGCTGGGAAGAAGAAAGAGGCGAAAGGCTCTGATAGTGAAAGCGCTTCAGAGAAGGAAGCACAACTGGGGAACATCCAACTACTTGGGTCAATATCCAAGAAGAATGAAAAGTTGGAAGAGCCGAGGAGCATCCGAAAGAAGGATGTGCTTGGCGCGAAGGTGAAGGTTAATGGGAAAACCTCACATGCGTTGGTGGATACAGGTGCCACACAAAACTTTGTGAGCACCGGAGCGGCTAAGAGGCTGGGCATGAAAGAGAAAGAAGACAAGGGGAAGGCACTTGCGGCAATGCAGTAGGGTAAGCAGCATGGCCAGGGCAAGGGCGAAGTGGCAAGCACCAGCAGCAACTGCGGACACAGATCATATCGAGACGTGGTGGCTCGGTATGCTTCTGCGTGACAAGGGCGTCACGGAATCGGGTAAGGGAGAGTGTCACGCCCCGAGAATTTATGTGACACGAGGAGCAGCATTTGAAGTGTGCCAAATGCACTAGAAGGTTCCGAAAAGTGCAAGAACGGGCTAGAGTATGCTGGAAGACTCTAGAACGTGGTGGAAGGGTCCGAAGTGGCCTGAAAGATTCCGGAATGTGGAAGAACCTTGGAGTGTCCAGAGAAATCTGGATGGGTCTGGAACATCCTAGAATATCATAGAGAAGCCTACCATGTACTACACTAGCATAGAGAGTTCTAGAATGTAGTAGGAGGGGTAGTTGTCCTAGATAGTTCTATGGAGTGTTCTAGATGAGAGTTTGTAGCCCTTGGATCAAAATGATCCTAGCCGTCCATTGAGGAGGAGGACGGCTATATAAGGGTGAGGGGTCTCATTTGTT
Source organism: Camellia granthamiana (assembly GCA_036172215.1). Taxonomy (NCBI): domain Eukaryota; kingdom Viridiplantae; phylum Streptophyta; class Magnoliopsida; order Ericales; family Theaceae; genus Camellia; species Camellia granthamiana. The sequence continues at coordinate 67,564,609 of CM069909.1, forward strand.
AGGCATCGAATGCTGGAGATCCAAGAGAGCTCTAAGAGTGAAGCACTTGTGAGTGTGAGTGTGAGTGTGAGTGTGAGAGCCTTGTAAAGCTTTGTACACGACTATACTTGTAAAGTTAACTTGTATAGTGAAGGCATTCTTCCACCTAAACTTTGTATTCAAGTTAGTGTGATTAAGTGGGTAAGGCTGACTTAGGTGCAACCAAGAGGGTTGAAAAGCATCTAAGGCCGCACGGTTGACTTGCGAAGTCTAAGGCCGTGACACACCGCTATCTTCGCCACCACTCTACTGCAGCTCTTCCAAACTTTTCCTTCTACACCGTCAACGATGGCCAACGCGCCATCCTTTTCGATCGATTCGCGACATTATCGTCGAACCGCCGACATCCAAATCTATTCAACCATTGACCGCCAAAACATCGTCGACGGTTGCCAATTCCTCATCAAAGCCAATGCTTGCGAGCTAGCCGCCATGCTCTCCATGCCACACTAATTCATTCACTCTATCTCTCTCTCGGCACACAAGATGAACAGATCTGAGATATGAGGTCTCGAATCCCAAACTTTGACTCGCCAGAGACTTGGAGACAACAATCTCAACGAGTCCAAATCTAGGGCCCCATTTGTTTTCAGAGGTAGATTGGGTGAGATTGTTAATGAGGGGAATATTAGTGAGGAGACTATTAGTGAGGGAACTGTTAGTGAAAGAACTATGAAAATTTGTGTTTGTTTGATAACCAATAGACTAGCAATAATTCTTGTTTGTTTTGAGAAATATGAGTGGGATTAACTAGTAAAATTCCATAAATACCCTTGTTACATTACTATCAAATTTGGGAATTGTTAGTGAATGAATTATGGAAAATTGTGTTTGTTTGTGATATATTTTAATATTAAAAATTATGTTTTATAAAAATATTTTTATAAAACATAATATAATAATATTTTTATAAAACATAATTATGTAATAACGAGAGAACCAAAAAAAAAAAAAAAACAAATCAGCGCAGCCCATGATTTTCCAACATGGTTTTAAACAGTGTATTGAAAGATTTTATTCACTTAAATATTGTTTCATTCATCATCGTCTTTGCCTTTTCTGTTCAAAAAAAAAAAAAACGGAGCTTCGCCTTCCATCAACAAAGCATTGCTGATAACGTTGCCGGAGAGTGAGAACAAAATCACTGTAATGACGTCGATCTTCACCGTCAACACTATTTTATTTTTCTTGCAAATTTTAATTTCGAAAACTATGAAATACCGTTGAGTTAGATGATGTGGCTACATCTTGTTGTGGGCAAAATTGTCGTTCACGCTGTAATACCAACGGCTTCATCTCTAACACCAAATCCCCTGGGCCTAGGCTAATATGCTCACTAGAGGGGGATTTAGAGTCCATTGGGACTGTGACTCTGTTGGCCAAAAAGGAAAACAAACAGGAACTTAGGGAGGAGAAGCTCACTATTAGTCCAGTCCGAAGGTGTAACTCGGAAAACAAACAGCCCCTAGACTCTTTCTCTACATCGGTTCAATCTCGACAACCTCTATGTACTGTATGTAAGTGATTATATCAAGTTCCTTCAAATCATATTTGAATATATATATATACACACACACACATTTATGTTTGAATGTTGTGGCAAGTGATTGTTTTTTAATTTTTATTTTTTGGTTTTGCCGGTGGAGTTTTTTACTTGAGAATTTTAGAGAGAGAGAGAGGATGAGAGATTATGATGATTAAGCTAGAATTGTTTTCTCCGTTTCTGTGATTTTTGATAATTTCTGATGTTGAGGGACTCAATTTCGTCATCTGAGTTTTAGAGGTTTCTCATTATCCATTTGATTCGAAGAGAAAAGCAGTGTGTACTGATTTTTTTGTTTTTTTGTTTTTTTTGGTTGGATCTAGACAACAAAGAGAGAGAGAGAGAGAGAGTCTGTGGTTCTAGAGTCTCTGTTTCTCTCTCTATACAAATTGAACAGATCAGTCCCTCTGATTTGTGTCATAATTTAAACAAACAAAATACTTTTTGTTTTCTATTTGTTTGAAGTGGATATATTTTTATTCTTGTGCAGGTAATTTTTGTGTTTCAAGTTTGGTTAATGAGAAAGTTGAGTTCTTTAACAATGGAGCAAATTTACACACATAGATTCACAAAGATAAGTTTAATAATGAATTTCAACATATATTAAAATATCAAAATGATATGTTAATAAATAATTTCAACAAATAGATTTATTTAAAAAATAAAAAATAAAAAAAGATAACTTCAACAAATAAAATTTTAACAGATAGATACATTTTTTAATAGGTAATTTCAACAAATAGGAATTTTGAATACATAATTTAACCAGATAAAAATTTCAACATACATGTTTTTGTGAAAAAAATACAACAAATAAGTTAAAAAATTCAACAGATAGACGAAAAATTTGAACAGATGGGGAAAAAAATTTTGAACAAATAAGGAAAAAATTGAAGAGAGAGATATAACTTTGAATAGATAGTCAACGAAAAGTCAACAGATAACTTAAGAAATAAAATTAGAAACAAAATATCTTTCAAAACAAACAAAATGACTTCCTACCAAACTATTTCACAAAAGGTAGACTTCTCACAAACAAAAAATATCCACTTGACCTAATGTCTTATACGCTCCTTAGTTTGGATTTATCACCAATTTACTCTTTATTTTATGTATTTTTACATTATTATGATTGTATTTTGAACTTATGTTTATGAAATTATTATTTTTAAGGATAAATTACATTTACCTCCCCTGAAGTTTCTGACAAATACAAGGACCTCCCCTGTGGTTTGAATAATTACAATAACCTCCCCTGCTTTACCTGACAATGTCAAGATTCTTCCAAAATTTGACAGCCATTTATACACCTAACAGACCTTGCTGATGTCATCAAATGTAAGCACTAAAATGCCCGTAATGCCCATAATGCACTAAAATGCCAATTCAAGAATTTTCCAGACTTTGTTCTTTTGTAAAGAGGAAATTATCGAGGGATCTATTTTCATGAACTCATATACCAGAAGCCTATTACGACCTTCAGAGCAAAACCCTATCAATCTCACAAAATTTAAATGGTGGATACTACTTATAGTTGCAACCTCCATTCTAAACTGTTTCTCACCCTACTTAATTCCCTCAAGCTACTTCACTGCAACAATAGTTTTATTAGCAAGAACGCCTCTATAAACAACTCCAAATCCTCTCCACCTTCCTTTTACACCCTTTTCTACTATCATTCGGATCAATGGGTAAAATATTCTCCGAAGGACATCCACAAATTGGACTCGTATCGTTGTAACTACAAATACCCAAATCCCCACAATACCCAAAAACTTGACACTGATCACTAACATCAGCCCATCTCTCAGTTGCAGATGATCCACTACACTTAGGAGAGTAGGGATGGCAATTTAAAACCGGCCCGACGGGGACCCGACTCCCCGACCCCGATTAGAGTGGTTTTTCCCCGAAAAATATCCCCAACGGGCCGGGGACGGTACTAAAAACTAAATCCCGGATGATTTTCGGGCCAGGGACGGTGATATATTTTTCACCCCCGGCCCCGAACCCGTCCCCGCTAGCCCCCCGAAGTATATATACCCTTGGGTTACTTACAGAGTTATGTACATTTCCCCTAAACACAAAATATGTTCTACTCTCTCACTCTCTTTCTACCCTCTACTCTCTCTCACTCTTGCACCTCTCCTCTCCGTCTCCGCAGCACAGCCGCCACTCTCCGCGACGTCGGAGTCGCTGTCCACCTCGCACCGCCGCTTGATCTCCTCCGTCGTCACTGCCGATCTCCACCGATCTCTGCCATCGTCCTCTCTCTCTCTCTCTCCGTCAAGTCACCATCGTCGCTGTCACACAGACATCTCAGATCTGTGAGATCCGTGCTGATCTCCTCCATCGATCACTGCCGATCTGTGAGATTTGTGTATGTATAATGTATGTGTGGGTCTGTGTGTGTGTGAATGTATACATGTGCTAGATGAGTGAAATGAAGATTACTGGTATATGATGTCATGGTATATAGATGAGTGATCTGTGAATGTATACTTCTTTGCACTATTTTTTTTTTTTTTTTTTTTTTTTGATCGGATCATTCTTTGCACTATTGATATATGATTTGCATTCCATAGCTTTCCCAATAGCCAACAAATTAACCATATCTGTGAGACCTCTGTGTTTGATTTTTTTGATGATGTTGTTGATTATGTTGAAAGAAGAAGAAGATGGTGTTGAATATTGAAACAGATTTAGATCGGGGGAGTTTCGGGGTCGGGGAAACCCGATCCCCGTTGGGGGCGGGGATGGGGACAGTCATAGGCTCCCCGTCGGGGAACGAGGCCGGGGCCGGGGACATTTTCGCCATCGGGGATCGGGGACGGGGAGGGTGATCCCCATCCCCAGCCCCGCCCCACCCTGTTGCCATTCCTATAGGAAAGCCACAAATCCTCAAATTCACATCACTGTCTAACTTCAAGAACCTAAGTATATCAGTTCCTTCAGCATAATCACTGCCATAAGCCATGATCACAGGGGCAGAAAATGATGGATCTATGAGTGATAACAACCCAATTGATTGAAGTCGTAAAATGGGTGATGTAAAATTTATGTTAATCGACGAATTCACACCTGAATTCCAATACACAATCAAGTTATTCCATTGAAGGGTCAAATTTCCAGAGATTAAAAGTCTAAAAGAGTACAACCCAAATTCTAATTTTTTGTTACTAGTGAAATTTTAATTAGGCAAGAGAGTATCAATAGGGGTTATCAAAGGTGGACCAGACCAAACCAGCAGAAAATGATGGATCTATGAGTGATAACAACCCAATTGATTGAAGTCGTAAAATGGGTGATGTAAAATTTATGTTAATCGACGAATTCACACCTGAATTCCAATACACAATCAAGTTATTCCATTGAAGGGTCAAATTTCCAGAGATTAAAAAGTCTAAAAGAGTACAACCCAAATTCTAATTTTTTGTTACTAGTGAAATTTTAATTAGGCAAGAGAGTATCAATAGGGGTTATCAAAGGTGGACCAGACCAAACCGGTGAAATTTCGGAGGACGAAGTTACCTAAGTCGTTGAGGGCAGCGGAGGAGACACCGTGGCCGGCGGCGTTGGACTGCCAGACAAGGAACTGGAAGGAGGAGGAGGAATCGGTGGCAGCTGAATCACCGCCGGCTTTCCAAACTGGGATGTCGTTGTAGGTGATGATGACGAAGTATACGGAGCCATCGGCGATAAAACCTACAGAGAAGGTGTTGTTTAGGGATGGCCATGACTGGTTTAGATTGGAAGCCAAGAGGGTTGAACCAGGTTGAATGTTTTGTAAGCGAACAATGAAAAACAGAGAGAATATGAAGATGATTGACAACAATGGCTTCATTTTCTCTACTCTCTCTCTCCTCTGCACTCTTAATCTCTCACCTCTGATATGTATGGTTGTGTAGCAAAAGAAGAAGGATGAGAGAGAGAGACAGAGAGAGAGAGAGACAAAGACAGAGAGAGACCAAGTCCTTATTGACTTGGAGCATAGAGAGTGGGGGTCATGGGACAGTGATGTTTTTTTTTTTTTTTTTTTAGGGACAGTGATGTTAGTCTTGAACAAAGGGCTTTTTTGTTTTTTCGTAGGCAAAAGCAAGGGTAATATGGTCATTTTCTATAGGATACTAACGTCGTTTGTGCAAAATAGAAGGAATGGGAGAATCTTGACATTGTCAGGTAAAGTAAGGGAGGTTACTGTAATTATTTAAACCACAAGAGGGGTCCCTATATTTGTCAGAAACCTCAGGGAAGGTAAATGTAATTTACCCTATTTTTAATGTTAAATATGTTCTTGTTTTTTCTTAACAAATTGGAAGTTATTCATAAACATAATTAATAAAGTAAAGAAAATTAAATAAATCAACAATAGAAAAATTATCCATTGCGACTTACAATTAATATAAAAATGATCATGTTTTAAAACTAAACAAAAATATTAAAAATCATTTTAAATCTCACTAAAAGTGATTCTAAAATAAGAACATGCGTATCGGTATATTTTCTTAAAGTTGTACGAAGAATTTAAAAATTCATGATTGTCGCCACCGTTATGCTACAACTATTACGCCCTGCAACCGTGTCAACACCACCACCACACATTGAGTCTCTCATTTTGTGTTCCACCCTATTTTCGGATTCAATAATTCACATATGGGGGAAATTATGTACACATGACATCAATTTTTTTATAGCAAGAATAACAAGATTAAATTCTGTAATTTATATATTAAATCATAAATAAATAAATAAATAAATAAATAAAACACCAAAAACAGAATACACACACGAATGTTGTGGGGGGGAAAAAGTGTTGGCAACAAATTTGGAAGAAACGTACCGATTGACCAAACACTTGAAGAAGTCTCTGAAGCAAAGACCTCGAAACCCTGAGGGCATTTTTGTAATTTCGGCTAACCCACTCAACCCTCTCAGCCTGCGATTCCATCCGAGTCAACTCATTCAAAGCCCTCAACAACTCATTCAAGTCGGACACAGCTCCTCGAACCTCAAACGACGCCGTAAAATCCCTCCAGGAGTAGTTCCTAACGTAGTCCCAACCCACGGACCACATGGCTCCCCAAAACCCTCGACCCGTGGCTCGCTTGAGCTTGGCGGCGATGAGCCTGGCTCGGTCGGAGCCGGAGAGATCGCCGCGGGAGGCACGGAGGTTGGCGACGCGAGTCATGAGGGAGTGGGAGAGAGAGAAGAGGGTTTGGAATTGGGAGAAGGAGAGGGAATTTGATGGGGGTGGGGTTGTGATGAGGAGGAGAATGAAGAGAAGGAGTGGTGGCGATGGTGGTGGTCCGGCGGTGGTCAACATTTTTTATTTGAGGGGTTGTGTTGGGATTGGTGGTGGTGGTGGTGGTCGTGGTCGTGGTCGTGGTGGTGAGATTGGAAGGGTTTTGAAGTTATGTGTTTGGGTGAGTGAGGAATTGGGAGACCCATGTTTGGGGGAAAAGGATTTTTTTTTTTGGAATCAGTTTCTTCAGTTTGGAAAATTTTACATAAGTTATATTTAAAAAAAAAAAAAAAAAAAGGCAGAAGAAGTAACTTTTTAAAATTTATTTTACAAATTTTTATTTTGTCTAATCCGTTTTGAGTAAATAAAGTAAAAAAAATTCAAAAATAATAATAAAAATCGAAATAAGTCCAAATTTTTAATAAAAAAAACTTACTAAGGGGATATTTGGCAAGAGCTTTTTTGACAAAATAGTCAATAAGGATAAAAATATATATATATTAAAATAATTAATAAGATAAATTATTATATCCTACACCTCAACCAATTACTTTTTCTTTTACAATCATCCATTCAACTATAATAAAAAATAATAAAAAATTACAAATCATTCCAAATATTTTTTTTTTCATCTAAAATAGCAAAAAAAACTAATTAAAATAGTCAAATTCCCAAACAACGCCTAAAGAAGAAAATAAGCGAACAAAAAAGTTATGGTTATTTTTTTATGTAGTCATTATTTTTTATAAATATATTTTTAAAAAAATTAAAAAAAAATCAGAAAAAAAAATATATTACTAACTCAATTCACTGATTTAAGTAATTTATCATGTTTTGAAAACACTACCTTTTAAGGGCTCACAACCTTGTTTTGGAGCAATAATTTTTGTTTTTGTTTTTGTTTAGGGACCAACTTTGAAGTAGGCTTGTAAAAAGTTCATTGGGCCTATGTAATACCCAGTAGGAAGGGTTCACCCCAAATTATGGATGATTTTATTTGCACCCAAAAAATTATTCAATACGTTTAATTTTTTAATACTCTTTATTAATTATTTAAAATTATAATTTACACTTAATACATCTTATGTTTTTTCACAAATTACCCTTCAAAATAAAATCATAATTTGTGTACACCCAAATAATAAACAAATCAATTCAAAAAATACTTTCTCTCTTGATGATAATGGTGATTTAGGTTAAAGCAAAGAATGCCCGGTAATGACTTGCTGTTTAATCTAGAAGAGGTTTGTGAAAGATGAAGCTTTTGTTTGCTAGGAGCAAGGGTATGTGTAATGTTGATGTTTTCGAGGTAGACTTATTGATTTCCTATTCCCTGTGTTATGTTGGCTCTTGCTAACATGCCCAGTTCAGTTCTTATGTTATACGTCTATAGTTGTTTGTGTTCTTTTTGATTTGGTGCTTTAGGGGTAGGGGGATGTTGTTTCTGCTTTGAATTGTATTTGGATGGTACATTTGTTACTACATTTTTATGAAATATTATATTTTTCACCGATCTAAAAAAATGCTAAGTTTTGGAGGGGTGGATTGGAATTTTGGAATGAGAAAGAAGATGAAGAAAAAGTAACTGAAACTTGAAAAAGAAGATGAAAGAAATTTGAATATGAAAAATACGATTAGGATATACCATGAGAAAAAATATATATATATTTTAAAATTTTATGTGTATTGTTCTTAGGGAAAATTAGTCTAGGGTCCCTCTCCCACTTTTCGTAATGGAAGAGATCCACAACATTATTTTTTGATGTCTAAGGTCCCTAAACATATATCAGAGAAATTTGTCTTCGAATAGGTCGATTTTTTATTCTTCAGTTGCTGCCTTGGGTTCAGTTGCCATTCTCAATCAATCTCTTACAAAACCTTGCCTGCAAGTGATAAACTATAGATTAGAACTGAAATTTGAAGACTTTTGAACCCTAAATTTTGCAGAATCAAGGATAAATGTAACATACATACATACATACATATATATATATATGCTTGATTGATGATAGACACAAGAGAATCCACTTACACCTTCGTCGTCAACACCTCTTGCTGCCTCAACGGCACTGTCAATCGCCGCCTCACCACCTTCCTCGACCTCAAATCTCCTCCTTCCGCCACCAAACCCATCCACGGCGTCACCACCTACGACACCACAATCGACTCTTCTCTCAATCTCTAGTTCCGCCTCTACACCCCCGCCGCCCTCACATCCACCGCACCACTATCGTCTTCGTACCATTCTCCAATTTCAATCAATATCAGTGCAAATGAGCTTTAATTTTTCTAGGTATCGTTAGAAAATATATAAATATGTTTTGTAATTGCAATTGTAATTTGTTTCTTGGATTTGCAGGTTGTACTTTGGTTTGGGAAGTGAGAGTGATTGGATGGGATGTGTGCTATGCAGCTGAATTTGTGCCTGAATTTGAACTGAATTTTCTCCAGAGAAATTCTCAACCCAGAGAAAATTCAATTCAAATGAAAAAAAATAATCGAAATAGACGTTTTGTGAGCTAAATTACCAGAGAAATTCTCAACCCTGAGAAAATTCTCAACCCAGAGAAAATTCAGTTCCATTGCTAAATACTCCTGGAAGCTTGCAGAGAAATTCTCATTACTCAGTTCATCATTCTTGGGATTGGAGATGGGTTTACACTTGTTGGCCTACAAGAGTACTTCTATGATCAAGTTCCAGATTCAATGAATTTGTGTGTGTAGGTGTGGTATATATATGGTGTGTGTTTGGACTAGTGAACTGAATTTTTTTTTCATTTGAACTGAATTTTCTCTGGGTTGAAACCAGAGAAATTCTTTGGTTTTTTAACTGAATTTTCTCTGGGTTGGTCCAGAGAAATTCTTTGGTTTCGAGCTGGATCCTGGAATGCTTAATTTGTATAAATCCCACTGATGTTATTGTTTCTTTTTTTTTTTTTTTGGTAATCAGGAATGAACACGAAGTTCAGTTAAAGGCCTTTAAGGGTCAGCATGAAGATGAGTGCAAGAAACTAAAAGAGGAGCTGGATGTCCAGAAATCCAAAGAAGACAGGCAAAAGGGTGCTACTGCAATTGCAGTGGAAAGTAATGGGTGACAAACCACAAGAGGACCAAGAAGTAGATTAAAAAAAGAATTATTCTACTACATCAACGAACATGAGAAATTCTGATGGTCCAAAGAAATTCTAAATCCATATGCAGATGATCCCTATGCATTTGATTAGAGAAAATCATTTCCTGGATTGAACCAATGGCACAAAATCATTGAAGCAAAGTCTTTTGTTCTTTTCCATGTCTTGATAACGGTGGTGCATCTGGACCACTTCACCGACAAGCGACAGCACATGTCATGAACTTTCTGTGCAAGAGCTTGAAGTCCAGAGAAATTATTCTCTGGACTAATTTTCTCTGTGACGTGAATTTTCTCTGAACTAATTTTCTCTAGATCAATTTTCTCTGGACTAATTTTCACTGGACCAATTTTCTCTGGATCAACTTGTGGGACCTTAAATATTATGAAAATATTAAATGTCCTTTATGCTATAAAATCTTAATACGAGAGACCTTAAAAAAAAACCCCCTTGTTCTTGTTAGTAAAATTACATTAGGATATAATAAGAACTAAAATTTTAAAATTTTAATTAAACGTAGTGAGTTACTATTTAGATGTTAAATAGAATCACCCCCAAAATTATAATAAATTTTGAACTTAGTAAATAAAGAACCCAGTCCCAGGCTTAAAATAAATATCTAGGCCACTCCAGGGTCAAACTGGGCATGTTTTCTCCAATTCAAGTGAATATAGTCGGATAAAGTGTATAGCCCATATATAAAGAGATCTGTTCAAACTGGGCCCAACCCTAACCTTTAGCCCAAATTTTTTGCTCAATTCCTAAGTTTATCTCAAAAAATTTGGAACTAGACTTGACTTTGTCAATTCAACAAACAAATTTATCATTAATTGTCCCAAAAGAATATTTTTAACAGAATTAAAGTTGGTTGGTTTCTCCGCACACCTCTTCCTTCCTCCGAAATTCACAAGACATTTGTATCCAAAAATAAATAAAAATTCACAAGACATCAACGCTGTGGAGACATATTATTGTTGCTAGGAATGTGACTTGGTTCAAATTTGCACTAAACCAAAAACTGAACCAATCGCAACCGGTTCTAGGTTTTGGGACATAACTAGGTTTTGTGGTTTTTATGAAGTTATGTATAACACAATAACTTGATAAGTCATAGATTTCCACATATGAAGGCTAATTTTGGAATATAAGTATGCTAGCAGCACTTTTTTTGGAAAATTTTATTTTCACACACCAAATTATCTCTGTGTACATCTTTTCTCAATTCACATATTTAGTAATTTGATTTTTATTTGTTTATCTCAGTTCACATACTTCATATTCCAAATATACCTTCACCTTCTCTGTGGACATCATCTCTTTCCATTCTTTCTTACTCCAAAAACTTTAATCCTAACTACACCAACTACTGATGACGGCAACAGCGACAACATCAACCACCACCCCTTCCCAACCTCTTAGTCATTCTTACACAGCCCCTCACGCGCTGAAGTTCCAAAGATTTTACATTTACTACTAACAATTGACAAAACCACTCTCCTTTTCCAAATCTCTCATTTTTTTTTGGATACCTCCTCTCTCTCTCTCTCTCTCTCTCTCTCTCTATATATATATATATATGCATCCATATTGTAATCAACATTGAAGATTGAAGAGTTACAGGCTCAATTTTGTAATTGATCTGAAATTTCCTCATTTTTATTTTCTCGCTACATATATGTATATATATATGTATATTTGGAATCATGAGGTTCAAATTCCAATTTGCCATCAAGATCTGGAATTTTCTCAATCAATTGATGTTGTAGTGTGGTTGTGGATCTAGGGCATTTTGTGTCCCAATCTCAAATTCTCAGCCTGCTATGGCGGTGGCCGGCAGCGAAATGGCTAGTGAGATGGTGGCGGGTGAGATGATAATTTTGTTAAAGGATAAAATTGTAATTCTGAAAAAAAATTCATTAAGTATGTGAAGTAAGGAAACTTGATGTGTGCAAATAGAATTTCCCACTTTTTTTTTGTTCTATTTGTTTATTTGTTTTGAGTTTGATGGAGATAATGAATTTACAATTAAGGGTATGAACTTACATAGGAGGGTTCTAGGCAATCCAAAGTGGACCAGCCAAACTATGTTTGGCAAGAGAGTTATACATCCAACTTTTGTGATCTAATTCATTGCACTAAAAATTTCACTTTATAAATATGCATAAAGACATTCTTTTACTTTCAAAATTGTCTAATCTGAAATTTGGGATGGGTACACTTGATGATATGAATCATTTGAAAAATAAAATGAAAAGGAATCTATTGATTCTCTTTCAATTTTTTATTCTCTTTCAATTTGTTGGACCATATAAGTGCTATGATTTACTTCAGGGGTGAGGTGTCCCGTTCAAAGCACATAAAAAAAATTCTCTTTCTAGGAAGACGAAAAGGATGAGATTTAGGGCTAGTTTGGCAAGTTTCAAAAAAGTCAAAAAGTCACTATCCTATTTAAGTTACATCATCTTATTTAAATCACATCACCTCTCTAACACATCACTTCAAACTCAACCCAAATCTAACCCGTATTTCATAAAAAGTACACTTATGTAGATCATTCCAAACAACTTCTTAGTTTTAGAGAATTTTGAAAAAAGGTTTAGAGGCCAAAGAGATGACATATGAAAAAACAACTATTAAGTAGTGACAGGTAAATCAATGTTGAACATGGAAGTTCTGGGTAGCTTGAGATCCAAATGGACCACTCTCAAAAATCTCAAAGCCTCTCTCAACAGAGAAGAAAGACTATGTTGCTTTTAAAATAAATAAATAAAGAATAAGTATCTCAATATGATATCTTTGAAAGTGCTCTCAATGAGAAAATGTATTAAATAATTAGATCGACAGAAGTCTAAATAGATATCGAATTGATGTTCAACGTTAAAATAATTTTGGACAAAACAACTCGAAATTGACAATTAGGAAGAAAAAATATGATGAAACTATGTGAGGATTTCTTTGTTCTATATATATGATTTCTATGTTTTTCCCATGGTCTTATGTCAATTCACCCCCAAAAAAAATTGATCAACTTTTCATTTTCCTTTCTCTTTTCAATTCTAATGTCTCGTTTTGAAATAGGTTATTTTAATAATTTTTTATAAAAAGATGTACAAAAAAGTAAAAAAAGTGATATGACAATTTATAATAACTTTTTGACTTTTTAACTAAAATGTATAGTTGACAAATAAAGCTTAAATACCATACAAAGTATAATATTATACTTTGTGAGGCTGTGATGGAATATTATACTGTGTGGTACTTTCTTTTGGTCAAAGAATTAGGTCATCCATCACATTCAGCCATTTGCCACACCATGCTTGATGAAAGTGTGAAAGTGCATGCAGAAAGTAGACTGTTATCGGATACTTACAAACTCAACATTCCTTTAAATTTTGATCCAAAATCATCTTCAACTAGAACCATTTTAAATGGAGAAATGGAGAAGAAAAAAAACTCTCATTATTTGTTTGGATGATTGAAAAGGTGAGAAATGTTGAGAAAAATAAATTTCTCAAAACATACGTCCTCTATTATTTATTGTTCATCTGAAAACAATAATGACAAACCAAAATTATGGCATTGCTTTGCCTCACGGTAGAGTTTTGCTTTTAAACTTTCCAGAATCCTAAGCAAACTTTCAAAATGAGATCACGAAAAGATGTACCTAAAATGACTAGTATCATAATTTTTTTATTTGCTAGCACTCGTACAAAGTTTATTTGAAGGTTCAATTTAATAAATTTTTGAGGATCAGAAGCGGTTGATTTGTTTGTCTATGTCCAAGGCTAAGCTTTTCTCATGGGAATCAATCTCTCTATAAAAGTAGGGAGTTAGGCTGGACTGCAAAAGTGGAGTCCAAGCCCACCCTCAAACTAAGTCTAGTGTGATTTTTTTTAGTAGCTCAAGCAGAACCAATCGATGAGCCTAAATCTTATTAAGCTTAAGGCATTGGCCTAACTTGATTCGGGTCAATATTCAAGTTCGAGCCTATCCACGAGATTTAGGCTAAATGATAGAGAAAAGCCTGTTTACCTACTATTGCTAGATTTTACAATAAATAAGCGTGCATGTGTGAGGAAGAGATCCTCTACCAAAACATGGATATAGCATATATATAGTATAAGTTAAAGGGCGATGCTTCCGACCCCCAGTGGGGGTGACCCCCAGTGGCACCCCCAGTGACGTGTTAGCCTCTCATTGGCTGAAAACAAAAAAAAAACAAAAAAAAGAAAGAAAAGAAAAGCAGTTTTTTTGGGCCAATCACAGCCGACCCCCAGCACCCCCACTGGGGGTCCGAAGCATTTTCCTAAGTTAAAAGGCATGAGTGAGAATGGGAGTTAGAGGATAAGAGTAGGCAATGGGACAAAAAACAATTAACCCAAATAGCTTAACGTGGCACACATTATAAAGAGTCTTCTTTTCCCTCATACACGCCTTTGGTGGTCCATTTTATGATGTTCAAAGCTTGACTTGTTAGCATGCCTACTTAGAGAGTTGTGATCTTCATTTTTTATTTTTATTTTTTTATATTTGATCAAACTTTCGCAAAACTTAAAACTTATCAATAATAAATTTAAGTTTTCACAATTCACGTAAGTTATTTCAAAACATACGTAATTTATTGATTTAAGTAATTTATCATGTTTTGAAAACACTACCTTTTAATGGCTGACAACCTTGTTTTGAAGCAACATTTTTTGTTTTTGAAGTAAGCTTGTAAAAAGTTCATTGGGCCTACATAATACCCAGTAGAAAGGGTTCACCCCAAATTATAATAAATTTTGAACTTAGTAAAGATAAAGAACTCAGTCCCAGGCCTAAAATAAATATCCAGCCCACTCCAGAATCAAACTGGGCTGTTATTCTCCAATTCAAGAAATTTGAATAATTTTATTTGTACCCAAATAATAACTCAGTACATTTAATAAAAATTTTAAAATTTTAATTGCTATTATACCATAATAAGGACAATACCGATTAAACCCTAAAATAAGATAGATATATATATTTCATGGTACACCCAAATCACTCATATGTGTTCTTCATACAGCAATGCTAGGTATCATGAAAAATCTTTCATGAAAATAATCATGAAAGATTTGTGACCTTTGGATTACACTTACAATAAAGTTGCACACACTAATCAAGGTAATCTAAGGGTCACAATTTTTTCATGATCATTTTCATGAAAAAATTTTCATGATCCCTAACATTTCTCGTTCTTCATATTTAATGCTCTTCATCTTCTTCCCCAAGTTTTAATTATTTTCTTTTCATGTTCTTTCTCACTCCAAAACTCAAATCCATTCCACCAAAACTCATATCATTATTTCTTATTGTGTTGTTACTTACAAATAGAACAAAACAAGAACATAATAATGTGCCATTGTAAAAATAAATTAATAAAATAATAATAATAATAATTATGAGAATTGTCAAGAACACAATAATTTTTTTATTCAATTAATCAAATTAAAAAAAAATGGTGTCTTTTTCAATTAATCAAATCAAAAAATAAGTAATGTTTCGTTTAATGAATCAAACATCAACTAGTATTATCTTGGAAAGCTCTAGTTCTTGAGAATTGTTAGATGGCCACTCAGAGATGCCATGGAGGTTCAACAACTAAAGTATTTTTAATCTTCATGGGATTATCATAGGGTTTTTCAACAAAGTGTTTTATGAGGTTATCACTAATATAATAGAAACAAATAAGTAAATATGATGTCATATAGAATAACTCACACCAATCGTTTTTTGTATGTGAATAAAATGAATAGTTGTAATGAAAAATTTGTTTAAGAGTTTTTGAAAGAGTTTTTGAAAATGGTGTAATTTAGATTTTTTTGATTTGTTTATTATTTGGGTGTACTTTGAAGGGTAATTTGTAAAAAATCAGAGGATGTATTGAGAGTAAATTATAACCCTAAATAATTTAATTGAGTGTACTGAAAAATTAGCCGTACTTAATATTTTTTTGGTGCAAGTAGAATCTCCCAAGAAATTTAGTCGGATTTGTACGTAGCTCAGCCCAAATATAAAGAGATCTGTTCAAACTTGGCCCAACCCTAACCTTTAGCCCAAACTTTTTGCTCAATTACTAAGTTTATCTCAAAAAATTTGGAACTACGCTTGACTTGTCAAAATTCAACAAAAAAATTTATCATTAATTGCCCCAAAAGAATGTTTTTAACAGAATGAAAGTTGGTTGGTTTCTCCCCACACCTCTTCCTTCTAAATTCACAGGACATTTGTACTAAAAAATAAATAAATAAAGATTCACAAGGCATCAAAGCTGTTGAGGTATATTATTATTGCTAGGAATGTAACTTGGTTCAAATTTGCACTAAACCAAAAACTGAACCAATCGTAACCGGTTATAGGTTCTTGGACCTAACTAGGTTTTGTGGTTTTTATGAAGTTATGTATAACACAATAACTTGATAAGTCATAGATTTCCACATATGAAGGTTAATTTTGGAATATGTGCATGCTAGCTAGTAGCACTTTTTTTGTTCTCTTTATTTTGAATGCTGCTATTAGAACCTTCCTTTCTTCTTTGGATCCCCCACTTCTTTGAACCCCTATTCAGCTAAATGAGGTCCCTCCATTTTCTCTTTGAACCTCCACCTTAATTCCAACTATACCCTCACTCTAACCCACCTTTCCAACCCAACCATTGTCAACTCCGGCAACAACCTCCACTGCCAGCACCACTCTCCGATCAACTCCAATCTAGAACCACTTTTCGATCAACTTCATCGCAACCCCCACAGTCGACCACCCCCAGTAGTTTCAGACAACCTCAATCCAGAGCCACCGCCGCAAGCCACTGTCACGAGCCCCTTTTCTTTCTCTCTCTCTCTCTCTCGCCACCATCGCCTAGCCACCATTGTCGGTCGCTGCTCATCCCAACTCAAATCGCGACAGCAACAAAGGCGACTAGGGTTTGAGGCCACAGATTGCGAAGGCAACTAAGGTTTGAGGTCACATATCACGACAATGGCTAGGGTTGAAATATTAGATCACGATGGCAATAGAGGTGGCTAGAGTTTGAGGTCACAGATCGTCATCATCATCACCATCGCCCCTCCAAACCTTATCAACCCAACCATGCACAGAGAGAGAGAGAAAGAGAGAGAGATTGCAGTGGCAGTGGGGTTCACGATTCACTACAACAAAAACACATTTTAGTGACACCATACTAGTGGCATGTTCTTAAAAAATGTCACAAAAAGAATATTTTGTGGCATTTTTTAGAAAAATGTCATAGAGCCACAAACATACAAGGCTCTAGTGGCATTTCAATTAAAAAAAGTGTCACCTCACTACAACAAAAATGTCACTACAACAAATTTACACTTTAGTGACACTACACTAGTGGCATGTTTTTAGAAAATGCCACAAAAATAAAAATTGGCATTAAATGTTTTAGAAAAATGCCACAGAACCACAAACATATAAGGCTCTAGTGGCATTTCAATAAAGAAATGTCACATAAATTTTATGACATTTTATAAAATAATAATACAAAAAATTATGTTCGTGACATTTACCAATAGATGCCACTAAACTTTAGTCGCAATGGCATTTTTTAAAAAAAATGTCAAGACACTAGGTAGGTGCAAATTACTTTTTATGGCACTTAGGTGAAAAGTGTCATAAACAAATATTTTATAGCATTTTGAGAAATGCCACTAAGCCAAAAACTTTCCAAGCTTATAATGGCATTTTTGAAAAAACAAAAAATGCCAATATATTTTCTAAATTTTAAAAATGCAGTAAATGATTAAAAATAAATAAATTAAACTTAATATACACTATAGGAAAAAGCACATTCGGCGACTAAATTTCCTGACCAAAACAGCATTAGTTGCCAAAAGTAAAGCTTTTGGGCGACTAAACAATTTTAATAGCCAAAAGTCTACAATTGGCGACTAAAACTAAGTTTGGTCGCTGATTATATGGGTTTTAGTAACTAAAAAATTTTTAGTAGCCCAAAGTAAAGCTTTTTGGCGACTAAAAAAAATTAGTAGCCAAAAATCTACAATTGGCGACTAAACATAAGTTTGGTCGCTGATTATATGGGTTTTACCGACTAAAAAAATTTTAGTAGCCAAAACTAAAGCTTTTTGGTGCCAAAAAAAATTTTAGTAGCCAAAAGTCTACAATTGGTGACTAAAAAATAAGTTTGGTCGCCAAAAGTGGCCATTTTTAGCGCGGGAGAACTAAAATCCTAAGGCGGGAATTAAATTTTTTGACGACCAAAATTTTGGTAGTTGAAAGTGCATCTTCGGCGACCAAATCCGATTTTAGTCGGCAAAAGTAAAGTTTTTTAGCAACTAAAAAATAATTAGTAGTCAAAAGTATAGAATTGGCGACTAAAAAATATTTTTAGGCGCCAAAAGTGGTCTTTTTTTATTTTGCTAGTAAATAATTTATTTTACATAAATTATGTTCAATAAAAAATGTTTATACATATACTTTTATATTAATATGGATGTATGTACTACATAAATAATAAATGTTGCATATATAATCATGTGGTGCTATAGAGGTGTAGTGGGAAGAGTGTGGTGTATAAGGTTTATGGTGCGGAAGATTGGCGGTTCGAGTCTCCGCAAGAGCGGATCAAATTATTTTACAACGAATTATCGTCACGAATGGCACTTGATAGCGTCACGAATAGTGCTTACCATGACATTAAAGTGTCACTAAAAGTTTTAGTCTTAATGGTGTAATGACACTTATAAGTGTCACTAACTCTTTTTTAATGGCGCTTGATAGTGCCACAAATAATATTTACTGTGACATCAAAATGTCATTGAAAATTTTAGCCATGATGGTGTAGTGGCACTTGCAAGTATCTACCGTGACACTAGTATCTACCGTGGTACAGATACAAATGGCACTTGTTCAAAATGCCACAAGACTAAAAAATGTCATTAAACCAATAGTTTTGTGGCACTTTCAAATGTCACTAAACTAAGAAAATGTTGCAGTGATTGGTAGGGGTGGAGATCGCAATTTCAGAAGAAGAAGAAGAGGGAGATGGAGGTGGTGACTGGAGGTGAAGGGCTGGTCGATGGCCAATGGAGGTGGTAGCCGGAGTTGAGAGGGGTTAGGGTTAGGGTTTGAAAAATTAGGGTTAGAAGATGAGGGAAAAGGGTAAAAGTGAAATTTTATGTTGGGATAAAATTGGAAATAAAAAAAAATGAAAGAGGTGGGGTTCCAAAGGAAAAAGGTAAGTGTTAATAACAGCACTCTTTATTTTATTTTTTTTGTTTTGAGTTTGATGTAGATAATGAATTTACAATTACGGGTATGACTGTAACTTACATAAGAGCGTCCTAGGCAATCCAAAGTGGACCAGCCAAACCATGTTTGGCAAGAGAGTTATACATCCAACTTTTGTGATCTAATTCATTGCACTTAAAATTTCTCTTTATAAATATGCATAAAGACATTCTTTCACTTTCAAAATTGTCTAATTTGTCCACATAAAAAGATTCTGTTTCTAGGAAGAGGAAAAGGGTGAGATTTAGTTTTAGAGACTTTTGAAAAAAGGTTTAGAGGCCAAAGAGATGATATATGAAAAAACAACTATTGAATGGTGACATGTAAATCAATGTTGAACATGGAAGTTGTGGGTAGCTTGAGATCCAAATGGACCTCTCTCAAAAACCTCAAACCCTCTCTCAACAGAGAAGAAAGACTATGTTGCTTTCCCAAAAAAAATAAATAAATAAATAAAATTAAAGAATAAGTATTTCAATATATATATTTTTTTATTCAAATAAGTATCTCAATATGATTTCTTAGAAAGGTACATGATAGTGTTCTTAATGAGAAAATGTATTGAATAATTAGATCGACAAAAATCTAAATACAATTCAAATTGATGTTCAACGTTAAAATAATTTTGTACAAAACAACTCGAAATTGTCAATTAGGAAGAAAAAATATGATGAAACTATGTGAGGAATTCTTTGTTCTATACATATGATTTCTTCTTGTTTTTCCCATGGTCTTATGTTAATTCACCCCCCCCCCACCCCCCCAAAAAAAAAAAAAATGATCAACTCTTCATTTCCCTTTCTCTTTTCAATTCTAAATACCACACATGATGGAATATTATACGGTACTTTTTTTACAGTCAAAGAATTAGGTTATCCATCACATTCAGCCATTTGCCACACCATGCTTGATGAAAGTGTGAAAGTGCATGCAGAAAATAGACTGTTATGGCATACTTACAAACTCAACATTCCTTTCACTTTAATCCAAAATCATCTTCAACTAGAACCATTTTAAATGGAGAAGTGGAGAAAAGTAAAAACTCTCATTACTTGTTTAGATGATTGAAGAGGTAAGAGATGTTGAGAAAAATAAATTTCTCAAAACATACGTCCTCTATTATTTATTGTTCATCCAAAAACAATAATGACAAACCGAAATTGTGGCATTGCTTTGCCTCACGGTAGAGTCTGCTCTTAAGCATTCTAGAATCCTAAGCAAACTTTCAAAATGAGATCTCAAAATAATATACCTAAAATGATTAGTATTATAATATTTTTATTTGCTAGTATTCGTACAAAGTTTATTTAAAGGTTCCATTTTTAATAATTTTTTGAGGATCAGAAGCAGTTGATTTGTCTGTCAATATCCAACGCTAGCCTTTCTTTACGGGAATCAATCTCTCTATAAAAGTAGGGAGTCAGGTTGGATTGTGAAAGTGGAGTTTAAGCGTGCCCTCAGACTAAATCTAGTGAGAATTTTTTGGTGGGCTCAAGTAGGACCAACCGATAAGCCTAAACCTTATTGGCCTTGGCCTAACCTGATTCGGGTCAATAATCCAAGTTCGGTCCTATCCAGGAGACTTAGGCTAAATGATAGAGAGCAAGCCGGTTTACCTACTATTACTAGATTTTACAATAAATAATTGTATATGTGTGAGGGAGACATCCTCTACCATAACATGGATATAGCATATAGCATATAGCATAAGTTAGAAGGCATGTGAGAGAATGGGAGTAGAAGATAAGAGTAGGCAATGGGACAAAAAACAATTAACCCAAATAGCTTAATGTGACACACATTGTAAAGAATCTTCTCTTCCCTCATGCACGCCTTATTTGGTGGTCCGTTTTTAATGCTCAAAGCTTGATTTGTTAGCATGCCTACTTAGAGAGTTGTGAGATTCTTCCTTTTTTTTTTTTTTTTTGTTCAAACTTTCACAAAACCTAAAACTTGCCAAGGATAAATTTAAGTAATGTATTAAAATAATTTGTAATAATCTTGTAATGATAGTTTAAGTAACTGGTGTAAATCCAAATTACAATTGATTTTACAATAATTTTGATCATTGCAAAATTATAACAAATATATTATTGTAGAGAATCTTATTTCTTGAATAGGAGCTTACTAAAAAAATTTAAAAAAGCAAAAAGCCTAAAATTCAAGCCCCTCGTGCTCCTTTTGACAACTTTATAAGAAAAATATAGCCCTTGAAAGTAGGGGTGTAAATTTGGCTCACCGCCCACTGTCCAGCTCAAGCCTGAGCCCAATCTGAGACATTAGGTCTAGGCCTAGGCCATCTGTTTCAAAGCCCGGTCCAGTCCAAGGCCCACTCAAGACCCAACCTGAGACCCAGCTCACCCGAGACCTAGTGCCATTTTTGGTAAATAAAATAAAATTGTGATGGAAAAAAATAGAAAAAAATTAAAAAATAGTCAAGCCCAAGGCCTAGCCCTCCAACCCGCCCAAGGTCTGAGTACTCCTTGGGTCTGAGCCTAATTTTTTGACCCGTGAGCTAACTTGCCCAACCAAAATTTTGCCGGGAGCCCACGCGATCCGATAATGAGCCAAGCTGAGTCAAATTTACACTATTACTTGAAAGTTTTTCAAGTTGGTGTGCCTAAAACTTTTTGCCCAATAATTTTTTAACCTTGGTAGGTTTCACACCTTCATTATTGGATATTATTGGACATCATGCCTCAAGAGGTAGAGTACTAAGAGCATCAATATCAAATTAGTTAAAATTTTGTTATATTTTAACTTAAAAATTACTTTTTTATTTTAGTTTTATATATTTTTAAATACATTCTCTAACAAACTCTCTATTATTTTTCTATAGTATTTAAATATTATTTTATTCATTTTAATTTGAAAATATTTTTTATAAACTCAGCATAATTAATTTCAAAATATCAAAGTAATACGTTTTTTAATTTTTGGCTAGTGTAAGCTACTAGCTATATTTATTGAGTCAAAACCATCAAAACTAAAATGCCTAATTTAATAAAAAAGTAAAACTTAAGGATTTATTCACTAGTTTGATGGAGATGCTTTAAGGCGCATCTAAGAATTGACTTTTTAGTATTTTAATTAAAATATAAGGTGAAAAAAATAATTTACTAGAAAAGAATTTTTTAACTTTTTCATAAGAAGACGTGCAAAATATGGAATGAACGAAAAAATCTTTATATTTTTGATATATGAATAATTTTTTTTTTTTACTTTTTTACTAAAATAACAACTTATCTCCAAAATAGTTATTATCACATGAGAGTTTTTTTATATTTTTCGGGATTGGTATCATTTGTGTTACCTCAAATGTAAAAGAAAATAAAAATAAAAATAGAGATTAGTTACAGATTAAAATGATAAATGAGATGTTTTATTATCAAAAGTCTCATTTTTACATAGTGTAACTTTTCTTATCGGTTGCTCCGTAATGTGTTTTTCATTTGTTTTTTCTATTGATTTTATTAAGAAAGCAAGTGTAGAAAGAGTAAATTAAATTTACGAAAGCATGATGTTAAGAGTAAATTTGAAACTAAAAAACACTGTTTAAAAACAAAGAAATCAAAAAAAAAAAAAAAATTACAGAATAAATGAGTTCTTGAGATAAAATGCTTTACAAAGACATGTAAGTTCAACGTATTGCTCGATGAATTTTTTATATAACTCATTATATTTAGAAAATAATATGACTCAATATATTAAGGAAATTTAGGATACTTACGTGTAGTAGGTCCTACTAGGTGGAGATTATCCAATAAGTCCTACAATAAGTAATGACATTTTTCATTATACACTATTAAAAGACGTCACTAATTCTTAATTTTCAACAATAGATTGAAAATTGTCATAAAAAATGTCACTAATTATAAGTTTTAGTGACAGTTTAAAAAAATTGTTACAAAAAGTCATTAATTTTTAACTTTCAATGACAATTTTAAAAATTCATCATAAAAAAAAACGTTACTAATTGTAAGTTTTAGCAATAATTTATAAAAATTGTAACAAAAATCACTAATTATCAACTTTTAGTTACATATGTAAAAAAAATCGTTCAAAAATTTATTTTTAGCAACGATTGTACTAAGACCTATTTTCAATAGGATTTCATGGGAATTACATTCCACTATTATAACCTATTGGCAGTTTATCCAGGGAGTTTCTAATGAGAAAAGCCTTATGAAACTCAAAATTTTCATACTATTTTTATAGAATTATTATTTTTTAAATAATTAAAAAAATCTGTTATTTACTAACTTTTATTGAATCATTAAAAAAAATCTTATTATGCTTTTACTTACACATTTCAAAAGGAAAGTTAATTAATCCATTTATAACTTTAAATTTAGAAATTTGAAAAGGAAAATTAACTAATCAGTTTTAAAATTTAAAGAAATTTTTTTTCTAACTTTTATTGAATCATTTAAAAATAAATAAATTATTATGCCTTAATTTACATATTTCAAAAAGAAAGTTAATTAATCCACTTAAAATTTTAAATTTGAAAATTTGAAAAAGATCAGTTTTAAAATTTAGATTTTTGTACCACTAAAATATATGAATCAATTCATATTTTCCATAGATTTTTTCTCTTGATGTTTAATTTTTTAAATAATTAAAAAATCTTTTATTGACTAATTTTTGTTCCTTATAATGTGATTGATGATCTATTTTAAAACTCACTTCTCCCATCAAATATTATATCGGTTTTTTTTTCTTAGATAATATATATCAATACAATAAAGGATCCAAAACTCATTTCAAACATTGATGATGTGTTTTGTTCATGATTTTCAAAAAAAAAAAATTGAAAGAAAAAATGAGAAGATATGTAAAATTAGATAAAATATAATTATATTTCATTCATATCTCACCTATATTTTACCTTTCGCTTTCCAAACTCCTACCTAAATCCATGAATCAAACATAGCATAAGGTTTGGTACATATTTTCCATTTTTAAAATTTTGAATTAATATTACATTTTAAAATTGTATATTACGAACTCTTATCACACACATCTTTTCATATAATAATTATTGAAATTTATTTTAGTTGCTATCTCAAATATTAGATATTGAGTCAAAGAAAATGTGTAGTTCTTAAAATTTTAAAGTAAAAAATTTATGTTATAATTTATTCAAATGTAATTCTCTTAATATTTATAATTTTTTTTTATTGATTGATAAAAAACACCATAATTATTAAGATTTATTTTTTTAAATGATATTGAGTTATTAAAATATGATATATTATAGGCTTAAACTATGAATTGTTGAAAGAAAATTGACTCTAACTATATTTTTCAGGCTAATTTTTAATATTTAGTTCAATATTAGAACTCCCAAATTAACTCATACCGGTCACGAATCGATAAAGACAATTTTTAATGATTAGATGAAGGTCACATTGACATAAATATTGAGTCGAATAACTTCTAGGTCACTTCTAATATTTAGTCTAACACCACAAGTCAATTCTAATCCATTTTCACGTAGAAATTATAAAATAAAGCTATACAAACCAATTAATACACCAATTAGATCATGTTTGTTTTGCAGATTAAGGGATGGCATTGGAGTAGTAATAGGTGGGTCTCACTGTAGCTTGTTTGTTAGCTTCCTTGTTGAGGGGGATTACTACTCCACCTGGAGTATCACTTCGACAACCCAATCGGATTAGGTTTTTCTCAAATAAGTTGGGATTAAAAAAATAGTGAGGAGATTAAGTTGCACCATTTTTTTTTAAACCTAAGTGCAGTCTGTTATTTGTAAATTTTTTAATATTATATTTGTTTTAGATTTTTTTTAATATAAAAATTTTTTATTTTTATTTTATATAAAAATAATTTAACAATCCCATCACTAATCATCTCTCACTATCATCAAAACAAATATATTTTTACTTAATCCCCTTAGTAACAATCCTTACATTAACAATCTCTTCATTGACCATCCCCTTACTAACAATCTCATCCAACTTAATCCGCCAAACAAATGTGGCCTTAATGTAATAACAGATGATGTGACATAGTTTTATTGGCTTTGAATATTTTGTAATTTATATAATGGGTGAGATCCATAGTTTTGAAGCTGTAATAGGTTAATACACTAATTAATATATTAATTAGTGTGTATAGCACCATTGAAGGTTATGACATACCACAATTTACAATTTTGACTAAATAAATTTTTAAGTTTTACAAAATAAGCAAAAATTAGTATATTAACAAATGTAATTTACTACTATCATATGGTAAATTAAAATTATAAAGGGAAATGTATTTATATTTTATCTTAAATATAATTTGTGTAACTTATTCTTTAATTTTTACCAATTAAATTATGATATGTAATTTTTTATTAAGAGCTTAGAACACACAATTAATGACATCAGAATAAAAATATTCTCTTATGTGTAACTTTGATAAAAATGAATAAAATTTAATTGATAATAAATTATTTTTACTACATATTTTAAATAAATTATATATTATTTTAATTTAAAAATTAATTTTTGATTATTTATTTATATTCGTGCTATATATTAAGGAAAATGAGATTTCTAATGAGAATGCCTTTGTGAAATTCAAAATCATCATACTATTTTTCTAGAATTTTTATTATCTATTAGCTAGCTTTTATTAAATCATTTTAAAAAATAGTAATTAATCCAAGGGCTCAAAACCTCCGTACTCTTTTTCTAAAATTTTTATTTTTTAAATAATTAAAAAATCTTCTATTAGCTAGTTTTTATTAAATCATTTAAAAATATAGTAATTAATCCATTTATATCACTTGATTTATGACTTTCAAATAGAAAGTATATCAATCCATTTCAAAATTCCAATTCGAAATAGATAAGAGATTTTCAAAATATTTTAGATATAAAAGATCAATTTGACTCTAATTCAAATTTATATCTTACCCAAAGATATTTTACAAAAAATTAAGCTTATAAATTTCAAAACCCAACTTCCATGATAATATGAAATTGGACAAAAAGATTGGAGAAGAGAAGGAATTCTCAGATAAATTAAACAGGTAATTGGACTAATTATGCAAGATTTTTGGCATCTTATATAAAAAGAAACACATGTTTAAAATCTCATATTGAGTTTTTTTACTCTCTTTTTCTTTTGCATATATATATAGTTTTAGTTTCTTTGGTGTATTTAATTTTTTTTTTATTGTTTCATAATCTGATGAAAAACAGAATCAGAAGAGATCAATTTTCATTATACAAACTATACATAGCTACTGATATATATATATCAGTTGTAGTTTACAAAGCTAACTATCTAACTACCCACTAACTATCTAACCATATCTCTAACTAACTAATGGAGCCTTGTTACAAGAGAAATATTACAGTACATTGCAAGAACATGATACTTATGGTACACTTAGTCTCTGTTTAGCAGCCTGTAGCATCACTTCCTTATCATCCCCTCTCAAGCGAAGGGGCGGAGAACAGACCATGAGCTTGGAAGCAAGAAAAGAAAATCTGGCAGTGGACAGAGGCTTAGTGAATATATCAGCCAATTGATCGAGAGTGGGAATATATTTGAGTTGTAAGTGATTAGCAGCAACCTTCTCCCGAACAAAATGGCAATCCACCTCAATATGCTTGGAGCGACTGTGGAACACTGGGTTAGCAGCAAAGAGAGGGCAGACTGATTATCACACCAAATAATGGGAGGTGAAAGCTGAGGGAGGGAAAAATCAGTGAGCAACATCTGTAACCAAGTAACTTCAGCAGCGGTGTGAGCTAGAGAACGATATTCAGCTTCGGTGGAGGAGCGGCTAACAGTGGACTGTTTCTTGGAGGACCAAGAGATGAGATTAGAACCCAAGTAAATACAATAACCAGAGGTAGAACGGCGATCAGTAGGATCACCAGCCCAGTTAGAATCAGTATAGGCACGAAGAGCAAAAGAACTTGGGGTGAATATAAGACCATTAGTGAATGTGCCTTTAACATAGCGCAAAATGCGTTTGATAGCAGCGAAATGACCCATGGTGGGAGAATGCATGTATTGGCAAGCTTGGTTGACAGCAAAGGAAAGTTCAGGTCTGGTAATGGTAAGGTATTGAAGGGCACCAACAATACTTCGATAGAGAAAGGGATTGGAACATGGAAGAGACTCAGCAGGGGAGGAGGAAGGTTTAAGGGAAACAGGAGTAGCACAAGGTTTGCAATCAAGCATCCCCGATTTGGCAAGCAAATCAGCAGCATACTTGTGCTGAGAAAGAAAGAAACCAGTCGGAGTAGGTTGGACGGAGATACCAAGAAAATAGGAAATGGGACCAAGTTCTTTCATAGAGAAGGTAAGGTGCATATGAGAGAGAAGGTGTTGAATATAAGTAGAATCAGAACCAGTGATAAGAATATCATCAATGTAAATGAGAAGATAGGCAGTGGAAGAGGAGGTTTTATGAAGAAAAAGAGAAGAATCACAAAGACTTTGAGTGAAGCCTTGAGAGAAGAGAAAAGCACTAAAAGTAGAAAACCAAGCCCGAGGAGCTTGCTTGAGACCATAAAGAGCTTTATGTAATTTGCAAACTAGGGAAGGTTGGGAAGGATCAACAAAGCCAGGGGGTTGGACCATATAAACCTCTTCGGACAACTGGCCATGAAGAAAGGCATTAGAAATGTCGAGTTGTTTAATGGGCCAATGGGGATGTAAGGCAATACACAAGAAAATACGAATAGTGGGTTGCTTGGCAACCGGACTAAACGTTTCATGGAAATCAATGCCAGGCTGTTGGAGAAAACCTTGTGCAACCAAACGAGCCTTATGACAAGCAATAGTGCCATCAGAAGCTCTTTTAAGCTTAAAAACCCATTTACAACCAATTGCATGTTTGGATGGAGGGAGAGAAACCAAGGACCAAGTCCCTTGCTGCTGAAGAGCAGTGTATTCATCAAGCATAGCTTGAAACCAAACTGGAGAAGTCAAAGCACTCTTATAGGAGAGAGGCTCAGAGTTATTATCACAAGCAAGGGTGGTAAGCAAAGCAGCAGACCTGGTTTTAGACCTTGTTTGCATGGGATGAACATTAGTGCGGGCAGGGGGCAAAGGCAAAACAACAGAAAGAGAATCAATAGGGATTGGCCTAGACACAAGAGGATTGATGAGAGAAATAGAGGGATCTGGTTGGGACAGTAAGGGAGAGAGGAGTGCAGACTGTGGCTGAGGCTGGGGCAGGGAGACAGAGCGTGGCTCAGGCTGAAGCTGTGATAATGAAGCAGGCGGCTGTGGTGGCCCAGAAGTATGTGGGGACAGTGATGTAGAGAGAAGTGACGGAGGAGACCTGGAGGAAGAAGTAGACTGTGGCCCAGATTGTGGAGAGGGAGACCAAAAGAAGGACTGAATCTGTGAAAGAGAAGCAGCCTGGGGTTGTAAAGAAGAAGAAGAAAAAGGAAAGACAGTTTCATGGAACTTAACATGTCTGGAGAGGAAAATTTTGCCAGTAAGAAGATTCAAACACCGGTAACCTTTTACGGATGGGTGATACCCAAGAAAAACACAAGAAGTAGATTTAGGAGCTAACTTATGAGGAGCATGAGGTTGAAGCCAGGGAAAACAAAGGCAACCAAAAACTTTAAAATGACTATAAGGAGGGGGATGATGATAAAGCACCTCATAAGGAGAAGAATTGGACAAAGAGGCACTAGGCATATGATTGATAAGATAAGTAGCTGTAGCAATGGCGTCAAACCAATAATCCAAAGGAAGAGAAGAATGATGTAAAAGAGAAATAGCAGTCTCAACAATATGCAAGTGTTTTCTCTCAGCAACTCCATTTTGGGAAGGAGTATAGGGACATGAGAATTGATGAAGAATACCAGTAGTTTGCATAAAAGACTGCATAGAATTATTAATAAACTCACCACCACCATCAGACCGTAAAATTTTTAAAAGGAAACCAAATTGCCTTTCAGCAAACATTTTGAATTCTTGAAACTTAGAACAAACTTCACTCTTATAAGCCAGAGGATAAAGCCATGTAAAACGACTAAAATCATCCACAAACAACACATAAAACTTGTAAGCAGAACTAGAATGAGAAAAGGGACCCCAAACATCAGCGTGGATTAAAGCTAAATGAGCATTTACAGTAGAATTAGAAAGATGAAATGGTAACCTATGACATTTGGCACCAGAACAATCATTACAAGAATTGAAATCTTTATTTATAGACACGGGCAAATGCTTGCTGAGAATATGAAATTTATAGGATGAGGGATAGCCAAGTCTCTTGTGCCACAGAGAAGCAGAGTCAGGAGTAGTAGTAGTAGTAGAGTGATGACAGGCATGAGAAGGAGAGGATGAAGGATGCAAAAAATGATAAAGACCATGAGCATGAACACCTCTATGTAGAATAGCCTTGGTGTGATTGTCCTGAATAGAAAAGGAAGTACCATCAAAAGTTACAGAACAATTATTATCTTGAGCCAATTTTTGAATAGAAAGAAGATTAGAAGAAATAGATGGGACGTGTAAGACACGCTGTAAGCGAAAAGAATGATTAGGAGTGGGTAAGATACCTTTACCAGTATGCTGGATAGGAAGTGAAGAACCATTACCAATGGTTACCTGATTAGTACCAGTATAAGGCTGATATGAGTTTAATTGATGAAGATCATGTGTAATGTGATCAGTTGATGCAGAATCCAAGAACCATGGAGCGGAAATCTGAGAGGAATTGTCATCTGAAACTGAAGCAACATAGGCCTTAGACTGATAAGGCATTGAAGAAGAAGATGGACTTGAAATGGATTGAGGAGGAGAATGAAAAGTTGTATCAAGCCTATGCCAACAGTCAGATGCAGAGTGATTAGGCTTGCCACATATTTGACAAATAATACCAAAATTAGATCTGTGAGAGTAAGATCTGCCATGAAAATTAGAAGATCTGCCACGAGAGTATCTATTTCCTCGATAAGATCCTTTAGAATCATATCTGGAGGTACCTCTACCAGTTTGATATGTTGTAAATCCTTTAGAATCCTTCATAGCAGCATATGCAACTGTTAAATCGGTAGATTGTTGAAGCTTGCTTTCAACATGAATGGCTTCTGAGCACAATAAAGAAGAAAGAGACTCCATAGAAATAGGCTCAGGTCTAGCCCTAATAGCTGTCTTGAGAGGATTATACTCATCAGGAAGTCCATTTAGAGTAATGAGCACAACATCTTCATCATCAATTGTGGATGATGCTATACGCAATTGATCAACCACATCTGTGATTCGACTGAGATATATTTCCATGGATTCAGATTTCTTGGAAATTGAATTCAGCTTAATCTTCAATTGATGAATGTGAGACCTAGATAGAGTTGTAAATCTCTTATTCAAGAAATTCCATACCTCTGAACTAGTTTTGAGATGAAGAACTGAGGTGAAAAGTGCAGGAGATAGCGTAGCTGTAAGACAACTCAACAGATGAGCATCAATCGTTTTCCAAAGAATCGATTCTGGATTCGGAACTTGAATATTTGATGAACTTTGTATCATAGGGCTAGGACACACATACGATCCATCAAGAAATTTCAATAGATCAGTAGCATGAAGAATGTTCTGGAATTGATTTTTCCAGATTATGAAGTTTGTACAATCAAGTTTGACCGTAACAAACGAGTTAAGATTTGAGATCAACATGCTCAAGTTTGCAGGAATGGAGGTTGATGAAGAAGACGAAGCCTCCATTGTTGTAGACACCATATCAGATCGCTCGTTGGAGCTTAATCGTGCTCTGATACCATGATGAAAAACAGAATCAGAAGAGATCAATTTTCATTATACAAACTGTACATAGCTACTGATATATATATATCAGTTGTAGTTTACAAAGCTAACTATCTAACTACTCACTAACTATCTAACCATATCTCTAACTAACTAATGGAGCCTTGTTACAAGAGAAATATTACAGTACATTGCAAGAACATGATACTTATGGTACACTTAGTCTCTGTTTAGCAGCCTGTAGCATCACTTCCTTATCATAATCAACGTTTGTTGAAATTATAATAATGTAATAGATGCGATTGTCTCTCCAAAATCTATTATTCATTTTTTAAAAAATTTACAAGTACAACACATAGGAAAAAAGTAGTAGTGGCGAATAGCTAAAAAATCAACACAAAGAGTGATGTTTTATGATGCAAATGAAGTTCACACATTTTTTTTTTTTAGAAATATTTTACCAATCAAGAAGAGTAATTGGAACACATTCTCAAGTTTGAAGGAAGTTTTTGTTCAATCCCATTTATTTTTCATTATATTTTTTCTTCAATTATATTAATTTATGCGTTTCATTTTGTTGTGTAATATAAGAAAGCTCGATTTAAATTCAAATATAACTAAACTTAATTATGTAACTCTATAACATTTTTACTTACATTTTTATTTATTTTTTATTTGAGATCTTCATAGGTTTAAATTTGTTTCTTTGCATATAAGTACGTAAAAAGTTTCTACACAAAGGAACATCTCAAGCGAATGGATCTTAAGTTCCTTAATAAATATACGAATAAACAACTTTGTTTTCAACTCATATAGTCGTTATATATATAACAAAAACCAATTATAAATAGGGCCTTTTGGAACCATTTGAAAAACAAAAGCTCAATATACATATTTTTTTTATTTAATTATTATTTAATAGTTAATTTCAATTATGTTATTGAATGTCATGTAATTTATAAACAGACTAAATTCAATCAATAAAAGTTTGTTTAATTTTTTATAAATAAATTTATTATTCAACTATGTTGTGCTGAAATTATAAACACATTACATATTTATAATCAAAATTTTGTAACTTAATTTAAATAAATATATTTTTTGTATTTAGAAAAAAAAATCATACGAATTTTTCTTTTTCTATGATTGTTAAATTTTATATTTACATGCATAACATTTGTCACTGCCAGATAAACATTCAAGTCATGCGCATTTTATGCTTAAAACATTATCATTTGAAATGAATGATTATATTATCATATAACACAAATTAAAATAAAACTAACTATGATTTTGAAAAGAAAAGTGATGTGATTTTTATTTATTATTTAGTAACTTCAGAATACAAAAATTACTAAAATTTATTGACACAAAAAAAATTAAAATGAATGATTATATTATCATATAATACAAAGTAAAAATAAAACTAACTAAGATTCTAAAAAGAAAAGTGATGCTATTTTTTTATTTAGTAGCTTCAGAATACAAAAACAGTTGAAATTTATAGGTTATTGACACAAAACAAAACTAAGAAATAAAAAGGTGATCCCTTGATTTTATTTTATTTTTAATTAATTAGATTTAGAATACAAAAAATGTTAAAAATTATAAGTAGTAGATACAAAATAGAGCTAAAATTTGTATAACACTACAAGAAATGTCACTTTTGGCTACTAAATTATTGGTCGGCAAAAGGCATAAATTTGGTCGCTGAAACGATTTACCGACCAAATATTTCTGTCGCCAAGTTCGTCGCCCATACCCTATCGGCGATAGTATTGGCGACTAAACTTCATTTGGTCGCCAAAAAATAAAACTTTTCCCTACTAAATTTCTTTTAGTAGCCAAATGGTATCTTTTCGCCACTAAAACAGTTGGTCACCGAAAGTGAACATTTAGCTACTAATCCTTCGTTAGTCGGCAAACGTGACCTTTCCGCGACTAAATTTTTAGTCACTAAAAGTTCTATCTTAGGCGTGGTGACTTTTGCCGACTAAAACTTTCGTAGCCAAAAACCTATTAAGATTCATTTCTTTACTTATGAAACCTTTAGCAAACCAAGTGCAAAAAACTTTGTTGGCGATGAAGACCTGAAGAATAACAGATTGACCAATTACACATTTAATTTTGATCAGATGCTTAATGATAGAGTGCGTTTTATCGAATGGCGATGAAGATTGATTTCGAGAGGGAGCAAGGGGGTGGATCCCAGTAGTGAATCATAGGAAAAGGAAAGAAGTGTGGAGACAGGAGGGAAGAAAAAGAGTATTCTCTGTCTTCGTGGATAATATACCGCACAAGATGGAACCTAAAGCTTTGTTTCAACTATTCACAAAGTTTGGAGTCGTGAAGGATGTTTTCATCCCACAGAAGAGAAGGAAGGCCACAAACACTAGATTTGGTTTCGTTCGATTTGATTGCTCAGTGGCGGCGACCATCGCTGTTCAGAAAGCCAACGGATTGTGGGTAGAGAATAGAGAGCTCAAAGTCAATATGGCAGAGTATGGCAGATTCGGAGTTAGATCAGTTAAAAGCAACCAGTCTGGAAGGAATATTGGTGGAATTGAAGATAGAGGAAGGTTTGATCGAGCTCGGCATGGTCTACAGAGATCCTTTGCGGATGTGGTTAAAGACGGAATAAATGCTCCGATGGGCAAAGCAGTTGTTACCATTAAGGTAAATGAAGAAGGGTACGGTTGGTTGTTTGATAGCGCGATTTTGAAATTCAAGTCAGAGTACTCTTTGCAATGTATTCAGATGGTGCTTAAAGAGAAAGGATTGGGTCATGTCCTGGCTAGAAATGGGGGTGGTAGAAATGTGGTTTTGACTTTCTTGTCAAAAGATGACATGTTGGCTAACATATTGTCGATTAAGGAATGTTTCAAGGACTGGTGTGAGTCTATTAAAACTTGGGAATCAGAAGCTAATGCAGAGCAAGAGAGGTGCCTGTGGCTCAGATGTTATGGGGTTCCCCTGAGCATGTGGAATAGAAGCACATTTAGCAAGATTGGCAGCAGGTGTGGCAGCGTTCTAAGTCTGGATGGGAATATCAGTCAACCACAGTCTTTCAACCATGGCAGAGTCAGAATTGCAACGGGTTGTATGGAGTTTATCAATCAGACTATTCACCTGGAATGCAATGGAAGACTCCATCCAGTTTTGGTTTGTGAAGAACAACCAAATAATTTTACTGACAGTGGAAGCATGTTATCCAGCGAGTTGGTGGAAGATCGTAATTCTAATGAGGTTGATAACCATGATTCAGTAGGGGAGGGTCATGAAGTTGAGTCTGCTGGTAAACTGGTGGTGGAGGATGAAGATGATGAAGCTGAGCTGGCAACCAATCTGGTTGACACCATAGTTGAAGAGACTGCAAGTGGCGTGGGGAACAACTTGGTGGTTGAGGAGCGTATGGAGTTGGCGGTGGCAGAGAGTAGCCTTGAGGCTAATGATGATAATCTACAGACTGAGCAGCAGCTATGTACACCTGGCTTTCTTAAGTGTTTAAATGGGTCTAATGTTCATAGGCCTGGTATTAGCCTAGAAGTAAATTTGGGCCACATCTATGGGCCAGTGGAGTGTAATAGATCTGATATTGTAGTTAGGGGTCCAAATACACAACCTAATGTTCTAACTCATTCTATTTGGGCTTCTAAAGGACCTAACATGCTTACGGTGCAAACAGGCCCACCTGGAATTATAAACAGTAGAACTTGTGATCAGATGTCAAAAAGGAAAGGCAAAAGAAAGGTAAGTTTTGCTGGGGCATCAAAATCAGCTAATGAGGTTAGTGGGTATGCATACCTTGCTCGAATGTATGGTCATAAAGGTGCATCAACTAGCAAGTCCTCTCCTAAATGTGCTGTATTTAGGGCTGCTACTGCAGCTATGTCATTATCTGCTTCTAATGAGAGTCATTCAGGCATTAGAAGTCAGTTTCTTAGTGAGGCACAAGCAAACATACAGTTGGGGAAAATTCTGGGCATTAATTATAAAGGCAAAGAGACTGAAGTTCTGGAAAAAATGGTGGACCTAGAAGTTGTAGACAGAGCAAGGAGGAAGGCGAAGAGGAAAGAATAGGAGCATTGAGTATTTTTACGGGGTCTTTTTGGTGTTAAAATTGTTTTTTAATGAAGCTGATGTCTTGGAATGTTAGAGGATTGGGGAAGTTAGAAAAGATGGGAAGGATTAGGAAACTCATCTATGAAAGAAAGGTTGATATTGTGCTTCTTCAGGAGACAAAGCAAGCTGTTATTACTGAGAATGTTGTAAGAGCTTTGTGGGGCAAGAGAAACATGGAGTTTATGGCTGTGGGTTCTGAAGGGACTGCTGGGGGGTCTTCTTTGTATATGGGACCCGGATATCTTTCAGATGGTAGATTGTTGTAGTAATAGAAGATTTGTCCTCTTATCAGGTATTTTGTTAAATACTTTTGAGTGTACTATTGTGAATGTGTATGCCCCCAATGAGGTGGGTAGTAGATGTAAATTTTGGGACTCCTTACTCAAGTTAAAATCTGAGTTCCCAAAACCATGGTGTTTGGGGGGAGATTTAAATGAGATTAGGAATATTGGTGAAAGGGTGGGCTGTTCCAGAAGAGATAAGGGTATGAGGGATCTAAATTCTTTCATTGAGAATTGTGAGTTGCATGATTTACCTTTGCTAGGCAGGAAGTTCACATGGTGCAATTCTCAAGATGGGGAGAAATGGAGTAGGATTGATAGAATTTTGCTTAATCCAGAATGGTTGTTGAAGTATAATTTCAAAGTTTGGGGTCTTCCTAGGCTTTTTTCTGATCATTGCCCTATTTTGTTAATTGATGATGTGAGGGATTGGGGGCCCAAGCCTTTTAGGTTCATTAATGCTTGGACTAGTCACCCGAGCTTTCCCTCTTTTGTGGCCAAGGCTTGGCATGAATCTAACATTTTTGGGAGGGCTGGGTATGTTTTGTTTCAGAAACTGAAAATTCTAAAGGTGGAGCTGAAAGAATGGAATTTGGAAGTGTTTGGGAACATCGTTTCAAAACTCAAGAAGGCAGAGGAGGAGTTGGCTGAGCTAGACATTGTGGCTGAGGATAGATCTCTGGTAGAGGCTGAGAGGAGCAGAAGAAGACAAATGAGAGGTGAAGTTTGGAAGCTTAGTCGTATGGTGGAATGGTTATGGCAACAAAAATCTAGAGTCAACTGGACCATTAATGGGGACAAAAATACTAAGTATTTTCATCTTATGGCTAGCAGCAGGAGAAGTAGAAATTCAATTACTTCCATCACAGTTGAAGGAGAAGTGTTTGAGGAGCCAGAGAAGGTAAGGTATGAGGTTGTACAACATTTTAAGAGGCAGTACACCGAAAGTTGGGAAAGAAGACCAGTTTTGGGTGGTTCCTTTAAATCTATTTCAGAAAGTGCTGCGTACCATGCTCTGGAAGCTGATTTTTCGGTAGATGAAGTTAAGGCAGCTGTTAGGGGATGTAGTGGTGATAAGGCTCCAGGCCCTGATGGGTTTAATTTGCTATTTTTTCAGAAATACTGGAAGATAGTTCATCCTGAGGTTATGCATTTCTTGCAGGACT
The DNA here is from genome assembly GCA_036172215.1 of Camellia granthamiana. Taxonomy (NCBI): domain Eukaryota; kingdom Viridiplantae; phylum Streptophyta; class Magnoliopsida; order Ericales; family Theaceae; genus Camellia; species Camellia granthamiana. The sequence continues at coordinate 67,601,190 of CM069909.1, forward strand.
TTTATGAGTTTGGCAAGCTTTCCTATGGTTTTAACAGCTCATTTATCACTCTTATACCCAAGTCTGATAATCCCATTGGGCTATCAGATTATCGGCCTATTAGTTTGGTGGGTAGTATGTACAAGATTCTTTCCAAGGTTCTGGCTAATAGACTTAAGAGAGTTCTTCCTACTGTTATTGGTGAAACTCAATCTGCTTTCTTGGGAGGGCGAACTATTTTGGATGGTGTTTTTATTGCTAATGAAATTGTTGATGGATGGAAAAAATCCAAAAGAAGAGGTGTGATTATCAAACTAGACTTCGAGAAAGCCTATGATTCAGTTAATTGGACATTCTTATTCTCAATGTTATCTAACTTTGGTTTTGGGTCAAAGTGGGTATCATGGATGAAGGAGTGCATATCTTCAGTAAGGTTGTCTGTTTTAGTGAATGGCTCTCCAACTGAGGAATTTTCACCACAGAGAGGTCTCAGACAAGGTGACTCTTTGTCTCCTTTCTTATTCAACATAGTGGCTGAAGGTCTGAATATTTTAATGAACAGAGCTTATGAAAAAGGCATACTTAAAGGGGTAAAAGTCGGTGTAAATGAGGTAGTGTTATCTCATCTCCAATTTGCTGATGATTCCATATTGTTTTGTGAAGCAGACATGGAGCAAATTGTACTCATAAAGAGGATCTTAAGATGTTTTGAAATCCTGTCTGGTATGAGAATTAATTTTCACAAGAGTGTTGTGTGTGGAGTTGGAGTGGAGGAGGATATTTTAGCCTCTTTCGCAGACATTCTGAATTGCAAAGTCCATGGTCTGCCACTTAAATTTTTGGGGCTGCCATTAGGTGCTAACCCAGGTAGGAAGGCGACTTGGAAGCCAGTTTTGGATAAAGTCAGATCTAGGCTGTCTGGGTGGAAGCGAAGGCTCCTCTCGTTTGCAGGTAGATTAACTTTGATTAAGTCTGTTTTATCCAGCCTTCCTATTGTAGACACCCCATTTTTGACCGTCCTCAAGACTTGGATGTCACCGCTCGAACACTCGGTGATTATCTATGTTTGTGTTCGTTTGGAGTTCCCGGAGTTCTCGGCTGCGCGCGCCCTGCCTCAAGATCCCCGAACTCGACCAGTTGTGTTTGGTTTTGCACCAAACACTTGTGTTTTGCCATGAGAGGGCAGGGAATGCCTTATGAGGCATCCCTACACACCACCGGCTGGGGCTAGAGGCTACCGGCTGGCTGAAGCTTCTATCGGCACTTTATTGTGCCGACCGGCACTATTTTGTGCCGACCGACACTGTTTTTTTCCAAAATGGTACTCTTTGCCGGCCGAGCACTGTGCACTTGCTTTATCAGATATTTTCTTGCAGCTGTAAAGTGTTTTGCTCCCGATGAGCCCTTGGCTTGCTTAGTGGCTAAGTTTTCCTTGCCTATAAGAGGAGAGCTCTTCCTCTTGGCTCAAGGTTAGCCTTTTGAGAGCCAAAACCAGAGCATTATACATATATCTCTGCCATATATCTATATCTCCATCTCTCTCCTCTTGTGTGTGTGATTTTAGGCCAAAAAGTGTAGTTTTACCTCATTTTTGCACCATTACACACACCTTTACACCTTAGCTCGAGATTGAGAGACTTAGAAGGTTGTTTGTGTTGGTTTTGAGCTGGTTTTGATCACTGAAGAGTGGCTGGAACCTTTGTTCTTCAAAGGATCTTCAAGGGTAAGAACTTCACTTTATATTCCCCAATCTTGCAACAAGGTTCTACCCCTTTTTCTTTATGATTTGAGCTTTGTGTTGAACTGAAAAAAGTCTTGTTTTTACTTGTTCTTGAACCTTCATTAAGGTCATTTTGTGGTTTGAGCAAAGGTCCATCCTATTAGGCTTTGTTTGGCCATTTTTAGTGCCTTTGCTTGAGACCTCTTTTGCTTGGTATTCTTGGCCTTCTCACCACTAAAAACCAGTGGTTTTTCAGTGGTGAGGGAGGTGTTTTTAAGTCTCAAATAGGGGAGGGACACCCCTCTCCCCTTGGCCCTTTGTTTGCCTTTGTTCTTGACCTAAAAGGTAGCATGTGTGCATGCTTGCATTTAGCTTCATTTCAGACATTTTTTTGTGTGTGTTAGGTCATGTGTGACCTCTGTTTTTAGTTGATTTCATGGCCTCTTGCATGCTTTCCATGTTGGCTTTAGAATGCTCTTTCATGCTTATAAGTAGTGTCATGCTTTGAGCCTTGATTCTTGCATATTTTAGCTTGGTTGCATGAGGATATAAGCATCTATTTGCCATGTAATAGGGCTGTGAGCCACTGTTTTGGACACCCTTGGTATGCTTGATGTGCGTGTTTTGCATTTTAGGCTTGTAAACTTTGCTTCCATGGAGTTCTAACATGATTGACTTGTTTTGATCTAGTGATTTGGCATCATATTAGACCTCATTCCAGTCCATTAGTCATTTTTGCATGTTGGCATATGTGGCTTAGTTCATGTTTTAAAGATATGCTCTTGAATGCTTTAAAATAGACTTTGTGCATGCTTCCATGTTTGGTGCATTTTTGGGGGTGCCATGAGGGGATTTGGGTGTCATTCCACATGCTTAAAATCTGTTTTTGTTTGTTGAATGCATGCCATGAGTGGTTGTATGAATGATGTCAAATTACTCTCTTTGGTGTCCTAGACTTGGGCCCATTGAATAGCATGCTTGTGTGGCATTTTGATCATGTTGTGAGGCTTGTTTTGCCACTGTTTTTGGGAGTTTGAGGGCTGCCCTCTATGGCTTAAGTCCATTGTTGCATGCTTATTTCATGATTGTTGCTTGCTTGGTCAATGTAGCCTTGAATGTATGCTTGTTAGTTCCATGTTTAATTGGCCCATCTTGCATGCCATTTGTATCCTACATACTTTAGCTCTTTGCATGCTTAACATGATAGGTTGCATTGCATTTGAGCCTTGCTTGCATACTTGCATCTCATAGCTTGGTTTGGGGTTGTCAAGCCAAGCCTAGGATTGAGGGGAGTTCACATTTCAAGTGGTGTAACTCACCTCAATCCTTGGTCACTAAGGCCCTTGATTTCCACATGATAGGGACTTAGTATTCATTTGTTGTGTTGCATGCATATTTACATTAAAATGAGCAATCTTGGTCCCTTAGGCTATCATGCATCAAATGCACAATTGATAGCCCTAGAACCAAGAGCCACACCCCCTTGAGTCCCTAAACATGATAGGAGGTGTTGGACATGCTCACATTTGCCCAAAAACCATGCCTATGCATTGCCGTCTGTTGCTGCTGCTGTCATCTGTCTGGTGCAGGAACTTTCTGCCGACCGGCAGAAAATAGTGCCGACCGGCACTATTTTTGTGCCGATAATTACCAAGTGCAGCCGGTGGCCACTGGAAGAAGCCGATGACTACACTGCCCAGCCGGTGGATCATTTCAGGCCTCTTGGAAGGTATTCTGAAGTTTTGAGAATTTTTGGAGAGGCAGAGCAGTAAAAACAGAGACAGTAGTGCCAAGGTGTGGGCTTTTCGGGCAAGGCGGGCATCGGGCATGCATCATTCGCGCATCCCAAGGCAGGGCCGAGGCCCCATTTCATTTCATTTAGATGCTTTAGTTTCAGTACTTAGAAATTTGTAATAATTTATTTATTCATTTATTCTTCGGTCTGTATTATTTATTTATTCGGTCCCTCCGAGTGAGGGCAAAAATGTAATAAGTGTGGGTGAGTGTGATGTATGTCTCCCAATCCCCACTTCTTTCTAACCCTTTTATTTACCCGCTTTCAGTGGTAGATTAGGGCATTTTAAATTAGCATACCTTATGCAATGCATGCGTGCATCCATGCATTTGTTTACATGCACCGGGCTCGGTACATCATACAAACTGCATCGCAATTTTCAAATTCCAAAATTGAATACGTGCTATGTGATAGCATTTCATATGCCATGCTTAGGATAGCCGAGCCTGTCTAACTGCATTCTTGCCTGTGTTGCATTAGTCATTTAACATGAACTAGGTCATGCATTGTTTTGCTAACTAGTTTACTGTTTTGGCACAGAGTACGAGGTGAGCTTTTATGCTTTAGCATATCGCATGTGTGTGAATGTTGACATGACAGTATGCTTGCCATGCGGCTAAGTGCTTACATGATAAACTGTTTGAATGCCTGTGGGTGGAGGTTGGATTGCCTGAGTTGGAACAACTCATTGAAATCCGTATTTTAGCCTACTTGCGAGTAGCAAAATCTAACACGTTTTTCGAGATAAAACGGATATGCAATGTTTATTTCCAAGTTAGGCGATCTAGTCTATACTTTTGTGTCGCGCGCATCACATAGTAATTCTAGGTTAATAACCGGAATAAGAGCATGTAATGTTTTCAAAAACGGATATCATGGTTAGTAGAGGCCGGTCTTCGGACCGGGCAAAAGGGGGTGCTCATGGCTGACCTTCCCCGATCGTACCCAAGCTCCCGAGCCAAGTCACTTTGGTGATGACGGACACGTGGCCTTCGGCACCGAGTCAGGGTTTCCTAAATTCCCCATTTTAAAATATTTAGGTGGCGACTCTGTAATCTGGCAAAGCAGTCCATGTTTGGCACTACTTTTCAAAAAATCAGTTTTCTTCAAAAAACGATTTGCCAGAGGTGGACTCTTTGGTTCAAGATTCAGAACCGTGACATTTGAGTCCTTCAACTGTAGTGACCCAATATCGAACCGGAACCGGGAGGGACTCGCACTCCTTCGCCCCGGGATCGCGTTCGGGGACGTCTACAGTTTCTGGCGACTCTGCTGGGGAGTTTAGAGAGCTTGACTCGAACTCGTGATATTCTTTTTTGACTACACTTATGTGTTTCTTTGCATTGCATGTGCATTGGTGCGCCTAGGACACCGTGTTGGCCATCTGCTATTCCTGAGCGGTTTGCTGGAGGCTTGTCTTGTCAAGGCACGTCCATAAGGCTGACCGGTTGCGGGCTCTGCCAGTATGGGAACACAAACCCCGGTTTTACCGGGGCACCCTTTTGACCATTCGACCTAGTGCATATCGAAATCCATAGTGACCATCCCAAATTAGGACAGGTTGCTTACCCGATGCTAAGTTGTCTGAAACCGCTGTGTGCGTAGTGAAACCCTAGTTCCTGACAAAATAGGACAGGGAAACCCTACCCCAATATAGGGGTGTTTTGGTTCTCATTTATCTGCTACGTGCTTTAGAGTGTGACTCTGCAGGGAGCGTACAGATCAGTTTGCAAGTTTAAGTATCAGGCCCGAGGGCATCAGTGTCAGGGTTTGAGAATCAGTTGTCTGTGGATATCAGATTCAGGCCTAGGGGCAATGGTTCATGAATCAGTGATCAGTGGTGGAGAAACAGTGTATCCAGCATTCGACCGTTTATTTTAAATACCCGACCGTGTGTTGTGTGTTTATTTACTTTGCGCCGTTATGCTGTCCGATTGTCTGTTTATTTATATGTTTTATTTATCTTTTTATTAGGTAGTTGAGCACAATTGCTACCGATCCGATAGATATTCCCCAAGCACCCTGGGTCAGAGGCCGTCGACTCCTTCGATCTGAGGATCTGATAGACGGACAACCAGTGTACTACTCACTACCCCCGACTACTAAACGGAGGTCAGTAAGGCAGAGGACATCAGTACAACAGTCAGTTCAGAGGGCCTTATCTACTCCACCTGTGTTCAGTAGGGATCAGGATTCCGTGTCACCAACGGAGGGAGAATATATACCAGTAATTCAACCAGAGCAGGATAGTATGGCCAGTTTGGAGGAGATGGTGCGCCACCTCCAAGAGAGCATGAAAACAATGCAGCAAGATGCCGTTCGTCAGGCAGAGTTCTCCAGGCAACAGGCTACAGTTGTGAGAGAACAGGCAGAGACAATTGCCAGACTAGAACAGCAAACCGGAGCATCTGCTTCGCATCAAGTTCCCCCCCCACCAGGAGTTCCAAACCTTGGGGAGACAGCCAACGTTCAGAATGATACAGAACTGCCCACGGGACCACCCCCACCTTTAGCCCCGCCTCAAATCCAACCCCAGCTATCAAAGACGCCCACCAACCTATTGGACTCTCCCTTTGAGTTCGAGACTGATTCTACCGCACTGAAACTAAGCAAGCTTGAAAAGCTGTTCAAAAGATCTCAAGGGGTCAAGACTATCCCCGATATTGAAGATGGTTATACCGACGCGGCTGTGACGCTGCCCGACAGATTCAAAATGCCTCACATTGATCGGTTCGACGGGACCGGGGACCCCATGGTGCACTTAAGATTGTTCTCAGATATTCTGAGGCCGATGGGCCTCAGTAGGCTTCAGAAGTTGTCTTTGTTTGGTCGGACCCTATCGGGTGTGGCGGCCATATGGTATGCCAAGTTGGAGGACGACGTCAAGAGGAATTGGGACGAGATGGCTGAGGCCTTCATCGCACAGTATTCGTATAATACGCAGATTGAGATTATGACCCGTGATCTCGAGACGACTAGGCAAGAGCCTAAGGAAAGCTTCTCAGAGTTTGTAACCAGATGGAGGGCCAAGGCTTCAATGATGACCTTGAGGCCTACAGACAAAGACCAAATTCGGATGATTGTGCGCAATCTCCAACCGAAGTTGATGCAAAAGATGATAGTACTCCCCTTTCCTACTTTTTCTGACCTGCATGAAATGGGGGTGCAGATTGAGGATGCCTTGAAGCAAGGCTTGATTGATAACGACCAGGAGCAACCTCGACGAACTTTCAATCGCAGTAGCAATGCAGGCCTGAGTGGCGTTACGACTGCAAGAGCTCAGGAAGTAGGCATGGTCACCGCCAATCCCCCTCCGAGAAATACAGCAGCCTCACCATTCTCCGGTGCGTCCGGAAGCAACCCGCAAACAACCAAATACCCACCCAGAAACACCAGAACCTTCGCCCCACTTTATATGCCCCTATCCAAAGCTCTGGGGGTTTTTATCAAAAAAGGGCATCTGAAGCCCCTAGAGTCGCAGCCCCTACCAGAAAAACTTCCTCCCACTCATAACCCGGCCAAGTACTGTGCATTTCACCAACAGCACGGTCATGATACCGATCAATGCTTTCGGTTGCGTCATGAGATTCAAGATCTCATCGATAACGGGGTGATTCTACCTCCGGAGAAACCCAATGTTACTACAAACCCTCTCCCCACACATAACCAAGCTCCACCGCCCAAAAGACTCAATTTTATCCATACTGGGGACGTGCTCTACGACCCTAGTATCTATATCACACCTACCCACCTGCCTAAACCGGAGGTGTCTCTTCCCAGTTGCACCGACTTGTGCATGATAGACATCTCCGAAACCCAACCCAAGCCAGCAGTGGTGACCACCGAGAGCAGGGGAAGGGAGATTCCAAAGGAGAAACGGGCTGTTGAGTCCGAGTCTGCAGGATCCGGGAGTTATGTTGAGAAAACGTATAGTCCGGACGACTACATTGTGTCAATAGGCCAGGATGCGCCGGTTATGAAACTTCCAACAGGAGGAGAACTGTGTGTAATTCAAGGAGATAATCTAGCACAGGAAGCAGATGATGTAACCGCTGTGGGGGAGGACCTTGCCAATCTCCAGTTTTATAGTGACCAAGATCTAGAGGATATGGCAGTCGCGTGGTTCGATTATGAGAATTCAGCAGAAGTTACCGGGTGGTTGGATGATCAACCTGATGTGATAGGAGAATTGCAGTCAGAACAGGGCTCAACGGGGTCGAGAATATCAGTAACGGCCGGAAGGGTCGAAGAGCAGAGTATATTGCCGGGGGGCGCCGGTGTCGAGAGTTTCGCCCGGGATTGGAACATTTTGAGTGCAGAAATAATCGAACAGTCGGCTATGTCGGAACAAGTAAGTTTTGAAGATTCCGAGAGAATCAGGAAGGCAAAGGCCCATGTGGGAGTCGAAACTGCGGTGTGCACCGGAACCGAGAATACTGCAGGTATGTGGATGGAAGGTGCTGCGGGCGCAAAAACAGTCATGCCAGAGCCGGACAGATGTTTATCAGCTGCTGATGGTATGTGGTGGGAGGATGAAGATTTATGCCTCGCCCATACAGACGAAGATTGGGGAAACAACCAACCTGATGACACTTGGTACCTTGGAGAGATAGATCACATGACACAGAGCGGGCGGTATTTCAAACCCCCACATTTAGATCAGCCGGAGGCTTCTGGGAAGGACAGAGAGGCTGAAAAGCAAAAGGAAAAGCAACTTGAAGAGGAGGCTGTGCTCAAACAGCTTAAAAAGATACAAGCAGACATCTCTATATGGGGACTGCTCATGGCATCACGGGTGCATAGGGAGGCTGTCTTATCAGCCATGGACAAAGCAAAGCTTTCAATAGAAACCACACCAGAGCAGCTGGTGGGATTGGTCTTTCCAGGGGGAGCCACCCCGATGCTGACCTTTTCCGACAAGGAATTGCCACCCGAGGGGGCAGACCATAACAAGCCCCTCTACATCTCTGTGGAGTGTAGGGATAAATGGATACCGGTGGTGCTTGTTGATACTGGATCCGCCATCAACGTCTGCCCGGCAAGAACGGCATACGCAATTGGTTTGAAAACTGCAGATTTCGTACCAACAGCCCAGGTCATTCGGGCGTATGACAACACAAGTAGAGAAGTGATGGGAACCGTAAAAGTTCAGACAAAGGTCGGGCCGGGCCAGCATGAGATAGATTTCCATGTTTTAGAAGTGCCTGCGACTTTCAACTTGCTTTTGGGGCGGCCGTGGCTGCATCAGGTGAAGGCAGTGTCATCTACTTTGCATCAAATGATGAAATACCCCTACGGGAAGGGAGTAGCCATCGTTTTCGGGAATTCATCAATCCACCCACCGCCGGAGGTATCCATGCCTGTTCTGGAAATCGAGCATGGCATGGAAGATGTATTCATATCAGGATTTACCCTAGCTGAGGCTCGGGTTGTACAAAACATCATGGCCATTAACGAAGGGATCTATGTTAGTGCCCAGGCAGTGTATCTCATGAACAAGCTCCAATATATCCCCGGGATGGGATTAGGGAAGAGCGGCCGCAAAGGCGTTGCAGCATTGGCCGGAGCGCCGCACAATCCCCACACCTTCGGCTTGGGTTATCTGCCCACTAAGGAAGATTGGGTGAGAAGAGGAAAAGAAATGGCTGGGAGAGCCAAAGCAAAACAAATGGGGAGGCCTTTTGAGTTGATGCATCGGCCCATCCAGGGTACCCTAAACGGACGCTTCGTCCGGGAAGGGGAAGACTTTCCGTTCTGTGGTTTTCCGGAGCCATGGCTGAATAAAGAAAAGAAACGCATGCCGGGATTTGAGATTTTCTTCGACTTGCAGTTATCTGGGGATGATGTTGCTGAAGAGCAGACAGACCCGACAGTTGAGGCTGAACATAGCGAGGAATTGGAGTCTGCGGATACAGAGTTTGAAATGGGGGTAGCACTGGCTTGTCTACTTTCAGATCCTTTGATCAACCAGGTGTGCTTGGGGGACGACTCTTCGGTGTCCATGATCGGAGATGAAACGGCTGCGGGCCTACCATCAGCTATTTTGGATGCATCCATCGCACCCTCCCTCATCTGGCAGTACGAGGAGGGATTTTTATCAAGCAGCACCGGGTCAGGTAGTGAGCCGGAATCTGATTCCACTGAGTCTTGTGAGTCGGAATCAGGTGCCAGCTCGTCTGAGTCTGAGTCCGGTATTCCTGGGGGTGACAACCCGGATGCCGCAGTCCTGTCCAGGTCGTCTTTTTCTTTCTCTTTTGAGTCTGTTGTAACAGAAGAATTGGATGGTTTGGAAGTGCATAATGAGAATGAGGTGACTGTGGTTTCCGAGTACTTTTCTGTGCCTTTGATTTATTGCTTAAATCAAGACTTTCAAAATTTTGATAAAAACGACGAGGACGAAATTCCTCCGGTTTTGCAACGACTAATTGAACAAGAGCAGGAGAGGTTTGTTAAACCCTTAATGGATGAAATCACTACCGTGAACGTTGGTACTGGGAAGGACCCGCGGCTGGTCCAGATCGGGTCCACGTTGTCTTCGGAGGAACGCGAGCGCTTAGTCGCTTTATTAAAAGATTTCAAAGATGTTTTCGCGTGGTCCTACGAAGACATGCCTGGAATCGATCCTGAGATTGTACAGCACCGGATCCCTCTTGACCCCGAGGCCCGACCTGTCAAGCAGAAACTCAGGAGGATCCGCCCTGACTGGGCCATTAAGATCAAGGAAGAGGTCACCAAGCAGATTGATGCAGGCTTCCTGCTGGTATCCGAATACCCGACTTGGTTGGCCAACATCGTTCCCGTGCCGAAGAAGGATGGCAGAATCCGGGTATGTGTGGACTTCAGGGATTTGAACAGAGCCAGTCCGAAGGATGACTTTCCCTTGCCGCATATCGACGAGTTGGTAGATTTCACAGCGGGGCATGCTTTGCTTTCGTTCATGGATGGCTTTTCAGGCTATAATCAGATAGTAATGGCACCCGAAGACCGGGAGAAGACTGCTTTTACCACCCCGTGGGGTACATATTGCTACAGAGTGATGCCATTTGGGCTAAAGAACGCTGGGGCTACGTATCAACGGGCTGCAACCACAATATTACATGACATGATCCATAAAGAGGTTGAGGTGTACGTGGACGACATGATTGTCAAGTCCAAAGAAAGAGAGGGCCACTACACCGCCTTGCAAAAGTTCTTCCAAAGGATCAGGGAATTTAGGCTGCGGCTGAATCCTCAGAAGTGTACGTTTGGTGTTACAGCGGGAAAAATGCTGGGATTTCTGATTACACAAAGGGGCATCGAAGTCGACCCTTCTAAAATCAAGGCCATCTTAGAAATGCCACCACCAATGACTGAAAAGGAGGTGCGAGGCTTTCTGGGTAAAGTGCAATTCATAAGGCGGTTTATCTCAAAACTAACCTTAACTTGTGAACCACTTTTTGGTCTTTTGAAGAAAGGAAAGAAGTTCCATTGGGACGGCCGATGCCAAGCTGCGTTTGAACAGATTAAAGAGTATCTGCAGAATCCGCCCGTGTTGTCACCACCAAAGCCGGGAAAGCCGTTGATATTGTATCTGTCAGCGACTGAAACTACAATGGGCTGTATGCTCGCGCAAGAGTCGGAAGATAAAGTGGAAAGGGCCATCTACTATCTGAGCAAAAAGATGCTGGATTACGAGACCCGCTACACCCCGCTAGAGAAGGCTTGTTTGGCCTTGGTATGGGCTACCCGGAAGCTGCGGCACTACCTGTTAGCTCACTCTGTAATGTTGGTTTCACGACTTGATCCCATCAAATATCTTTTCGAGAAACCAGCACTTACGGGTAGGCTAGCTCGTTGGCTGCTGTTGCTCTCCGAATTTGACCTCAAGTATGTGACGCGCAAGTCGGTAAAAGGGAGGGCAGTGGCAGAGTTCCTTGCCGACCACCCGGTTGAAGGGGATGAAGCGGTTGAGTACCTGTTCCCAGATGAAGCTATTCTGCACATCGAAGATGAAACCTGGACAATGTATTTTGACGGGGCGTCAAATCAATACGGGTATGGGATAGGGGTGTTGCTGATAGCGCCTGACGATTCCCGTATCCCTTTAGCATTCAAGCTTCGATTCAAAGTCTCGAACAATGAGGCAGAGTATGAGGCATGTATTGCCGGTCTGGAAGCGGCCCTAGAACTAGGGGCAAGACGATTGGACGTCATCGGAGATTCGAACCTGGTTGTGTCTCAAGCGAAAGGAGATTGGAAAGTGAAGGAGGAGAAGATGATAATATACCACCAGACCTTGGATTTGTTGATTCCTCGGTTTGAAAAGCTAAATTTCACTCACCTAGTGAGAGAGAACAACAGGTTTGCAGATTCATTAGCAACTCTATCTTCCATGATAGACATCCCATCTGGAATCCGGATGCGTCCAGTCATTATTGACCAGAAATTTGCACCCGCCTACGAGTCGATCTCTGCCATAGATGAAGTGCAGGATAACAACCCTTGGTATTACGACATATGGAACTTCTTAGAGAAGGAAATGTACCCACCAGGGGCAAACGCCAAAGACAAGAGGGCAATCAGAAGAATAGCTGTTCAGTTTGTCATCTGCGGGGGTAAGTTGTACAAAAGAGGTCATCTGGGAATGCACAAGCTGTGCGTGGAAGCCGAAGAGTCGAAGCGCCTAATGGAGGCTATCCACGGAGGAGAATGCGGGGCACACATGAACGGGGTAATGCTGGCACGTAAGATCCTCAGACAAGGCTACTACTGGTCTACCATGGAGGAAGATTGTATCGGCTTTGTTCGGCGATGCCACAAGTGCCAGATTCACGCGAACCGGATGAACATCCCGCCGTCAAAACTGTACAACATGACGTCGCCATGGCCATTTTCAGTTTGGGGAATTGATGTGATCGGGGCTGTTACCCCGAAGGGGTCGAATGGACATGAGTTTATCTTGGTCGCAATAGATTACTTTACGAAGTGGGTCGAGGCCCAATCTTATGCGGTGCTGAAAGCTTCGCATGTCGCAAAGTTTATCAGAAACAACATTATCTGCCGTTATGGGGTTCCGAACGAGATCATCTCAGACAATGGTTCCCACTTCAAGAAAGAGGTGATTGATTTGTTGGAGAAGTACAATGTGGCTTTTCACAAGTCGTCCACATATCGGCCGCAGACCAACGGAGCAGTTGAGGCCGCCAACAAGAACATTAAACACATTTTGCAGAAGATGGTGGAAACCTATCGGGACTGGCCAGACAAGTTGCCATTCGCTCTGTGGGGCTACCGTACTTCGATTAGAACTTCGACTGGAGCAACCCCTTATTCACTAGTCTATGGGATGGAAGCCGTTCTACCAATTGAGATTGAGGTTCCATCACTGCGAGTGTTGGCTGAGTGTCAGATAGCTGAGGCAGATTGGCAGCAGAGTAGATTTGAGGAACTCATGCTCTTTGATGAAAGAAGGCTGAAGGCACTGTACCATGTCCAAAGTTATCAGCGCAGAATCGCCCGGGCTTTTAATAAGAAAGTTAAGTCCAGGAATTTGAAAGAAGGAGATTTGGTGCTCAAAGACAATCGAGCTCCCATCCATGACCCAAGGGGCAAGTTCAGACCCAATTGGACTGGTCCTTACATCATCAAGTCAATCTGGTCAGGTGGAGCTGTGGTTCTGATGGATTTAGATGGCTTAGAGTTTTCTCAACCGATCAACATGGACAAGTTGAAGAAATATTATCCCTGAGAGGCTCGCTAGGCCGAAAACCCGGAAGGGCGACCTAGGCAAAATTCAGAGCACAGAAAATTAGAAAATATAAAAACTGAGCTCGCAAGGTTGAAAACCCGCAAAGGGCGGCCTTGGCAAAAGTTAGAGCGCAAAAGGAGAGTGAAAATACTCGAGTGAACCCAAGCCTGAACTACGTAAGGCTTGATTCCCATTCGTGGGATACGTAGGCAGCTTCACCCTGAAGTTCAGCCATAAACATTTTCCCCGATCAGCTTTGTCCATTTGATCATCTTGGTCATCTTTGTCCATCAGCATTCATCGCAATCTCAGGTGCAGTGCTATTCAGACTAGGGGCAACTTTCCGTTGCCATGCAGTGCCGTGGTACTATTCAGACTAGGGGCAATTTTCCAATTGCAGGGATCTGGGATTGTGCATCTCAGTGACAGATTTCAGGCGTGTCCAGTTTTGATCCATATCGAAAATGGTTTCGAAAAGTTTTAATGAAGATGACTGTGTTCAAATAAATCTTTTTACAACTAAGACCATTTCTGGACCAAAACGGAAAATTTTCAGTACCACAACCTTCAATTTCATTGATTTCAAATGGAGTTCTCTTGCTCTTGCATACAATTGAAGTTGCTTTTTATTACATTCATAAAGAAAACTTGAAAGTACTGATAAAGCAATAAATCCGGGTCATGGTAAAGTCAAAAGTCCCTGCGCCCCCTCCCGGAGCTAGTCGAAGCCCCTGATGCCAAGGTGGGCCCCTCCTGTGCCTCTTCATTAAGCCAATCCAAGCACTCATCAGACAAAGTGCAACTGAAAGCGGGAGCGGGGGCCAAGAGTTCTCTCGTCCTCCATGCTGTGGCATATCGGGCCAGTTGTGAGCCTCGGATTAGGAATGCAGCCGGGTACTCTATCCCTTCCGGCGGACAAGTCTGATTATGACCAAACTGGCGCAGGATACGGAATGGGAAGTAGAAGACGCAGTGAGTCAAGCCAATCAATTGTATCCCCGGCTGACGGGTCATGCTGTAACTCATCATCGGGAGATTGAGCCAAGGGCACCGCCAAGCAATGCGATCTACGGACAAACTGCACATCCATTCAAACCACCAACCCTCATCAAGGGCGTCAACTAGGCGTTGCCTGAAGAAATAGCCGCGCGCTAAATATGCTGAGCAAGAGTCCACAACCTTCAGTTTATCCATCAACCACACCTGGGGAGGGATAAAAAAATGAGAGAATAAAGAATAGAGAGAAGTACGATGAGAGAAAAAGTGAGAAAAGGTTTTGTGAGAAAAACCGAGCCTGAGAGCCCAGTGATGTGAGCAGACATAAAAAGTGAGATGGGGTGGGAAACATTACCTGCAGTAATAGTGGACTCCCTGCTAATCTGATCGTCTCTTGACGATAAAAGGCGTCTAAGCCCAACAGTGTCTCAGCCAGGACCATGGCAATGCAGCTTTGGCCCTCCTTCAAGCCTTGGGCAATTTCAATCAACCGGACACTGGCTCCTCCAGAACCGGAGACGAACAGAAAATGAGATAGCATGCATAGACAGAGGGCGTGCCGCCGAAAGCCTTGCCAGTGATGGTCGCCACGGTCACCAGTCTCAGAAAAACGACAGACCAAACTCGGAACATCTAATGTCCCGTCACAAATCAGAGAACGAGCATCGGGTATTGAGAGCCCACACATTTGTCCTAAGGCTTGAGCATGGCCAAAGCGAAGTTGGGGCAGAATCTCTTCATTACGCTCAGATTCCATCAAAACTTGGAAATCTTCGAACGTAGGACACATCTCTTGCCCGCTAAAGCTAAAGACATGTGTCACCGGGTTCCAGAACCTTGCCGCGGCATGGAGGAATGGAAAATGCAGCGGGGTACGACGCAAAGTGAATAGTGCGTTTATGCCAAAAGCTCGGAAATTCAGCTTTTCCGAACCATCTAAGTTGTTAATCCAAGTTGCGAGATTTTGGGCAAGAAACTCTTCCATTTGGGGCGGATCAGGGTGAAAATGAAGAGAACCACGAAGTTGAAACCCTTTTGAAGAGGATAAGGTTGAGTGAAAGACAGCTGTCAACATTCTACTGGTGTTAACAATTTAGTGCCGACCGGCCACTTATAGTGCCGACCGGCCATCTATTTCGGCCGATGGAGCACCATTTCGGCCGATGTCCATTCCTCACGGTCGGTGGACTTTTGGCTTGGCCGGTGGTTTTCCCCTCGCCCTCTGAGGTGTTTATGCCAAAAATCTGGGGAATCCCACCCCTTCCAGTACCCTTAGATGATCAATTCTCGTAAGGGCGTCCCCGTTTTGTTTATCGAGTTGTTGTTTATTTGCTTATCGAGTTGTAGTCACTCTCTTTAAGTCTTCATGCCCTTCATCAAGTTGTACTTGCACTTGGCTAGTCTGTCAAGTCTTTGTTTTGCTTATCGAGTTGTAATTGGTTCACTACCTGATTATTACGATGCGATGCTTCGTTTTCAAAACACAGTGTTAATTTCAGTCACATTGTTGTGTGATATCTTGCGATGCGATGCATAGAATGCACAATGGAAACACCTTTTGAACAAATAGCTGTTTCATCCCTGTCGTGAATTTCTAAAAGAAAGAAACTACGCATTTTCAAAAAAATAGAACCTGCTTGAGGCAGTGCAATGTGCTTAAACTCCTAATAAAAAAGGGAAGTAAAGCAGGAAAATAACAGGGTGGCAAAGTATCGGGATTGATACCAGTAACCTCCTCTTTCGGTCGTCGTACCTTCCGCGCCCTTATTCGGGTCAATTGTGTGGTTTGGCATCTTCATTACTCAAGGCAGTACAAGAAACTGCACTTTCAAAATGCAAGCGGACCTTCGAGTTGACCTCAGGCCACGACTTTTGTGAGCGATGCTCGGTATATGTGAAGGACGCTCCTTCCTGTATCCTTTTATGTCTTGTGAATTCCATGAATCATTTCAAGCATACTGTGTTGCAGTACGTCGCATTTCAGCATCATGTTTTACCATGTTCAATGTCAATTACCTTCTATACACATTGCTTTGTATGCGTGCATTGCTTTACTGACATGTGTTCAAATTATTTCCTATACACATTGCTTTGTATGCGTGCATTGCTTTACTGACATGTGTTCAATTACAATCTTCAATACACATTGCTTTGTATGCGTGCATTGCTTTACTGACATGTGTTCAATTACAATCTTCAATACACATTGCTTTGTATGCGTGCATTGCTTTACTGACATGTGTTCAATTACAATCTTCAATACACATTGCTTTGTATGCGTGCATTGCTTTACTGACATGTGTTCAATTACAATCTTTTATACACATTGCTTTGTATGCGTGCATTGCTTTACTGACATGTGTTCAATTACAATCTTCAATACACATTGCTTTGTATGCGTGCATTGCTTTACTGACATGTGTTCAATTACAATCTTCAATACACATTGCTTTGTATGCGTGCATTGCTTTACTGACATGTGTTCAATTACAATCTTCAATACACATTGCTTTGTATGCGTGCATTGCTTTACTGACATGTGTTCAATTACAATCTTTTATACACATTGCTTTGTATGCGTGCATTGCTTTACTGACATGTGTTCAAATTATTTCCTATACACATTGCATTGTATGCGTGCTCTGCTTTACTATATGTGTTCAATTACAATTTTCTATACACATTGCATGCGTTGTCACGCACTTTCGATTGCACTGTTATGAATGTTGCTAACAATATTGTACCTGTTAAGTTTGCTTTCTTTGCAGGCACGATATTGTATGTACGGTTCATTCGAGGCCGGTGAAACCGGACGAGCCGCGCAGGTATTGTATCTCCCGAGTGAGACGTTTTGAGAATTGCATAATTCTCTTACATCCTTTCTGCATTGTAGTGTAGATTGGTGCATGTTAGCTTATAACTGTCGCATGTGTGCTTCATTACAGCTTTCTTTGCATGATCATAAGTTATGCCCGGCTTCTTGCATTTTCGGTTGCATTTCGCCCCTGCCTGTAGGCACATATCTTGCTTGTCTTGTATGTTTGTCCAAGTCTTCGGCCTTGTCAAAAATGGGTCGTCTTCGGGCTTTGACATTCACTCCCGTCATTGTTATGACTTCCGAGTTCTGTCAAAGAGGGGCAACTGTAGACACCCCATTTTTGACCGTCCTCAAGACTTGGATGTCACCGCTCGAACACTCGGTGATTATCTATGTTTGTGTTCGTTTGGAGTTCCCGGAGTTCTCGGCTGCGCGCGCCCTGCCTCAGGATCCCCGAACTCGACCAGTTGTGTTTGGTTTTGCACCAAACACTTGTGTTTTGCCATGAGAGGGCAGGGAATGCCTTATGAGGCATCCCTACACACCACCGGCTGGGACTAGAGGCTACCGGCTGGCTGAAGCTTCTATCGGCACTTTATTGTGCCGACCGGCACTGTTTTTTTCCAAAATGGTACTCTTTGCCGGCCGAGCACTGTGCACTTGCTTTATCAGATATTTTCTTGCAGCTGTAAAGTGTTTTGCTCCCCTCCATACACGTGTATGGAGGGATGAGCCCTTGGCTTGCTTAGTGGCTAAGTTTTCCTTGCCTATAAGAGGAGAGCTCTTCCTCTTGGCTCAAGGTTAGCCTTTTGAGAGCCAAAACCAGAGCATTATACATATATCTCTGCCATATATCTATATCTCCATCTCTCTCCTCTTGTGTGTGTGATTTTAGGCCAAAAAGTGTAGTTTTACCTCATTTTTGCACCATTACACACACCTTTACACCTTAGCTCGAGATTGAGAGACTTAGAAGGTTGTTTGTGTTGGTTTTGAGCTGGTTTTGATCACTGAAGAGTGGCTGGAACCTTTGTTCTTCAAAGGATCTTCAAGGGTAAGAACTTCACTTTATATTCCCCAATCTTGCAACAAGTTTCTACCCCTTTTGCTTTATGATTTGAGCTTTGTGTTGAACTGAAAAAAGTCTTGTTTTTACTTGTTCTTGAACCTTCATTAAGGTCATTTTGTGGTTTGAGCAAAGGTCCATCCTATTAGGCTTTGTTTGGCCATTTTTAGTGCCTTTGCTTGAGACCTCTTTTGCTTGGTATTCTTGGCCTTCTCACCACTGAAAACCAGTGGTTTTTCAGTGGTGAGGGAGGTGTTTTTAAGTCTCAAATAGGGGAGGGACACCCCTCTCCCCTTGGCCCTTTGTTTGCCTTTGTTCTTGACCTAAAAGGTAGCATGTGTGCATGCTTGCATTTAGCTTCATTTCAGACATTTTTTTGTGTGTGTTAGGTCATGTGTGACCTATGTTTTTAGTTGATTTCATGGCCTCTTGCATGCTTTCCATGTTGGCTTTAGAATGCTCTTTCATGCTTATAAGTAGTGTCATGCTTTGAGCCTTGATTCTTGCATATTTTAGCTTGGTTGCATGAGGATATAAGCATCTATTTGCCATGTAATAGGGCTGTGAGCCACTATTTTGGACACCCTTGGTATGCTTGATGTGCGTGTTTTGCATTTTAGGCTTGTAAACTTTGCTTCCATGGAGTTCTAACATGATTGACTTGTTTTGATCTAGTGATTTGGCATCATATTAGACCTCATTCCAGTCCATTAGTCATTTTTGCATGTTGGCATATGTGGCTTAGTTCATGTTTTAAAGATATGCTCTTGAATGCTTTAAAATAGACTTTGTGCATGCTTCCATGTTTGGTGCATTTTTGGGGGTGCCATGAGGGGATTTGGGTGTCATTCCACATGCTTAAAATCTGTTTTTGTTTGTTGAATGCATGCCATGAGTGGTTGTATGAATGATGTCAAATTACTCTCTTTGGTGTCCTAGACTTGGGCCCATTGAATAGCATGCTTGTGTGGCATTTTGATCATGTTGTGAGGCTTGTTTTGCCACTGTTTTTGGGAGTTTGAGGGCTGCCCTCTATGGCTTAAGTCCATTGTTGCATGCTTATTTCATGATTGTTGCTTGCTTGGTCAATGTAGCCTTGAATGTATGCTTGTTAGTTCCATGTTTAATTGGCCCATCTTGCATGCCATTTGTATCCTACATACTTTAGCTCTTTGCATGCTTAACATGATAGGTTGCATTGCATTTGAGCCTTGCTTGCATACTTGCATCTCATAGCTTGGTTTGGGGTTGTCAAGCCAAGCCTAGGATTGAGGGGAGTTCACATTTCAAGTGGTGTAACTCACCTCAATCCTTGGTCACTAAGGCCCTTGATTTCCACATGATAGGGACTTAGTATTCATTTGTTGTGTTGCATGCATATTTACATTAAAATGAGCAATCTTGGTCCCTTAGGCTATCATGCATCAAATGCACAATTGATAGCCCTAGAACCAAGAGCCACACCCCCTTGAGTCCCTAAACATGATAGGAGGTGTTGGACATGCTCACATTTGCCCAAAAACCATGCCTATGCATTGCCGTCTGTTGCTGCTGCTGTCATCTGTCTGGTGCAGGAACTTTCTGCCGACCGGCACTATTTTTGTGCCGATAATTACCAAGTGCAGCCGGTGGCCACTGGAAGAAGCCGATGACTACACTGCCCAGCCGGTGGATCATTTCAGGCCTCTTGGAAGGTATTCTGAAGTTTTGAGAATTTTTGGAGAGGTAGAGCAGTAAAAACAGAGACAGTAGTGCCAAGGTGTGGGCTTTTCGGGCAAGGCGGGCATCGGGCATGCATCATTCGCGCATCCCAAGGCAAGGCCGAGGCCCCATTTCATTTCATTTAGATGCTTTAGTTTCAGTACTTAGAAATTTGTAATAATTATTTATTCATTTATTCTTCGGTCTGTATTATTTATTTATTCGGTCCCTCCGAGTGAGGGCAAAAATGTAATAAGTGTGGGTGAGTGTGATGTATGTCTCCCAATCCCCACTTCTTTCTAACCCTTTTATTTACCCGCTTTCAGTGGTAGATTAGGGCATTTTAAATTAGCATACCTTATGCAATGCATGCGTGCATCCATGCATTTGTTTACATGCACCGGGCTCGGTACATCATACAAACTGCATCGCAATTTTCAAATTCCAAAATTGAATACGTGCTATGTGATAGCATTTCATATGCCATGCTTAGGATAGCCGAGCCTGTCTAACTGCATTCTTGCCTGTGTTGCATTAGTCATTTAACATGAACTAGGTCATGCATTGTTTTGCTAACTAGTTTACTGTTTTGGCACAGAGTACGAGGTGAGCTTTTATGCTTTAGCATATCGCATGTGTGTGAATGTTGACATGACAGTATGCTTGCCATGCGGCTAAGTGCTTACATGATAAACTGTTTGAATGCCTGTGGGTGGAGGTTGGATTGCCTGAGTTGGAACAACTCATTGAAATCCGTATTTTAGCCTACTTGCGAGTAGCAAAATCTAACACGTTTTTCGAGATAAAACGGATATGCAATGTTTATTTCCAAGTTAGGCGATCTAGTCTATACTTTTGTGTCGCGCGCATCACATAGTAATTCTAGGTTAATAACCGGAATAAGAGCATGTAATGTTTTCAAAAACGGATATCATGGTTAGTAGAGGCCGGTCTTCGGACCGGGCAAAAGGGGGTGCTCATAGCTGACCTTCCCCGATCGTACCCAAGCTCCCGAGCCAAGTCACTTTGGTGATGACGGACACGTGGCCTTCGGCACCGAGTCAGGGTTTCCTAAATTCCCCATTTTAAAATATTTAGGTGGCGACTCTGTAATCTGGCAAAGCAGTCCATGTTTGGCACTACTTTTCAAAAAATCAGTTTTCTTCAAAAAACGATTTGCCAGAGGTGGACTCTTTGGTTCAAGATTCAGAACCGTGACATTTGAGTCCTTCAACTGTAGTGACCCAATATCGAACCGGAACCGGGAGGGACTCGCACTCCTTCGCCCCGGGATCGCGTTCGGGGACGTCTACACCTATTTATTATCTATCTTTGTTTAAAATGCCTCTTGGAGTGGTTAGAGAGATTGAAAGGTTGGAAGCTTCTTTCCTCTGGGGAGGGAATGGTCTAAAGAGGAAGGTTCATTTGGTGAGGTGGGCTGAAGTTGCAAAAAATAGGAATCAATGAGGGTTGGGGATTAGGAGAATCAAGGATGTCAATGACAGTTTGATTCTTAAATGGTGGTGGAAATTCGGAAGTGAAGTAAATGCCCTTTGGAGAAGATTGTTGTGCAGCAAGTATAGGATTGAGGAGCCTAATTGGCTGCCACCAGTGCATTCATCATCTATTCACTCTAGAATCTGGAGTGATGTTCTTGCAACTGCTGGTCGTAATCCACCTTTAGTGGAGTTCTTTTTGGGGATGTATCAGATAAAGGTTGGTAATGGGTGCAGAATCAAGTTTTGGTATGATAAGTGGGTCGGTGATAGATGCTTTAAAGATAAGTTCCCTAGACTTTTTAGTCTGTCAAATGATAAGGAAGGTACACTATCTTATTATTCAGCAAGAAAATCCAGTGCGGAGGAGTGGAACTTATCTTTCCGTAGGGAGTTGTACGATTGGGAGAAGGAGGAGGTAGCTAGTATGGCTGTAATTTTAAGGGAGGCTCCTTTTTCGAGGAGTGATGTAGAGGACTATCCTATTTGGAATGGTTATCTTGATGGTAGTTTTAAGGTGTCTGATCTTTATCGATTTTGTGATGCTAGTATGGGCCCTCAACTCAAAATTTGTAAGTTTGTATAGAATAATGGCATTCCCCCCAAAGTCCAATTTTTCGGGTGGTTGGCATGGAGGAATAGAGTTAAAACAGGGGACTTTTTACAACATATCGGTGTCCTCAATAGTAATGCCTCTATCTTATGTGCCTTTTGCAAAATTGATAATGAATCTGCTGCTCATGTTCTATTACACTGTCCATTTCTTGGCAAGTTTGGTCGGACTTAATGCTATGGTGGGGGTGTGTTTGGGTGGTGCCAAGGAATATTGATTGCCTATTTCATTGGTGGATAGGGTGGGATTATAAGAAATTGGTTAGGAGATTGTGGAGAGCCTTACCTTCTATTGCTCTATGGTCCATTTGGAAGTTGAGAAATGATTGTATGTTTAATGGTGCGCAGCCATGTGGGTCGGAGTTGGGTGAGACCATTAAGTTCAGATTTCCTATGTGGGTTAAAGCGTCCTCTAAGGGATTCATGTACTCTACCATGGAATTAATCAATAATCTGGAGCAGATTAAGCAATGCAGCTGAGATGGAGCCAGTTTTGAATTTGCTGTGTGAATATGCACTGTTTTAACAATCTGGTCTGTGTTCTGATATACACTGCTGATGTATGTTTTGAATTTGATGTATGCTGATGTATGAGATTGCTATGGTCTGGGCAGATATTCTGAGGTGCTATTAGTCTTAAGTGGTTGGGCAGTGGAGCAAGCTTTGGGATATGTGGAGGGCTGATGTGTTCTGCAGAGGGTGGAGTTGTTTGGTCTACAAGGTGTTTGATTTTGGTGTGGGGTTCAGAGGCTTGGTTGGTCCTGCTGATGTATTTAGGTTGCTATGGTCTGGTTTGCAGTAGAGGTGCTCTGTTTTGCTAAGGTTTATGCTGATGTTTCTTGAGATGCTGAGATCTGCTAAATGGCTGGTGGCTGCTGGCAGCTTAGGAATGTGTTTTTGGCAACTCAGGAAGCCCAAAATTAGTAATACTAATGCTGCTGGTGTCTGATTGGAGTGTCTCTTGCTTGCAAGGCTGAGTGTCATTTCCCAGCTGCTGGTGTGGGGAGTGGAGTGCTTTTGCTTACTGATTACTGCTAGGCTGTCTTGGCATTCTGCTGCTTTTGCTATTGATTTGTGGCTGTTCTTTCATGGTTAATTTGGCTGATATGTATGCTGGGATATGCTTTGGCTGCCTACCCTATTGTTGCAGGATCACCTAGAAATGTTTCATAGAGCTATTGGAGTGTGGTTGAGTGTTTTGGAGTGTTTTGAAAAAGTGCCCAGATTTCAATACATCCTGGGAGTACAGGCACCATATCAGAATATCATTACATCCCTTAGCAGAGCAGGCACCAATGCTGGGAGTGGTTGTTTGCAGATATAAAATTGGTTCTCCAGAGGTTTGCTAGCAATATCATCTTCTCCATGGCTTGAGAGATCCTTACAGCAGTGGAGGGGTATTGGAAGATATATCAGATAGTGTTCTTGCTGTTTCTACAGTTATTGGGTCCCATTGCTTGGATATTCTGTCAGCAAAGTAAAGTGATCCACAATGGGCTGCTAGCATGTTAAGTGTGGTGTGCTTCCATGGTGATCTGTTTTTTGTCCCAGCTGTGGAGTGTTTTTGTTGCCTTGTTTTTGTTTTGTTTTGTTCCGCTCTGTTTGTTTGGTTTCTCACCAACTTAGAGCCTCGAGTGTGTGCTAGCAGATGATTTGGTGTGCGTTTAGGTGCCAACTTAGTTGGGATCCAAATGTTTCACTGTGATGCTTTATGCACCCTCTTCTTTATTGATGTAAATTATCATACTCTTTATGTTTTCCATCAATAAAGTTTCTCTTTTGCCGATCAAAAAAAAGATTCATTTCTTTACTTTTTGCCACCAAAAGTTTTAGTCGCCAAATGATACCCTTTTTTCCGTGACTAAAAAACTTAGTGGCCAATAGTTTATTTCTCTCATTCTCAGATTTTTTAGCTACTAATTTTTTGGTGGCAAAAACGTTTTGGGTTATGTTTTTGCTACTAAATAATTAGTAGCCAAAACTTTTGATTACCTATTTGGCTACCAAAACATTTGGTGGCCAAATAATTTTATGTTTTTTTTTGAAAAAAAAAAAATTGTAAACAACCTATATTCATTTATATTACAACTTTCATTTGTTTGTCTAACGTACAATGTGAGAGATCAAACAAGTTCCTTGAACATTCAAATCTACAAGTTTCATTCAATCTCAGGTAGATATAGCTATGCAAATTGGGAGCTCAAATCTCACATTTGCAAGAAGAAAAAAAATTACACATTAAGCACAATTTCTAAGTTATAACTCAAAAATTAAAGTAAAATCCAATATAATGGCCAAAGGGACCATTTAGAAAATACATGTACATTAAAGTGACAAAAATTGGACCATCCACTTAAATAGCAACGTGTCTAAGTAATACAAGGCATGCTACACAGCCATTACTAGCACACATTTGTTAACAGTTAACTACAAAACCAAAAGAAAGAATTGTGCTCATTTTGAGAATTGTGCTCTGTTCCTAGCAGAAGGAAAGTGGAAATGGCATGAAAGATAGATTCCATTGGGCATTTTGTTAAAGACCATATAATGTCAAAAGGGTTAGAATTTCAATACACAATTCATATATTTCTATACACTTTCTACATATTCGAATCTACTTTTTACACATATACCCCATTAGATGGGGTGGTTAGCATTTCCTTTTTTGGGAATTACTTTTCCTAAAAGAAGATACCCTCAAAAGCTCGACGAAATGCCATTGCTTCTGCCTTCTGCACTGGATCTCCAAAAATTGCATCGTTTACAGGAGCAGTACCTGTTGACTCCTTATATATCTTATCAAAAACACAAAACAAAAGTGAAGAGCAACAAAGGTCAGTTCCCTCACACACACATATATTTTCCTATTGAGATTCATAAAAATTAAAAAAAGAAAAAAAAGAAAAGAAAGGAAAAGAAACAGGAAGGAGTGAGAGAGAGAATTGGCACATATTTAAAAAAAATAGTAATAATGTTGAACAATCTTATCCATGCAAAAGAATTAAATAAATTTATATTACCACATTATATATATATATAATAGTTTTTATATAAAGATGTGGTTACAATATCTAAAAGCCACTAACCATAAATTATTTAAAACCCATTACATTCTTTCTTGACATTAGAAAAATGGACATAACAACCCTAAATAGGGTAATATAATAAATAAATAAATGAAAATCTGTCAGAAAGTTCCTAGAACACATGCATTTTACACAAATCTGTCAGACAGTTCATAAAGCACAGGTGCATCTTACATAAAGATGCAATTCAGTTCCTTGAGCCCTTGACCTAAGATGAGTTTTTTAACTGATTATATATGCCCCTTCATGTTTCTCTCCTCTCATTCCTTCTGTCCACTGAGAACAGGCACAAACTGTTAATAAAGGATAGACGGATAGAAAGACAAGGATTCCAAAAATAGCCCACTTAAAGCCCATCATTAGCCAATAAAGGAGCTCTTGCATAGAAAGTCATGTTTGTTAGAAATTTTAATTTTTAGGAGTTTCTACTTTGGTTAGAATTTCCCTAAATTTTAAGTAAAGCTAGGAGTCCTTTCCAGGGCTACTGTCTAGCCTGTTATTAGTTTATAAAATTTATATTGCAAGAAATGCTATTGGTTAAATGTATAAGAGAAAGTTTGATAAAAGTAGGATATGTCTATACTTTTGACAATCATGTTAAACCAATCAATCAATTTCAATCTCCCCTTCAACTATATGCAAGACTTTGTAATGAATGAGATAAAAATCAATAAAAATGGACTACTTACTGAGTACAGAAGTAAAATATTCAAGTTGTACAGAAACTTGGGCAGTCCACAAGATAACCCCAGAAGGCAAACAAGATGTAATGGTAGCTTAAGGTGCTTCCAAATCATGAGATGTAGAGATAGACCTAATACCTTCGCTCTGTTGAAGCAAGGACTAGCCCATGCACCCAGTCAATAAGAAGAACATACCAAGAAGATGACACAGAAATTACACAGCAATCCTTGGTCTTCTTCTCCACCACCTCCAGCAATCCTTAGCCATTGAAGTGTTTGCTATCTTCCTAGAGGTCCACAACCGACCACCACATATACCTAATACCTACACTAATGTATTAAGCAAAATATATATAGTTAATAGTCAACCTGTTCCTAATTGTGCTTGTTCAACATATTGAGGAGTTTAGAAAGCAACAGGAACAAAAATACAACCTGTTCTGGATAAATTAAGACATGCACACTACAGGCTTTTAATATAAGTTAGTATTATACAAACACTGAAATTATACTTTCAGGCCCACAAACAAGGTCTATAATATAACTCACCACTCCCATTTCCCAACCACCTTTACAAAGTACCTCATTTGAAGTTAAAACAATAACACATGTTCACAACTCATTGTAAACTCATATCTCAACACAGTCTGTATGTTCCCCAAATCAATTTGCCGGTAATAAACTTTAGGTAGAAGCAACAAGGCTATAAACAAATAAATAAATAAATAAGTTAATTAAGTTGGAGTTCAATGAGATTTTAATCAGGAACATGTAATTGGTTGTTAATGATCATCAAAAAATTGAGATTTTCGAGGCCATGATTTCAGCAATCCGAACATGTTCTCGTGGAAGATGAATTGGTGAATTACAAATTTGAGACCTAAAAGGGACAAAACGAAAACTTTTCACATCTCTCAATTTCCCACATACCAGAAACTAAAATTAGTAAGTAAATTTTGACAAACATTGGAGAGAGTAAACAAACCTGAGCTAGAGAAAGTGCGTCCTTGGTACCTCGGATCACTTCCTGTATCTGCAAAACACCGAACACCATCACACATTTCTCAGGAAACAAACACAACCAAATGAGGGGGAAAAAAAGAGTAGATGAAAATGAAAATGGATGAAAACTTAATGGATGAAAATGAAAACTTACCATCATATACATATACACATCAGTTATGATAATTTCAGAGTAAAACCAAATGTTAATGACTGAGGAACAACCAACAAGGATCAGAACACATTAATAATTAAGAGGAAGCCACAAGGGCATATGCGCTTTTGTTGAACTTACCTATGATTAATAAACCTTGCAACATTTCCATAATGTGTTGCATCTAAACAAAGAGCCTCTTCATCCTTTAAGACTCCTTCTGAACCCCAATCAGCATCAAGCAGCACAGGATATGCATGCTCCTCACTGCTGGGGCATTTCGAGAGTCGCTCAAACAGCTCTGCATTGGTTAATATTTCCCCAACATATTCACATACAAATGCACCTTTTGGGAGGTCCTCTAGGGTACGAAGACCCCATCCTTTTCCTCCAGGAGTCATAAACACCTGAAACATGGGGATAGGGGGAGCAAAACAGAGCGAACTAGTCATAGAATTGCATGTAAACTAACATAAAGTTCTTATTGAAGCAAGTTTATTTACAGAATATGTAGACATTGCTGAGCCTCACTTTTTAAGAGACCCTTTTTCTAAAGAACATAAAAAAACTGAAATCTTAGATTTTTTGCTTCAAGAGCTTGCCTTGGGAGAGTCACATAGTGTGCATTAATAGCCTGTTTGATTATTTTAGAAATTTAATTTATGCTTTATCAACTAATTTCATATCACGGTTCAAGTGTTAAAAATTGGTAAGGTTTACTACTCTTTTTCAAAATTCAAAGTTCCCAAAAAACTCCAATTTAAAATAATAATAATAATAATAATTAATAAATACATAAACCTGAGATTTTTGGCTCAAATTCTCACCTGCAAATTGCAACTTATACCACGCTGTACCAGTTTCAAAGTATGGGAAACATAAGAACACTGCTACTCAGCGATGAAGACAGTTTCAAAGCCCATCTACAAAGAGCCATAAATGCAAACAGTGACCACTGGTAACACCGAATGGTATATACATATAGATATATATATATAGAGAGAGAGAGAAAGAGAGAGAAAGAGAGAGAGAGAGAGAGAGAATACGCGAGACGGAGCATCAATGGAGCAGAGTTATTCTCAGCAATGAAGCCTCTGGATCTCGCGGCGGTGGCGGTGGATCTGTGAAGATCGTCGGAGGAGGAGGAGGCGGCGGCGTGAAAAGAGGGCATCGACGAAGGTGGTAGCGGAGGCAGTGGTGGTCGCAGCAGTCACGATGGCAATGGAGGAGGAGGAGGAAGAGGTGCTCCGATTGCCGGCAAATGCAAGGAGGAGCGGCGGCAGATCGGCGACGCAGCTGGACTCCTCAACCCTTCATCTTCTGAAACGAAGAGATGACCCTAATATTTCATTGGAGAGGCATTGATCTCACCCGTTGGTTGTTCAACTGATCTTAGCCATCCAATTAATTTGTAAAACCCTCCAAAATTTCAAAAATCCCTCCAAATATTTAGCCATCCAATTTATTTGTTCAACTGATCTTAGCCATCCAATTTGTTTTCCATCGGCGACTAAAGCTTTTGGTAGCCAAATCTCTACCTACGGCGACTAAAATTGTTTTTTGTCGCTGAAAATAAACTATTGGCGACAAAAATTTTAGTCGCCAAAGGTAAAAAATAATTTTTTATTTTACAATCAGCAATCTTTTGGTAGCCAAATCTCTACATACGACGACTAAAATTGTTTTTCGTCACTGAAAATAAACTTTTAGTCGCCAAAGGTAAAAAATAATTTTTTATTTTACAATCGGCGACTAAAGATTTTGGTAGCCAAATCTCTACCTACGGCGACTAAACTCTCCAATCGTCGCTGAAAATAAACTATTGGCGACCAAAATTTTGGTCGCCAAAGATAAAAAATAAAATTTTAAAATTCATTCGGCTACTAAAAAATTTAGTAGCTAAAAGTAGCTCTACGGCTACTAAAATTTATTTTAGTCGCCAAGTGTGATATGTTTAGCTACTAAAAAATTTTTTAGTCACCAATTGTAATATTTTTAGCTACTAAATTTTTTTTAATCGCCAATAATCAACATTCCCCTACTAAAAAAAATTGGTAGCTAAAAAGTTGACTTTTGCCGACTAATGTTATTTTTGGTAGCCAATTCCGTAACTTTTGGTGACCAAATTTTTTTTGGTAGCCAAAAATGGTCGCCAAAAATGTATTTTCTTGTAGTATAATAAGATATCATAAATGCTTATTTTTTAACTATACGAAATTTAAATTTTAAAAAATTATAGGTGGTATTTAACTCTTTTCTAATTTTTAACTCATTACATCTCAGTACTTTTTTTTGATTTTTTTTCTTACAAATTTTAAAAAATTATAAGTGACATTTCACTTTTGTCCAATTTTTAAACTATTACTCTCTTTTGTTTCTTCTATTATAAGACACTACAAAAAAATACACTTTTGGCGACTAATGTTTTAGTCGCCAAAAGAATTGATTTTAGTCGCCGAAATGATTTGCCGACCAAAAATTTTGGTCGCTGCTTTTGTCGCGGATACATTATCAGCGAAGGTATTGGCGACTAAAATTTTTTTAGTCGCTAAAAATCCAACAGAATGGCGACTGATCTTTTAGTAGGCAAAAGAGGCAACTATTAGCGACTAACAATGGTTTAGTCGCTAAAAAGCCAACATAATGGCGACTAATTTTTAGTAGGCAAAAGAAGCAACTATTAGCGACTAACGGTGCTTTAGTCGCTGATGATTCATATTGGCAACTAAGATATTAGTCGCCCAAAGGATGCATCAATTCATTTAACTCACATCTTCAACTACTACATCTGTTGTCGCCAAAAATTTCAATTATATATGGCGACCAAATTAATAGTCGCCATTAGTGTCATTTTTAGCTACTAAATATTTTGTCGCGGAAAGGTTATTCTAGTTTAGCTACTACATAGTTTAGTCGCCAAAAGTGTTTTTAGTTTTAGCTACTAAACAATTAGTCCCCAAAATTATTTTCTATTCGTTTTAGCTACTAAATATTTAGTCGGCAAAAGATATATTTCTTTTTTTTGGCTACCAATTTTTTTGTCACCAAAAATGTCATTTTTTATTTTTGTATATTTTTTTTCATTTTAATAAATTTTTTCAAAACCTGTACATATCTACCGCAACCTGTAATACGTATACAAACAAATCAATATATATATTATCACCTATTCCGTAATGCATGTTTCACTTACAACCATCAAACAAAAAAGAACACCTTCCAATGTAAACTTATATACAAACCAACTAATATATTCCAGTTACAAATAATATCGTCATACATTCCAACTATGTTACCAAAACAATGTCCTCTATACACAAAACATTGTTACTATACTATGCATTGTAATGACCATTTGGCATGGTACAAATTACCATGGTAATATGTATCACGACAAAAGGTAATCTATATATACCACCAGAGCAATTAATACAAGTTCCAAAAATACTATGTACCCCGCCAAAAATTATATGTACGATTCATCCAATTTCCACACAAAAAGCCGAGGACGACCAAAAACTTCCCAAGTTTGCAAAAGTGTGAATTATCTTCTGGACAAAAAAATAGAAGATCCACGTGTCAATGCCAAAAGCCATCTACACAACAAAAATGACACCCATTAGTTCCATTGTAAACAAAAATTTTCAACAAAAAATATGTACAAACGTTTGAGGGGGCAGGACCCCACTTGATGTGCCCTTCTCTCCGCACCTGGCATCATGTATGTAAGCATAAACAAAAAAAAGGATGAACCACATGAGGCTGTCACTAAAACAGATTCTAGGGAGGGCAAAGGTCTAACCATAAAAAAGAAAAATAAAAAAATTTAAAATTCATGCAGAGTAAATAATTACCTATCATTTTGTTTCCACTACAATATATGCTCATACATACCATTTCAGAAAAATGTAAAACTGAGAGGAAGGTTAAAGTTGAATGATCACCACAGATTCACAGTTGCCATGAAAAGATTATGACACCGGTCTCGTTTATTAGCTCCAAAAGTTTCTAAATTCTTATTCAACTTCACAGTCATTCTTTTGTTGAGCAAAACACTTAAAATTCCAATTCAACATGACTGTTGTTCAGCCACAACAGTGATCCTGTAACAGATGAGGTCTATATAGTCCATGTATTTCGCAGCATCATACAATTTCAAGAATGTATTTATTACCCAGTAACTTGTAAATTTCACATTTCCAAGATTTGTTTCTCACACTTAAAATCTAACATCTAAATCTCCACAATGACAATATGTGAAAATGTGGAAAGGTATGTACTGTGTACAATATTGTATTAGAATAAAACTTAATGCACTTGGAAACTCAATGCAAAGGTATGTGCTGTGTAACATTTACGTTGGCTTATAGAACAAAGTCTACTTAAATGTGTTGGTATTGTCAAAATCTTGGCAATCATGATCGAAAGTCACAAATAGGTTACAATTCAGATGGGTTCGGTTGAGTTGAGAGTTTATTCAAGTTCAGTGTAAAGTGTAAACAAATTTCCCAAGTCATGCATGAGCCCCAAGTCAAGTTTAGTCTAAAGTGTACACATATATATATTTTATTCATGAAACTAAATATATAGAGATGCTTATATAACAAATCTAGTCATAATACTTGAAGAAGATATTAGGAAATGGGGGATGTGAAAATATTTTTGTGGAACCCAATGAAGTCTTATTTGGGGTTAGAATTGTAGGAAAAATATTGTATATGCTACACTTTTGACTCTCTGGACATACTTACAATGCCAAGAATTGCAGAATGTGCATATATAGCTTTATTTGGTTTTTAACTAAAAAGAAAAGCTAGCATTGATTGGACCGACTAATCTGAGGGAATCAGAAATCGAGAATCAGAAATCCAAAATCGAGAATCATCACAGCATTCAATTTCCCAACAATAAACAGAGGCACATTTGGTCATATAGCTCAACAATCCAAAATCGAGAATCAGAAATCCACAATCCGAAATTTCAACCACCCATTCATGAAATCAGAAAAAGCCCTAAAAATGTTGATTACCAAATCGACAGAAAATGAAAGAAAACAAACATTTCAAAACCCTACAGAAATCGTGAGCCACAGGGATGGGAGAGACAGCGAGAAAGAGATACAAACAGACAGACAGATCGACAGAGAGGGAGAGAGATGAGAGAGAAATACCTGTAATCAGTGGTGGGGCCGATTTGCAGTGGTCGTGGTGGCCAGCGATGGTGATGATCGACGGTGGTCAGCGGCGCTGAGCTTTGGTATCGAGTGCTCTGTATGGTGTATGTGAAACAGAAGAAAAATAATTCTTTGTTAAATATAGGCGCCAATATTAATGAGTTTCCCTCTAAAAAAATTTGGAAGCTTGAGCGACTAAATCATTATTTGTCGCCAAATATGGTTAACAGCGACTAAAATTGGTCGCCAAAAGAACCATATTTTGGCTACTAGATTGAAATGGTCGTCGGCAATGTTTAATATACAACGACTAATTTAGTTGTGGTCGCCAAAAATTCATCAAAAACACTCCCAATTTTTGGCGACAAAAAGTTTTTGTCGCAAACTGTTATCATACGGCGACTAAATTAAATTTTAGTAGCATAAAATGGTTGAAAACAGCGACTAAAAACAACTTTGGTCACCAATAACACTATATGGCGACTAAAGAAATTTAGTAGCTAAAAATATGAAATGAATGCCGACTAAAATCGATTTTTGGTCGCCCAATACACTGTTTTTGGCGACTAAAATTGCTTTGGTCGCCAATTTTAGTCGCCAAATGTGCAGTTTGTTGTAGTGAGAATTATATTAGATTTTTTGTTTTTAGGTCTATCTTATTTTATTTTTGACTTTTAAAATTTCAACTTGTTTTTTTTTTTTTTTTTTTTTTAAAAATCTACATTTAATGTTTACTGAATTTCTCTTTACCTCATTTTTCTAGGATTTATTTAATTTTCTTTTTCTATATTCTTATAGTTTATCTTCAAATTTAAACTTGATTTTTTTGTTTTTATCTTATATTTGCACAATCCACTCTTGCTCTTGATTTCTGTTGAGTGCATTTCTAATTTTCTCTTTCTATATTTTTATAATTTATCTTCAAATTTAGACTTGATTTTTTTTTTCAATCTTTATCTTATATTTATTGAATCTTAGTATGTCCAACCCACTAAGAGCAACTCCAACCACACTCTCTATTTTTTACTAGATAAAGTACAAAAAAAGTATACTCTTTATTTTACCTAATTACTTTAGCTATTGTATTCTCCAACCACGCTCTTTATTTTAGCTAATCATTTAAACTAATTTAATTAATTTTTAAAATAAAAAAATACTAATTGTTGATATTTTACTAATATAAATTTGAAATAATAATAAATTTGTCCATACGAACATACAAAACCTGTAGAATGAGGAGAAAAAAAAATACAAAATATAAAATAAGTTATTTCGTAATTCATCAAACAAAATTGAAAGAACATATAAAATTGCTACATACACACACACACACATATATAATATAAAATCCCAAATTCAAGACATAAATATACAAAAATCTAAAATATATACATAATTATTTGGAGAGCCTCTGGGGCTCTTCAATTGTAGCTACTAAAAAAATAGGATGGTAAAGTAGCTAATCCAATAGCTAGTCCATTGGAGCTCGAAATTAGACTTACATTGGCTAAAATGCCTAACAAGCCTTGTTTAACTATCTCCTTAAAGATGCTCTAAGCATATAATGCTTGTTAGTCAAAATGTCTAGTATAACTCACTTTTTTCAACTCCAGTGCATTAAGTATGTGATTAGGCATTTTAGCTCAGCTCAACTCACATTCACTAGCTACATATAGTTAGCCTTCAATGCTAGGCAAAATGTATTTAATCATTTGAATCATTTCCATCCATCTTTGTTGTTGATGTGGCATTTTATAAAGTTAATATAGTACATTTAAATGAATAGTTAAAATAACGAGCATGGTTGGAGTAAACATAAAATAGTTAATAGACAAAATAAAATGTATACTTTATAGTAATGTTTAGATAGGTAAAATGCCTATTATCATTGGAGATGCTTAGGTGCTGTTTAACAAATTTGAAAACTGAAAATTAAGTATTGAAAAGTGAATGTTGAAATTTTTAACTTGAAAAATTGTTTGATAAAAATTTAAGTGCTCAACTAAAAATAAATTATTTAATATGTATAAGATTAAATTTGAAATTTATTATTTTTAAATTATATATTTCAATTTTTATATTATGATTATCAAATAAACTTAATTGATTATCATTTAATACATTCAATTTTATCTGCAGAATCATAGTATGAAACACCCCCTTACTCTTCCTTTTCAATTGAATTTATCTGATTGACTATATTTATAAAAAAAAAAAAAATTGAATTAATCCAGCATATCTATATAAACATAGTGAATGAATCACTTAAATCTATTTTTTAAATACTTATCTAAATTAATATTATAATATTTAATTAATTTTTAATATATTTAATATTATTTATCACATTTTATTATTTGTCTAGAGTACGAATTTTATGCTAGTTTTTTTAAATATAAAGAATCTACATGTACAATTGACGTTTGCTTCGCGAACCCATATAAAATGTGAAGAAAAAGTTAAATTATCTGTCATATATAGCAATCTTCCAAACTAAAATTGCTCTATCAAAACATTATCTTTTGAAAAAGAAAAGGGGGCATATTTTTTCCATTCAAATGCAATCCCATTGGGTCAAAAAAAGCGATAGATGTACGTATTTTAGGGTATGTGGTCCCATAAAATATATAAAGTTTGTTTTGAAGGATCATCATTGAGAAAATTCAGGTAACTTATCTCCATCCAAATAGGAATCGTCAAATTAGTAAAACCTTTATCTCTCCGAAAATAGTTAAAACTTGAATTTTCATTTTTTAAAATACGATCATTTTCTTACTTCGATCATTAAAGAAATAAAATTTTCTTATTTAGTTTCAAAATTATTAGATTCTTCTCATTTTGATTCAAATTCTAACAACCATTATACTTGTAACGGAAAATATTATATGAATCAAGTTCGACATATCAAGTGGATCAAGTTGACTTAGTTCCAACGTACATCTAGTGATAATTCATGGAAATAGAATAAATTATACTTTTACACCTAAAAGTGTAGACCTTTACCCACTTTTATTTATTTATTTATTTTTATATGTAAGGTATCCTAAATTAGCGTGTGCATATCAGACTACCTTTATCTATTTTAGTCCTTGAAGAAAATGATTATCCCATTTGATCCCTAAGCCCCAAAAATAAAAACAAGGAAATAAATCACTTTGCTTGGTTCCTGTTTTCAAAAAACACTTTTCAGAAAATTTTAGTTTCTTGTTTTTCGTATTTTTTTGTTTTTACTGAATTTTTTTAATATTTTAAGCAATTTTTTTACTTTTTAGACATACCTAACATAAATATACCTAAAAAGTAAAAAATTTGTGAAAAAAACCTTTTAAAAATTCACTAAATACTGAAAATATAAAAAAAAATACGAGAATTTAGTACATTTTTTGTATTTTTATGTATTTATTAATTTTTTAAAATATTTTTTCACAAATTTTTTACTTTTTGAATACATCTAAGTAAGGTGAATCTAAAAAAGTAAAAAAAAAAATGTTTAAAATTTTAAAAATAGGGTAAACTACCAATAGGTCCTACTTTGGAGACTTTCGTTTGGGGAGTGGCTATTTTAGCCAAAAAGTCAAAAAGCCAACTAAAACTTGTCACATCACTTCTCTACTTTTCTGCACATCTTTTCGTAAAAAGCCAAAAAGTTACTAAAATAGCCTGTTCCCAAACGAGGCCTTATTACCCATTAAGTCCTATTTGATAAATTTATTAAGTGATAAAGATAAATTTATCAGTCTTTTTTTTTATGAATAAATTTATAGTGATAAATTTATCAGTCTCTTTGTTTTTATGAATAAATTTTTAGTGATAAATTTATCACTCTCTTATTTTTATAATGTTAAATTTATTAGTTAGGACCTGTAGGTAAATAAGTCTAGTTAATAGGACTAATTGGTAAGTACCCCTTAAAAATATTCACTAAAAACAAAAAAATACGAAAATCAAAAAACTCAATTTTCAAAAAATTTAATCCAAAAAACTTAAACCAAACACACTGATTAATATTTTCCCACAATTGCAACCAACCTCATTATCCATACTATTATTAAAAATGTAACCTCACAACACATGAGCCTTCACTTCTTCTTTTTTGTTTCTTCCAATGTCCTCTTTTCTATGCATGATCACGACCTAGAGCATACGATCGTATTTTTCATTTCGATCCAATATGAAGTTGATGTTTTAGATTGGGTAGGTTTGGAGATGAATTTTGGGGTGGAGCTGGTTTTGGATTAGATTGGATTTGAATTTGGATTTAGAGACCAAATGGGAAAACTTCAGAAAAATTTTAATTTTTTAGCGACCAAAGTAGAAAACTTAAATATTAAAATTTATAAATTGCCTCTTAATCGTGATGAAAATTAGTCATTGGACCAACATAAGAAAAGACAAATAGTTTAAGGGCTAAACTCAAAGCAAGAAATGGCTATACTTTTGGTAATAAAATATTAATTTAGTCCATTTTATTTCATTGGTATGAAAAGGGAAATTCAATCGACCCTTAAATTTTCATTTAATTACTTTTCATATTTAAAAAAAATACAGTTCACCCATCAAAATTTTAAGACCCTTGCAATTATTTAGGCCTAAATGATTACAGAAGAGAAAACTCTTCCAACTCAGAAATTAAAGGATAAACCATAATGCACCCAATATTTCTATATATCCATCCCGTGATCTTATATATCCCTCCCATGATTCTACACCTCATGCCATCATCAACTATGAAGATAGCTCCAGTTTTCTCTCTCCTCCTCCTCCTTCTTCTCCCTCTCTTAGCCTCATGTGTTGAACAACAGGTTTCTGCTTTTCTTTTCTGTATATTTATTTATTTATTTATTTATGTTACATGACAAAATGTTGTATGATTGTTACAGGTATATATAGTATACTTTGGACAACACAGTGGAGAGAAAACATTGGATGAAATTGAAGCAAACCATCACTCTTATCTTATCTCTGTCAAGAAATCTGAGGAAGAAGCCAAGGGTTCCCTTGTTTACAGTTACAAGAACAGTATCAATGGATTCGCTGCTGTGCTCACCCCTGATGAAGCCTCAAAACTATCTGGTAATCAATTACATCTTATAAGAAATAAAAAAGAAAAAAAAATTATCTCCCAATTATAGTTTTTTTAAAACCACGAGGCGACAGCTATAAAGTGAGGTCTACAGAAGGCAAGTCACATTCCTCTATCTCATTGTTTTTTGTTTTTCTTTTTAATTTAATTATTGATGACAGAATTAAAGGAAGTGGTATCAGTGATTAGAAGCCACCCAAGAAAGTACTCATTGCAGACTACAAGATCATGGGAATTTGTGGGTTTAGAAGAAGGAGAGCAATTGCACAATTTTATGAAGAAAGATGACTTGTTGTTCAAGTCCAGATATGGCAAAGGAGTCATTGTTGGTCTCTTGGATAGTGGTAACAATCCTCCTATCCCTATATTCCTCCATTAAAATAATGATAATTTAAATATATATATATATATATGGGCAAATAACATCCATAGTCCTTGCATTTTATTGTTTGCATTATTTTGGTTCTTATAGTTTCAATTGATTCGATTTTAAACTTTAATTTGAAATTTTGAGTTAATTTGATCCAATTGATAATAGATTTTTGATAGAAAATAATTAACTCAATGAATTGATCATATTTATAATTTTAACTTTAAAAGTATGACGCATACCGTTTATGTGTGTATTTTATTGGATCAATTTGAAACAAAGTAAAAGTATTTGGTGTCAAAATTGAGCCATTTAAAATTAAAAAGACAAAAATAATACAAAATTTCAAATACAAAAACTAGTAATATAATTTACCCTAAATATATATATATATAAAATAGCATCAACTGATATTTAAAATCTTACCATCTATATTACATAGTGCACATATGCAACCTTTTAATTTTCATATTTCATATCTGGTTGTGGAATTTATATATATATAGTAATTTATTTATTTATTGGTAGAAAGAAAAGGAATTTTATCAAATTTGATTGTTGTTTGGGTGATTACAAATGTAGGTGTGTGGCCAGAATCAAAGAGCTTCAGTGATAAAGGGATGGGACCCATTCCAAAATCATGGAAAGGAATCTGCCAGAGTGGCCAAGCTTTTAACTCATCACACTGTAATAAGTGAGTCTATTTATATGTATTGTTTGTAACATATAGTTTCCTTGATCCTCCTTATTTGCTTCTCACATGGTTGGTGGCCAGATTGTGTTTGAATTATAAATTTAAATGGAGATTAAAAAATTGTGGGTGAGATAGAAATAAAAATATAGTTATATTTTAGTTTTTATTTTTTATTTTTAAATTTTTATCTAAATTCACGATTTAAATATAGTTTAAGCCTTTATATTCTCACCAAAAAATTAAAAAGAGTTAATTATACTTAGCATTTGTGTATTTTTATTAAAATCTGACTTTGACTCTTTTATTTTTAATTGTGACAATTAATACTTTACATTTTAAATCACTTTGACTCCTCCATCTAATATAGGATTTTAGTGAAAGTGTAAAGACATTAATGAGATAACAAAAATTTAACATGTGGTTTACAATACAAGTTCTATTAGCTTTATTTATGTTAGATGGACGAAAAAATAATATTATTACTTGATTTAAAATATAAAAAGTTAATTGTCACAATTTAAAATGAAGAATTAAGAGAAATTTTGGTAAAGGTGATGCTAATTGTAGTTAACCCCACAAAAAAAAAAAAAAAATTAAAAAAAAAAAATTAAAAATGATGGGTTATTCCAAAGAAGGTATTATTTTAAAGGGTAAATTATCAATAACTCCTATTTTTAGGATTTATTACATGTTAAGTTTTATTGATAATTTATCAGTCTATTTTATTTTTATGAATAAATTTACAATGTTAAATTTATTAGTTATGACTTATAAATAAATAAATTTACCTAATAGGACTGATTGATAAATACTCCTTATTTAAATGAAATGTATTTCATAATACCAAAGAAGGCATTTTCATACAGTGGGAAGCATCAAATTGTCCTCTTCATGCTGTCCTGTATTATGCCCTTTACATGCAACAATTATTCGGATTGGTAACAATTAACTATTTGTATTATGTCTTTACATGCAACAATTATTATGTCTTTACATGCTGCCCTTAGCTTCTTCATTTAATTATTGTTTTCAAAAATAATTTCACAAACACAAATCTTTTACAGCTCAACCATACGATGGCTTCGGTTACCAATTCATATTTTTATTCTATATCATTTAATTCGTACCTTGACTTTCTCAAATTATATTATACGAGATAAATAATCAAAGTTTTTACAAATTACGAAAAATGTATATCAATTTTGTCACCAATCAATGAAGTTTAGTGAGATTCACAACACTATTTTAATAAATAAATAAACAATGAGTTGGATACAAATTTTGCCACTCCTATTTCTATTTCGTTGTCTCTAGATATATATTGTAAATAATATTCCTAAATCGCATAAACCAAACACAAAATGCTTAAGAACAACATGTCACTCCACAACTAAATTTAGTAATTTGTTGCATTTTTTTTCTTTTTGCAGGAAGCTAATTGGAGCTAGATACTACCTAAAGGGCTATGAGAAATACTATGGTAGTCTAAATACTTCACTAGACTACCGGTCTCCCCGCGACAGGGACGGCCATGGCACTCACACAGCATCAACCGTTGGAGGTCGGAGAGTCAAAAATGTCTCC
This sequence comes from Camellia granthamiana, assembly GCA_036172215.1. NCBI lineage: Eukaryota > Viridiplantae > Streptophyta > Magnoliopsida > Ericales > Theaceae > Camellia > Camellia granthamiana. The sequence goes on from CM069909.1 coordinate 67,640,929, forward strand.
GCCCTCGGTGGTTTTGCTCGTGGCACTGCCTCGGGTGGCGCACCACTCGTACACCTCGCGATATACAAAGCTTGTTGGGCAATTCCGGGCCAAGAGAAAGTAGATGGAAACACATGCTTCACCGAGGACATGTTAGCGGCTATTGATGATGCCATTGCCGATGGGGTTAATGTGCTAAGCATATCGATTGTGACGGATGAGCCTACTTTTTATACCCATGATGGCATTGCAATTGGAGCTCTTCATGCTATCAAGAAAGAGATTGTTGTTGCGTGTAGCGCAGGAAACAATGGCCCTGCCCAATCAACGTTGTCTAATCCGGCTCCATGGATCATCACTGTGGGTGCTAGTAGCGTGGACCGAGCTTTCGTAGCACCTCTTGTGCTAGGAAATGGCAAGGAATTTGAGGTAAATTTTTTAAAACATTGATTTTTTTTTTCTCAAGTTAATGTTACAAACACGGATTACTCTAGTTCATTATCAGACAATCATTTAATCAAAAACCTCGTATCTTCTCGTCAATGTACTAGGGACAAACAGTAACTCCATACAAGCTGAAGGAGAGAATGTACCCACTAGCTTATGCAGCACAAGTAGTTGCACCCAACGTGCCCAAAAATTATATCGCAGGGTAATCTTTCTTCTTCATTGTTTTAAATTTTAGGACAAATTACATCTAGTCTTTATAATTTAATTTATGTGTCAACTTAAGCCTTGTTTGAGAATTACATGTTTTTAGTCAAAAAGTCAGAAAGTCAAAAAGTCACTATAAGTTGTCACATTATTCTCTCTATTTTTCTGCATATCTTTTCATATAAAGTCAAAAAATTATTAAAATAACATATTCCCAAACGGGACTTTAGTCCTTATAATTCCAATTGCATCAATTTTACTCTTGAACTTTTTATATTGTGTCAATTCAATCTAATTTATAACACTCTTTAGAAATTATATTAAAATCAAAGGGCAAAATAATCCACTCACTCTTCTCGAAATGATTTAAGGATTTTCATCCAATTTGAAATGTTCTATTCCTTTTTTAAAGGACTATTTTGCCTTGCGTTTTGCCCAGTTTTTTAACCGATATTATTAATTGAATTAAATTAACACAAATTATAGAGATTGCAAGTATAATTACTATTTTTTTTATTCGAAACTTGGGTGAATTTTAGTGATAAATATTTTTTCCAGGCAATGCCTACCCAATTCTCTTTCACCTAAGAAGGCCAAAGGGAAGATTGTGTTGTGTTTGAGAGGAAATGGGACTAGAATTGGAAAGGGCATGGAGGTGAAAAGGGCTGGTGGTGTTGGTTTCATCCTAGGAAATGTTCCGGCGACTGGAACCGAAGTGGTGGTCGATGCTCATGTTCTTCCTGCCACTGCAGTGGATTCAGACACCGCAATCAAAATTCTCAAATATATTAATTCATCTATAAGACCGACGGCATATATTAATTCGGCAAGGACGGTGTTACATCGACAACCTGCACCGTTCATGGCCGCCTTCTCTAGTAGGGGTCCAAATACAATTACGCCTAACATTCTCAAGGTAATAAATGACACGATTTCAGTAATGTTACATACACAGAAATTTTTCATAGAAAGACAATGTCATGAAAGCATTGTCGCCAGAATTGCACTTTGAATTTTTCTATGAAAATTTTACGAGTCAATTTTTTGAAATTTTCTCAAAATAGATGAAAACTAATTTGGCCTCAAATACTCATTATTTTTACATGATTGTATCTTTTGGGGTTTAAAAATAATTTTTTTTAATTCAAACAAAAATCTTTTTGGTGTATATGCTTGTCAAACTGGTTTTTACTTATTTTATTTTTTAAAAAAATTAAAAACAGATTTTGAAAATGAATCTAATTTCCAAGAAATTAATTGTTTTCTTATTTCATCCTTATATATATATACATTATTTTACCTCTATAGTTTGATCAAAATTTTCAATTTGAATAATTTGATCCCTATACTTTAAGCCAATTTCAATTTGATCATTCTATCTAAATTTTCATTAATTTTTTTTTATGTGTACTCTTCAAATTAAGATAATAGAGCCAAAGTAAAATTTAATTCAAACTATACAGGGGTTAAAGTGACATTTACCTTACTTTTTAACATATGAATTCCATGCATTGATATTGCTTTTTTCACTTTTACTTTTTACAGCCTGATATCACTGCCCCAGGGCTCAACATATTAGCAGCATGGAGTGAAGCATCATCCCCTACAAAACTGTCAAGTGATCATAGAGTTGTCAAATATAACATTCTTTCTGGTACTTCCATGTCTTGCCCTCATGTTGGTGCTGCAGCTGCCCTTCTCAAAGCCATACACCCTACTTGGAGTAGTGCTGCCATTAGATCTGCTCTTATCACCTCAGGTACACTTGTGCATGGCATCGGATTCTCTGTCTCTATTCTTTTTTTCTGTTTTCCGAAACACTGTATCCACCACTCATTGTGTGAATTTCAAATTAACAGACAATAATCACTGTATTTGGTTTTAATTTTTTAGAAATTAAATTTTTTTGTTTTTCGTATTTTTTTAGTTTTAGTGAATATTTTTAAAGTAAAATTTTAATTAATTTTTTTATTTTTTTAGATGCACCTTACTCAGATGTATCTAAAAAGTAAAATATTTTTAAAAAATCAATAAATACACAAGAATACGAAAATGTACTGAATTTTCTTTTTCTTTTTTGTATATTTGGTATTTAGTGAATTTTTTTAAAAAAAAATTTCACAAACATTATACTTTTTAAATGTATTTATGTTAGGTGTATCTAAAAATTAAAAAAAAAATACTTAAAATATTAAAAAAAATTAATGAAAATGAAAAAAACACGAAAAATAAAAAGTCTTAACTTTTGAAAAGTGAATTAAGAATTCACAAACCAAACAAGGTGAATGGTTTTGGCACATCGCGTGGAGGATGAGGGATCTTTTATCCCTAAATTATTATGTCCTAATTCAGCGTCTCGGTTATAGAATCATGTGACAAATTCTTCCGAGTACAATTTTTTTTTACAAATAAATGAGTTACATTTTTAATTATAATGAAATAATAGAAGAAAACTAGTCTCCCAAGAAAAGAACCAGAATTTTTATTTTGCAGTATAGATTTAAGCTTCTTATTGTGGGCACACATCTTCAATGAATCTTGTTTGTACATTTAAAATTCTAAGTTTTTTTCTTGATTTTTTTTTTCTAGGTATGTAATATTGCTAGAAATAATATTAATCAGTATCATTTTTTTGTATAACATGAGCTATAAGTAATAAAAATGAAAAAAAAAAAAAAAAAAATGTTACATTTTCTGACTTATTCCATCTTTCATTCTTTAAGCACATTTTTGCATAGAAATGAGTTATATTTTCAAGTATGATGAAACTATCATATTTCATGCAAATTTACTACATGTCACTAATAAAAAAATAATATATTATATGTCATTGATTTTTTGTCACGGTTTTATCTTAATGCAGCCGGGCTAAGAAATAACATGAAAGAGCTAATAACAGATGAAACTGGTAATCCAGCTAATTCCTTCCAATATGGTTCCGGCCACCTTAGGCCGACAAAGGCAGCAGATCCGGGACTCGTCTACGACACCACCTACTTGGACTACCTCCTCTTCCTCTGCAGCAATGGTGTTAAAAATCTCGACCCATCATTCAAATGCCCAAAAGAATCACCCTCAACAAACAATCTCAACTACCCATCTCTTTCAATCTCCAAACTCAATGGCACAGTGACTGTCAAGAGAACCGTCACAAATGTCGGTGGCGGCAAGAGTGTGTACTTTTCTAGGGTTAAGCCCCCTATGGGGTTCTCCGTCAAGGTCTCGCCGAGTATTTTGTTTTTCAAACATGTTGGGCAAAAAAAGAGCTTCACAATAAGGGTTAAAGCAGAGAATGAGACTGAGATAGAAGGCTCAATTGGCAAAAATGAGTACTCATTTGGATGGTATACTTGGACTGATGGAGTTCACATTGTTAGAAGTCCCATGGCAGTGTCATTGGCATAGTTGGCTATTTACCTTTTATTTATTTTTTATTTCAAAGTATATATTACAGGTGGAATTGTAGGACAAGAGAGAGTTTTCAACTCCATTGAATAATTGGAAGGGTTGTTGAGGTTATGAAAGAAAAAAATGTCGTAGGGTTTTTCAAGCTTGTTTCTATCTTTTTTAACTCTGTTGGGTTTGAAATTTTCCAAAATTAGTTTTTTTGAATTGTTAATCTGTATTTTTTTTAATGAATTTTTTAAATATTTTAATCAATTTTTTTAGTTTTTAGATTCACTTAATCTAGATTTTTTTTAACAGTTTACGTGACTAAATCTTTTAGTTTTTACATTCAATTAATCTAGATACAATTAAAATGTACAAATTTTGTATATATTTTTTTAAAAAATTCATTGAATGTAACAAAATATAAAATTATATTAAATTTTTATATATATTTTTTCAATGAAATTGAAAGAATTTCACCCAAATTTTATACTTTTTAAGTGGATCTAAAAAGTTTAAAAAAATATTTAAAATGTTAAAAAAAATACTTAAAAAAATAACAAAATATGAATTAAAAACTCAAAAAAAAATATTTTTTAAAAGCTCCAAACCAAACTGAGTGGCATTCTCAAAAAGGGATCGATTATGCAATCCTGTGATTGTGATCTTGTGATAATTACATGATTTAGATGCTAAGTGCTAACATTTAAATCCTACTAACTAACATTACTGTTATTTCCTCCTCGCTCAAAAATTAATTACTCAAAAATTCATTTACTTTTTATTGGGGACACATTGTTTTGGACTTGGTTTATGAGTTGGGTTGAAGACTAGCCCAATCCTAGCGTGAAGCCCAAAAATTGATGTTAGATGAGTTTGGAAAGAAAAGACGAGAAATATTCGGCCTTAGGAACGGAAATCCAAAGCTAGGCCTGTGATTTCAGCCACTAGTAACATTGGGCCTTAGGGGCTGTTTGCCTAGTTTATCTGAGATATTTTATTTTATTTTTTTGTAAGAGTATATGTTATATTGTTTAGTATAATTTCTACTTATAGCTTATTAGATAGAAACAGTTTAAATAAGTTAAAAGAATCTGATATTCTCAAAGTTGAGAAATAAGTGCTTTTGACTTTCGTTTTTGTGATTATGAATTTTTAACTTGAAATAAATCTTTTTCACTGTTAAAAAATAAATAATTATAATAAACTATAACAAATCGACCGTTATTATACCACCATAACTCGTGTAATTGGCAGTGCAGCTAATTGTCCTACCCACCCATTGCCAACAATAATAGCACCATGTCCACCACTATCACCGCCGCACCACCACCACCACTTTGCCTCTACAGTTGCTACCGGCCACCCTCTATACATGGCCCAAGTAAGTCTTGCAAGGCAAAATGTGTGCAAGAAATTCAAGCAACCTCTTCAAATCAAGTTTTTTTTTTTCTGATTAAACAAAAATTCATGTTGACCCAATCACAACCGTGTATGTTATGTTCAAAAGTTTTGTTGAACAACGTTTTTAGTCTTTAATTTTCATACTCCAGCCCTAGTTTTCAAATGACACCCTTCTTTAAAAGAAAATATATATCTAGGATAATTCTTTTTCAGTTAAATTAGGACTTCTCAAAATTATTAGATTTTGTGGCTAAAACGTTAATAATCAAATGTTTCTTATTATTCAAAAATTTGACTTTGCCAATAATCTCTGGAGTAGTAAAAAAAATTAAAAGTTAAAAAAAAAAAAAAAAAAAATGAGACAAAAACAACTTGAAGTAAGGTTGGATTCAAAGATGCTGCATTCCTCGACAATACAAACTGCTAGTAATTTAATTATTTAAATACACATGTGGTATTATTATTATTTTTTTTATCAACAAAAAAATGATTTTAGTATATGCAATGCACACGATCACTACACCAAAACAAGGAAATGACATATTGGATGACTCTAGCTAATCTTGAGCAAGGACCTATTTGTAATTAAGTTAACCGCACCAATTAACAAAAATAAAAGAAGCCTTAATTTTTATTTTATATAGGTCTTGTTTGGGAATAGATAATTTTAATAATTTTTTGACTTTTGAAAAAGGATGGGTAAAAAAATAAAAAGAGTAATGTGACAATTTATAATAATATTTTAATTTTTTAATTAAAACTGAATGTTGCCAAATGATATTATACACCCCGTTTGGGGACTTACCTTTTTAGCCAATTAGCCAAAAAGTTATTAAAAAATTAGCCAAAAAGCCAACCACTCATACCAAAAAGTCAAAGATTCTCTTTTCTCTCTACTTTTTGCACATCTTTTCGTAATTAGCCAAAAAGTCATTCTAAACATACAAGTTTTTTTTACCTACCTTTTTAGCCAAATAGCCAAAAAGTTACTAAATTAGCCTGTTCCCAAACGAGGCTATTTTGGCAACAAGCTTAAAAAGCCAACTTTTTGGCTTTTTAACTTTTTTAACCAAAAAAAGCTAACTTTTTTAGTCAAAAGAAGTCAATTTTTTTGTCAAAAAAGTCATTAAAAAAGTTAAAAAGCCAAAAAAATAATTTTTTATCAATTTTCCAAAACACTCCTGAATGTTAGCATAGCCTACCCAAGAGATGATTAGGACTAGAAAGGAAACCACGGCAGCAGTGGTATATAGAGCAATGCTATAGACCACTAATTTGTCATCACTAATCCCACCACTAGTGAGGTGGCAATTGAAAACAAAACAAAACAAAACAAGGCACAAACACACTGTGATAGTGGGTGGGACCCACTGCCACATCATTAGAGTCATCACAAATTAGTGGTCTAAAGCATTTCTCGTCATATATAATGGTTGAGGAGAAAGAGACATGACAAAGTATCATAAATGGAGGGAGAGAGAGGGGAGACTATTTTGAATAAATTAAATATTTAAAATAATAAATTATTGAAATTTTATTAAATAATAATAAATAAATAAATAAACTTGGGGTCATGTAATATTTAATCAGTATATATAACCAATAGGATTAGTTGGTTCGTTAGGAGGTTAAAAGTTCAACTCTTTCTTATTTGTGTGTGAATTTATTATCCATTCTATTTCATTATAATTATGTTGCGGGGGGTACTTATAAATATTTAAGGAACATAAACCAAATTTTGAACGGATAAATTCAATTTCTTTTTCTTTTTTTTTTTAAGAACCAAAAATACAATTATACATTCGGTATATTCTTAATGGTATGAAAGAAGGTGAGCAGCTAAGTGACAAAAACACTGGAGAAACAAATACAAACTTAAGAAGCCCTTACACCCAACCTCGTTTCTAGCCAAATTAGAACACCACAACTTTGTGTGTGAAAATGTCAAAAGTAATATCATTGGACCACAAGTCCTTGAACAGTTGTTATTATTATTTATTTCAACTACAAATAAAAACCAATTATTAAAAACTTGAAGGGGCAGCTGTCTCTCTGGGCTCTGTGTCACTCCTCCCATCAACATCGAGCTTTTCAATACTTCAATTAACATAAATTTACTTAAAAAAAGGACCAAAAAGAACGAAACTTAAGTTTTGAATTTCCCCAACTTAAGCAACATTACATGTCCAAGTTGCCGACTCAAATAACGACGAAAAAAATAAGCAAAACCTAAATTAAAACAATAAAAATAAAACAAAATAAAATTATTGAGATTGCAGTGATTATCATAATAATTACCATATAATATAAACATATAGTAGTAACCATGTAACTAGAAATTGCAAGAAAATGACCCATATCCATTGGAGAAGGGGATACTGCTGTGCCTTAAGGCACAGCAGTAACTGCTGTCCCTTTGTGGGAGTTATTCCCGAGTGTTTTTTGATAATCTGAACCGTTCATATTGTAGGGTTCGTCGAGTAGATCATTCATACCAAAAATCAATTTGATTGAATATCTATAGCCCTATAACCAAAACACATTTGTTTCTATAAAAATTAATGGTTAACATAACTTTCATAAATTTTTAAAAATAATTAGGACCTAATCACGGGTTATGAATATCCGATGATCTTGATTTTTTACAGGAATAATATTTTGGATGAACTCTATAATATGAACGGTTCAGATTAACGAAAAACACTCGAAAAAAACTCCCACAAGGGGACAGCAGTTACTGCTGTGCCTTAAGGCACAGCAGCACCCCATTATCCCCATATCGATTAGTCTTTATGTGGTGCAATCATTTTCTTGAAAGAGTACTTACGTACATCATGTACCCAATGAGGACAAAGCCCTTTTTCAAGGGGCTATTCTTCTTGGACCGCCTCTCCCTTTAATTTTTTTTTTTTTTTTTTTGATTATTTTAACTTAAGGTTATAAGATCTCATTTGAAAATAATTTTTGACTTTTTTAATTTTTTTGTGAGAGAAATAATATAATGATTATGGGTTGAATGTGACATTTTATTAAAAAGTCTATTTTATTTTTTTTAGCTCTTTTAGCTAAAAAAAAAAACCCAAAACCCTCTTTCCCAAACGACCTCTCTATTGTTTTCAAAATATTTTTTCCCCCTTAAAATTATAAAATCAATCACAAAAATAATGATGGAATTCTAAATGAGTCCAATCCAATTAAATAGTAAATTATTTAAAAACTTGATATAAAAATTTAACTAATTTTAAAATGTACTTAAACTAAATTTGTTAACTTTATTAATTGAGGTTGGATAATTTTGCTTTTATAGTGTATATAATGTTGTAGAGACAAGTATGAGTACTGCTAAAATAATCCAATTAATGCTCATAAAAGGTAATAGAGACAAGTATGAGTAATGCTAAAATAAATCCAATTAATGCTAAAATAAGTCCAATCCAATTAATGCTCATACAATCAATGAATTTCAAAATATATTTAAAGTTATTTTATTTACCTTCGAGCTGTTCTCAAATTCATTTTTAATTAACCAAACACAACTTAAACTAAGTAATTTGATTTGTTTTACAATCTTAGATAGGCCCACTACTAAACAGATTGCTTCACTCATATTTCTCCATGGTTGTGTGGTTGAATTTGGGTATTGAAGAGTCTTGCTAATAAATACCTTCAGCATTTGTTTAGCAACAATTAGGGTGCGTTTGTTTGGACGGACTGGATAAGGGGGGATTGTAATCCATCGGACTATTAATCCTGGGATACATTGTCCCGGGACTATTTGGTTGGACTAAATTTGTATCCTATGTTTGTTTAGTTATGGGATTAGAAGTCTAGATTGGACTATTCTATTGAATCCCATGTTTGTTTGGAATATTATGGAGAAGGATAAATGTTCAAAAGACTATTTTATCCTTGTAATTTATAATTTTTATTTAATATATAATTTTAAATTTATAATCTATAATTTATAATTTAACAACACTAAAAAAATTTAATTTATAAGGCCATAATTTTTAATTTATTATTTTCAATTAAATTAAATTTATAATTTATAATTTATATTTTTTATTTAATATATAATTTTAAATTAACAACAATAAAAAAATAATTTTATTTAATATATAATTAAATTTTCAACAACACTAAAAAAATTTAATTTATAAGGCCATAATTTATAATTTATTATTTTTAAATAAATTTAATTTATAATTTAAATTTTTTATTTAATATATAATTTTAAATTAACAACACTAAAAAAATAATTTTATTTAATATGTAAATTTAATTTTTTAACAACACTAAAAAAATTTAATTTATAAGGCCATAATTTTTAATTTATTATTTTTCATTAAATTTAATTTATAATTTATAATTTAAATTTTTTATTTAATATATAATTTTAAATTAACAACACTAAAAAAATAATTTATAAATGTTCAAAAGACTATTTTACTATTTTCTAATTGTTTATTAAGTAATAGCATGGAGGGTAAAATGGACATTTCACAAAATAATCCCATGGGATACCAATCCCATGGTTTCTATCCCACACCCCCCATGTGATAGGATAGTCCCATATTTGTGGGACTAATAGTCCGGGGGGACTATTAGTCCGGAGCAAAAAATTTCAAACAAACAGTGGGACTAATAGTCCAATCCCACACCCTTATCCCTCAAAACAAACATGCTCTTAATGTCATAAAATTATATTCAATAAACTTTGAATAAATAACATTTTAATTGATGAAATTTAACTTTTAAAATAAAATGAACAACATTAAATGTAATATGCAAAAAACAAATTGTCAGTTTTCAATATTATTGTTTTATCATCAAACGTGAAGCAAGTATATATTAGTAGTAAAAAAAATTAATACATATTATAATAATATATGGAACTATTTCAGCAACCTCCTCACATGACTTTGAACATTAAAAAAAATAAAATAAATAAAATAAAATAAAAATTCAAGAAAAAATAAAGATTTTAATTTATTAACTTTTTGAAAGGTATTGATTTAAAAAAATTAAAATCATTTTATATTCTTTATAACACCCGCTCATATAAATATGGTGCTTACTTTAAATTTTTTAATAAATGAGTAAAAAAATATAATATAAATTTAAAAGTTTGGAACATGTGAATCAGGAAAAAAAATGGGCGGAGGTGAATAATTTGTCACACCAACACTAATCTAGTTAATTAATTTAATTTTCTATTAACCAAAAAATAATAATTTTCTAAAAAAAATTAAATACTATATATTTTTTAATATGTGGTTGTTTTGCTTATTCAAACATGTTTATCTGATTACACGAAAACAATTGGCGCGGCGCAACGCAACGTGGCAACGAAGCAGAGAATAATTGAGATTCCTTTGTGCCTTTGTAGCGTGTGACGACACAATACACACGTGTCATTGTATGAGTGGTTTTGTCGTATCTGGATGTAATCCACTGTGTAGATAATTTTGGTGGACCTCGGGAAACGGACCCATCTGACCCGGAGGAGGAGCCGTCGGATGCGCCGAGCTGCGTGATAACTTTATTCTTACGGGTCCTGTCTAATCATTAGCTCTAGGTTACAGCTCTATATACGTTTGTTTGTACTCATTTAGCTTCGCTCAGCTCGGCTCTCGACTATTGCTTTCGTTTTTTATGGAGCTCTCCTGTATGGCTCGGCTCTCCGGTAACTCTTTATTTTATACATATATATATATTTTAAATGTAAAAGTTTGTAATTAGTTTTTTAACATGTTTGGTATAACATTCGTTTGGGAAGTGCTTGTGGGGCTAAAATAGTTATATAAAAAAATAGATTAAAAATTTAATAAAATAAAATGTCACATTTAAATTATAATTATTTTGTTTTTTCTCTCACAAAAATAAAAAAAGTTAAAAAACTCATCTCAAACGAGACTTTTTAGCCTAAAATAATAAAAAGTCAAAAAGTTAATCTATATCCCAAACAAAACTATAATTTTCTTTAAGTTGAAAGTTGTAATAATCAAAAAGTACAAATATATTTCTTCCTTAATTTTCAAGTAATAAATTTTTTTAAATTTATTTAACTTATTTTTTTTTATTTTATAAATGGTAAGCGTAAGATGCACCAAACATAGGGAAAATTTTGAAAGCTAGTTAAAAGCTAACTTTTAGTTTTTAATCCGTTTTGAATCACATTACCTCTCACATTTTTTACACAAAAAGGACAAAAAAACCACAAAACCATCAATATATATATAAGCATTTATAAGTTGTACCAAACAGAACTTTTATTTGAAGGAAAATGCTATCATTTATATCCAAAAATATGTGAAAAATATATAAAAATATGTTAATAGAAGTTTAATTATTTTTCTAAGTGTTTGATCTGGGTCTTAATTATTTCTATATATAAATATGCGATATAACAATATATATTCTCTTTTTTCATTTTTCTTTTTTATAGCACTATGTTATTTAACCCTTTTTTTAAATCTTCATTTTGACAAATACATGTGATTATACACCAATCATGTACATTCGATCAATTGTGACATTTTCAATTGAAGAATTTATATTTCGATCTACTAAAACAATGAAATCAACTAGTTACACTAATATCCAATTCACTTTCTTATTCTTTTTTATCTCTCTATGCTCCAACAAGACTTCTATTTTGATTTATTTTATTTATTTTTTGGCACTATTATGTGGTCATCTTTTTTTTATTTGTTACCTCTTTTAATTTTTAAGAGGCTGTCACTGAAAACCAAAAGTATGAATATGTTTGTTTTTCCACATTTAAGAAGGTAAGACTTTGAAATATAAGTGCAATGTCAACAATGATACAATTTTTTAAAATTTTTTTTTTTTCCTCTTTCGTTAGGTAAAAAAGGAGACAATTTATTCTCTATACTCCACGTCTTTAGCATAAAACTAGTGACTCACCTTGAGGTAGGCAAATATGGATAGACACAATTGACTTTAAGATTGTTAATAATTTAATTTTTCACTGACTTTGCATAGTGCTTTCATATTAGCAAATGTGTAAATTCTATTTGAGATGAATTAATGTCACTAATATCAATAGAGAAATTATATTTGCTATCAGACTTATTTCATCATTTTATATCACTTCAATAGTTTTCACGTCTTATTATATGTATAGATACAACAAATATTGACATGAGAAATTGTATAAGAAGTGAAGAGTTTCAATAAAATATTTTTATCATAATACGTGTCAATTGTGAAATGAATGAAAACTGCATCCCCAAAAATAATAATAAAATTAATCATACATAGACTGTAATTAATTATGTAGTTTGTTATATAATATATTCAAAGAGTTGATTTTCCCTTTACATGATTTGTGTCGCAAAAAAATGTTCTCAACATTTTTTTTTTTTTCATTTTCAAAATTTTACAGAATCAATTTCGTGAGTTTTTTGATATATGAGTTTTTAATATAGCTTCCGTTTGGGAAGTGGATTGGCTTTTTGGCCTTTTTAACTATTTTAGTCTGGGCTAAAAAGCTTTGTTTGGGAATGACTTTTTGACTTTTTAATTTTTTTAACTTTTTTTGTGAGAAAAGAGTGTAATGATTATGAGTTAGATGTGATATTTTATTTGTTGTAACTAAAATAATCTGTTTTGTCTTTTGTGATTAAAATAATCACAAAAACTCTTGCCAAACGGAGCCATAGTCTTTTATGATTACAATTAATCTTATGCGAAAGAGAAAGAAAAGTCAGGATTGTTTTATGAAATTAATAAATTTATGATAAATGAAAAATATTGGACTAGTTTTTCATTTTTCGGTGCTGCACGGTGCTGCACTTTTTCAATGATAAGGATGACTCTACAAGCTACCCCAACTGTGAGGTTGCTTTTAGTACTGAACTTTCCTTTTCAACTGTTTAAGCATTTACTCTCTTTTTTTTAAGTAATTTTTATTACTAAAATGAAAAAAAAAAAAAATACAATAAAAATCAATACATTACATGTGTGCATAGACGAAATTAGGAGAAGATTATGAAGGGACATGCCTCTCCTATTTTTGTAAAAAATATGATTTATTATGACATTTTAAAATATATATATATCATTGGGAAATTTATTGATAAATCCCATCTAGAGATGTTTTATCCCAATAAGTCCACAAAGAAAAATAATATCCCAATGAGTCCCATATAGTTTTCTGTTTATTCCATAAAGTCCATTTTTTTAATTTCATATTTATATGTTGACTATTATGCCCTTATATATATATATACACTGTCAATATTGTGTCAATACGTAAAACACGTTCCTGTGATTTCGGTATTCAGTTTTGGCAGTTTCTTTATTTCTAATTCAAATCGATTCGTTTCTATCTTGCATGTTGTCGTTCTATCGTTCTGAGGGTTTGATGTGCTAGGGTTCGATTGTTGTTGTTCTTCTGGTATGGTGATTTTCAAGTGAAGAGGACGACTGCACGACTGTCATTTTCTAGAGTATAACTGCCTCGAAGCTGTTGTTTTTGAGTTTCTGCACGACTGTAGGTTTGCCTGATTAAGGTTAGAATCATTTTAGTTATGAATACATGTTCACTTTTTGTTTTGATTTGTAGGATAGATCAGATGCTTTGTTCTTGGATTAATATTGATTGGATGCTCTGTTTTCTCAATTACATGCATCATACATGGTCATTGGAGGGGAGGTCATTCAGATATATGTTGAATGTTCTAATATTCCTTTTACTTTGATGTATGCATAAGGAGGCTCTGTGTGAGCGATATAATGCAGAGTATATTGAACAATGTGAATGTTTACATCATGTTAGTATTACGTGAAGAATGTCAATGGTTGCATTTTATTTTGATGTTTGTTTAATGAGGCTATGTCTGAGTGATATAATTGTGATTATACGGATCAATGTGAATGTTTACATCGTGGTCATGTGGAGGGGAGGTCATCAGATTAGTGATGAATGTGGATCCTCTATAATTCACAGTATATGGAACAATATGAATGTTTACATCGTCTTAGTATTACGTGTAAGATGTGGATGTTTGCATTTTACTTCAAGTTTTGCTTAATCAGGCTCTGCGTGAGTGATATAATTGAGATTAAATGGATCAATGTGAATGTTTACATCGCGGTCCTGTGCAGGGGATGTCATCAGATTAGTGATGAATGTGGATATTCTATAATTCAGAGTGTGTGGAACAATGTGAATGTTTACATCCTGTTAGTATTATGTGAAGAATGTCGATGTTTGCATTTTACTTTAAGTTTTGCGTAAGAAGGCTCTGTGTGAGTGATATAATGGAGAGTATATGGACCAATGTGTATGTTTACATCATGGTACTTTGTAGGGGAGTTCATGAGATTAGTGATGAATGTGGATCTTCTATCAATGTAAATGTTTACATTGTGTTCATATCATGTGAAGAATATGGATTTAACACTTAAACTGTACTTGTATGCTTCTAATTTTCGCACAATGTGAATATATCGTATTGGTTTGGATTATTTTTTATTGTTGTATTGTTTTCTTTCTACAGGAGATGGATAGCTTTATGATGTTGGTGTGTACATATGGTTGCAGTACCACTGTAATAAATGCTGCCCGCGCATTGTGTTATTCGCGTTTGGTGGACTGTTTGTGTGAAAAATGGGGGGAGTTGTCTGCTGGTTCTATTTCATTGTTTTGTAAATTACCTGGGATTAATAGGTGTGATTTGGAGAATGATGAAGAATTTCAGAACATGTTACTGCTTGCTAAATCAATGGGGGTACAACATGTAGAAGTCGTGGTTGAGTTGAAAAGTGATATTGGTCAGTCAAGTAGTTTGGGATCGGTGCGTGTGGGGGTTGAGGAAGAAGTTGATGCACTACGGAGATTTTGCCACCATAAGGAGAAGGTGTTGTTGTCAGCCCCTTGGGCAAATGGTATTACGCATGTGGGACAACGGTTTGTTGGAGGTGCACAAGAATTTCGTGACGTTTTGTGTAAGTATGCCATCCAATGTGGGTTTCAGTTTACATACGTGAAGAACGAGACAACAAGAGTTACTGCTGTGTGCGCGATGCGGGAGGAGAGGGGCTGCTTGTGGGCTATACATTGTAGAGCACAACGAGCAAATGATTTTTTCTACATCAAGAGGTATAGTGATGTGCATACTTGTGGTACGGATGTCCGAACATCAAAGAATCCGCGAGTTAGTTCGGATTTGGTGTCGAGTACCATATATGAAATTGTGAGGGACAAGCCGTTGACTCGGCCGTGTGATGTAGTGACTATTTTGAAGAGGGATTATGGGCTAGATGTGAGTTACCATGTCGTATGGTTGGGTATGGAGAAAGCAAAGGCTGGTATTCATGGAGATCACTCGTTATCGTTTGACCAGCTGCGGTGGTATTCGGATGCCGTGATGCGGTACAATCCGGGGAGTTATGTCAATATTGACTATGATGCGAGTAGTCAACAGTTTTGTCGCTTCTTTATGTCATTCGCTGCATGTATTTCTGGGTTCAATGCTTGTCGGCCTTTATTATTCTTGGATGGAACATTCCTCAAAGGAAAGTACAAAGGTCAGCTACTTGCGGCAACGGCGAAAGACGGAAATAGTGGTTAGTATCTTTTTAAGCTGTCTATTCATGTCAATATTTACTCTGAGCAGCATTGTCTAGACAAAAGAGTGATTGGTAAATTATAAGTAATGTGAACATTGACATTAGTACGCACTGATGTGAAGGTTTACATCTGTGTATGCTAATGACAGTAATGTGAACATTCACATTATTACACATTGATGTGAATATTCACCTCAGTGTGTAATAATGTTAGTTGATCCATTAATGAACAGTACTGTGAATGTTAACATTGTCAGCGACTTAACAATCCACAATGAATTATGAATGGTCGTTAATGTGAATGTTCACATTGTTGATGTTTACGAATTTGAATCCAAAAATGACAATAGTAAATAGGGCAATGTAGATATGAACATTCACATGAGCTGATTCGTTTATACTGTTTTCTATTCACTTTGGAATATTGTGAACAGTTGTGTATTGGTGTTGTGTTGTAGGTCTGTTTCCTGTTGCCTTTGCGATTGTTGATTCAGAGACCACGGCCAATTGGTCGTGGTTCTTGCATGAACTTGGGAAGGTTGTTGATGGGAAGCGCCATATTACTTTTATTTTGGATCGTAATCTTGGTCTGTTAGAAGCTATGCCAAAGGTGTTCCCATCGGCTCATCACGGTTATTGTTTACAACACTTGAAGAGCAATTTAAGAGACCGGATGAAAGGAATTGATAATGGATTCAGGGATCACCTAGTAAGTAGTTTGGGTGACTGTGCCTACGAGCCAACTGTGGTAGGGTTCCATGAAAAGCTTGCAAAATTAAAAGAGGAGGGTAAACAACGAGCTCATAATTTTTTCAAGGACTTGGCACCTGAGCACTGGGCAAATTCATACTTCAGGTAATAATAGTTTCCTAAGGTGTTTATCTTTGTGAATTTTAGAATGGTAGCGATGTGAATTTTTGATTTAGAATGGTAACAATATTCGAATTGTGTTTCATGTTCACTGTAAATGATGTGAATGTTCACATCTGGTAATGATGACTGATGTGAATCTTCACATCTGTTAAGTTGTCAAATAGTCATGCAATGTATTACAGATATGAATGTCGACACGTGTCATATTTTGTTCTTGTTAACATTCACATATTGTCCATCGTTTAAGTTGGCAACATAATAAGCATATAATGTGAACATTCACATTATTATAAACTGGTAGCAGATGTAAACAGTCACATTATTATCCACTGATGTGAATGTTCACATCAGCGTATTCTAATGACAGTATTATGAATTTTGACATCTGATAACGTCAATGGTTAGACCTGTTAAATTCCATATTGTACAATGTTTGTGATATTGTGCAGGGGCATGCGTTATGGGGAGATGACATCCAATGCGGCGGAGTCATTCAATAACTGGATTAAAGAAGCACGTAATCTTCCTATCACTCAAATGGTGGACACAATTCGTACTCAGTTGATGCGTCAAATGTCTGCAAGGCGTGACCAAGCAAACAAATGGAATGAGCTTATTTGTCCGACATTCGAAACAAGGCTTATGGATTCATTCAATGACAGCAGGGCTTGGCAAGTTAGCAAAGCCAATGAGGATGTGTTTGAAGTGCATTCGATACCATCTGTTACAGTTGATGTCGCGAGGCGTACATGTTCTTGCTTCAAATGGCAAATCAACGGATTCCCATGTGACCATGCTGTTATTGCCATTCAGAAGAGCCGCTACAATCTCAATGATTGTGTGGAACATTACTTTCATGTTCAGACATATCGTGCAGCTTATTCGGGAGCCATATTCCCTATACCCTCGGTGGAGAAGCCGCCTTTTGATCCCACGGACTTCACTATATATCCGCCAACTGTGAAAAGACCACCCGGAAGGCCGAAGAAGAATAGGATCCCATCAAGGGGTGAGAAACTGAAGCAAATAAGGTGCGGGAGATGTGATAAGTTGGGGAGCCATAATCGGAAATCATGCACGGAGCCGATATAGGATGTACCTTTTTTCCATTTCAACATTGTATTTTACATTGGATTCTTATATTCATTTTTGAAATAAGATGTGAATATGCTTGACATCGTTGTTGCCATTCGCATAATCAGAAGTTATGATGTAAATATTCACATCATCGAATTAGTAGATGTGAATATTGACTTGTGTTAAGAAATATCAACTCATAAGATGTGAATATTCATGACATTGTTGTTGCGATTCACATAATCAGAAGTTACGATGTGAATATTCACATCATCAAATTATTAGATGTGAATATTGACTTGTGTTAAGAAATATCAACTCATAAGATGTGAATATTCATGACATTGTTGTTGCGATTCACATAATCAGAAGTTACGATGTGAATATTCACATCATCAAATTATTAGATGTGAATATTTACTTGTGTTAAGAAATATCAACTCATAAGATGTGAATATTCAGGACGTCGTTGTTGCCATTCGCATAATCAAAAGTTATGATGTGAATATTCACATCATCAAATTATTAGATATGAATATTTACTTGTGTTAAGAAATATCAACTCGTAAGATGTGAATATTCACGACATCGTTGTTGCCATTTGCATAATCAGAAGTTATGATGTGAATATTCACATCATCAAATTATTAGATGTGATTATTTACTTGTGTTAAGAAATATCATAGTCAGACCTGCCATATTGTGTTACTTGAACACTTTAAGCAATATTCACATTCATCAGTATGGTTCAAAACAGAAGAAAGTGCATGATAATTTTGTGATGTGAACATTCACATCATGCCATGTGCATTAAAAAAAAAAAATTACAATCTCAAAGTGCATGAATAACGCAAAATAGGTCTGAAAATGCATATACATATATTGAATGAAAAATATCTGTACAAGCAGTGATATAGACTTGATTTACAATTAAGCTAGTATGCTCCAATATGAAAAATATATTGACACTAAATTGTCTTAAATGTGGATAACAGATTTGGGTAACAGTGATAGGTGGACAACCCCCACCTATAGGTTTTCATATTGCACTGTCTTTCTGTGGTTCAAGAAAAGGTGTACTAATGAGTCTCTTATTTGGCACCATTCATAGCGAGCTAGGCTGGCAACAATGTCTTCACGGTATACATGCGCCCTCATGATGTAACAAACTGCAGGCCCGCAATCCACCCTGAAAATGCGAACTTGTTGTTAGTTTTTGAAATTTAGGTGGGTTATGGTTGTGGAACATGTGTAGAAATCGATTTTAGGCTTACGAATTTGGTGCTTGCTGAGGACATATGTCCACTGAAATGATTGTTTTCGAAGTATTTTGGCTTGATAAGTTGGTCCATAATGGTGATGATGGTCCAACGTTGTGCACCAAAGCTGTGATGTAGTCCCTCTGCCAACAATTAAATTTCACATTAGGCACCAACCAACATAGGCATACATCCAATTTGAAATTTTACACGTCACGACAAGTACATATTTTTGGCAGCCACTTACCAGTATTTGTGCTTTGTCAATATGTGGGTCATGTATGCCTTCTCTTGGGCGCAGTGAGTTATAATGCCTCCATACATTCTCTTTCACGTCGTACACAACAATTGTCCAGTGGAAGTTGTCGTGTATTGGGAAGATTAAGAATCTCTGGCCTTGATACTCCTTGATATGTACATCAATCAGTTTGTTCCTCTTATGAGGGGGGTACTCTTGCACGATTTTCTGCACACAAAGGGCATACAATGATGCACGTCAGTTTTAATATCAATGTTTGATGTAACTGAGGTGAATGTTCACATCTGTTAATGGCGAGTGACACAACTGATGTGAATGTGCACATTTGGTAATGGTGAGTGGTTATACTGATGTGAATATTCACATCTGTTAATGGTGACTGATACTACTGATATGAATGTTCACATTTCCTAATTGGCAGTGATATTACTGATGTGAATGTGCACATTTGGTAATGGTGAGTGACACAACTGATGTGAATGTTCACATTTCGTAATGGTCAGTGATACTACTGATGTGAATGTTCACATCTGTTAATGTCAGCGATGTTACTGATGTGAATGTTCACATCTGTTAATGTCAGTGCTAGGATTGATGTGAATGTTCACATCTGTTAATGTCAGCGATGTTACTGATGTGAATGTTCACATCTGTTAATGTCAGTGCTAGTATTGATGTGAATGTTCACATCTGCTAATGTTAGCGATGTTACTGATGTGAATGTTCACATCTGTTAATGTCAGTGCTAGTATTGATGTGAATCTTCCATATGCTAATGGTGAGTGATGTTACTGATGAGCATTCACATGTATTGAAACATAATCAACATTAAAGTCTAGTGGTTACCAAACATGTGCTTGTAAAGATGAATGATGAATCCTCCAAACTTGGGTTGACTAGGCCTTGTAGTTCAAGTAGAATTTCACCATAAGCATCTATCACCTGCAGAACCAGAGGGGTGGCAGTACATTATTTTGCAGTGTCTTTACTCTGTGTGTGTGTGTGTGTGTGTGTGTGTGTGTGTTTTGTACACATTTACAGTTCCCATACGTTGTTTGTTATTGAATCTTCCTTGATGAGGTGTATGATATCATCAAAATACACATCTTTAGTCTTTGAGTCCCCTCGCCACACTAGCAACCTGTGCATTGTGATTACAGAAAACGTTAATGTTAACATTGCACATTTATGAAATGACCTAATTTATTAAATATGTATGTGAAGTGAACATGGTCCAAAAAAAAAAAAAAAACATTTTGGGATATGTAAGATCACTTACTCGTCACCGCCATTCTTGTGCAAACTTTGGACTTTTTGCTTGTTGAATTTTTTCATGTTAGCCCAGACCTTCAGTTTGTTGTTCAAGGTTAACTTCTTCGACTTTGTTGGCTGCTTTTTTTGTGGTTGTTTGTCTAAATCTTGTGCAATTTGGACTGTATGTGATTGCTCTTCGGCTCCCTCTTTTGCTTTCTTCTGACCAGGCAGGTTGGGGTATTCAAACTCGTCCAACCTGTGTTCTTTCCTTATCTTTTGCTTTATGCGCTTTACCCTCGATGGGGGGCTGACAATGTGTTCCAATTCTGCAGTGGGATGCTTGTTCAGGCTGTCATGAGTCTTTTGTGCTTCAACTTGAGTGATGATGTGGACGGACTGATCGTCAAAAAGGTCTTGAAGTATTGTTTTTTCACATTCCAAGTTGATGACCAACTTTGTCAGCCGCTGAATTTCTGCATCTTTCAACTCCATGCAAGTCTTCATGTCCATGTGCACATTGGATGGGCTTGATTGGTCAAATAGTTTGGCTTCAAGGTCAGCAATCACCCTTGCCCTCAATTCCCAAGATACTTCCAATTGTTTGTATTTCGCTTCCCATTGCCGTACAAGACCCCAAGCTTTTCGGTTTTCTGCTATGAGTACTTCTACAATGTCGGGTTCAGTTGGTTGTGCTATGATGATTCCTTTCTCAGCATTGTGGACGGTACAGCTTGGGTTGGTATAACGTCCAACATCATTCAGGTCCGTTGCATCGACAGAAAATGCATCCCTATCATCACTACGTTGACTGTCTTCGCTTTGATCCTCATTGCTTTCATGTTTCTTTGCTACTGCACTTGACAAAAACTCAGGTTTGGGCTCCACATTCAATTTTGAATGACGGTACATCTTCGCTTCAGTTGGTGATGCGATTAGCTCGCCGCCATATACCTGCATTTCGAGACAGTATGTTAGTTAGCTAGTTCCTCATCTCATGATGTGAATAGGCACAATATATTTGGTTGTACTTATACCTCATTTAACCCCAGCTTAGCCAAAGATATGGACTTCATGTTGCTATGTAAGGCTGTGAGGTCCCATTTAACGCATCGTGGAATAGCATTGGGGTTACGGGGTTGCAAGATTGTAGTATGCTCACACAGCCAGTACTGAAACAAATAACAAATATGAGTAATGTGAATGTTCACATCAATTAACATTGATGTGAATGTTTACAGCACTGGGGCAGTATTGTGAAATTTTACATCAATTAACACTGATGTGAATGTTCACATCTGTTGATGTGAATGTTCACATCTGCTAATTGGGATCCATGTTTCTGATGTGAATGTTCACATTCCGTAATGGTAAGTGTTACTAATGATGTGAATGTTCACATCAGTTAATGTCACTGCTATTACTGATGTGAATGTTCACATTTTGCTAATGGTGAGTGCTGTTGTTAATGTGAATGTTTCCACCAGCATCTGATAATGTGTGTTTGTACATTACTGAAACAGTAATGTGAATGTTTCCATCACTGTTGTCACCTTCCACAGCAGTGTTGAGAAATGTTAACATCCACATTAGAGTGTCCAGAGCCCATAACTGTTCATATTAAACATAAATGTTCATATTAAACATAGAATAAGTTTTATGAGATTTACCATTAACAACATCACACATCCGGTGACTCGGCCTGGTTTTCCACAGTTTTGGCCCAATGAACCCATCAAGATTGCCCGGATGCTCTCAGCCCAATCATACTCGATCATCTTCTCTAATGGGTCCATGTATGAGTAGAAAGCCCATCCAATTGTTTCGCCGGATGTAGAGAACAATAGCTTGACGCATGCGTACATGCAAACTAATCTTGCGACCTCCTCGTTGTCATGTTTTTTTGTGCCTTTCAACGCTTCGCTCAGAATTTCTCGTATTTTGGCAGCAGATAACCGACTAACATCCTTGCACATTCGGTGTATGATGCCGGTTGTTGGTTTTGCACCATACGAGAGGTCCATCGACTTGGTGCCGCAGTCCACCCCGAAAATCAGTGACACGTCGCTCCTAAAAATCTGGATGTTCTTATCTCCAATGTAAAACCTCCCACTAGATTGCTTGAATGTCTGTACTATACGTACTATGACATCATCATATTTCATGCAGTGGTTGAGGTCGATTTCGTTACTGATCAAGCAGTCAAATAGTGGCCAGAACGGTGTTTTCCTGAGGCACTTCAGTTGGCCATGTGTGAATTTTGTATCCTTTAAGAGTTTGACCAACCCTGTTAGGTTTGACCGGTAGTTAACTTTTTTCATGTTAACTTCTTCAGGAATAGCTATTTGATCAGTCTTGGTTTTGGCACGGGATTCCCCTCGCTTTCGCTTGCCGTCAACTTTTTGTGGAAGACCTGTGTGTTCAAATAAGCACATTTAATTGGCTGAAACACAGAATATGGAACCAGAAGCACCAAACAACATTTAACAACCAGCATTGACAGTAATGTGAACATTTACATCATTGTAGACTGATGTGAATGTTCACATCAGTGTCAACTGCTGTAAGTTTGAGTGAATTTTGGGGGGTTCTGTCAGTAATGTGAACATTCTCATGATGTGCATGTTCACATCAGTGTCTACTTATGTAAGTTTGCCCAGTAGTCAACACTAATTTGAATGTTAACATCATCCATGTTTGCAAAATAAATACCGAAAGCGACAACAGTTACAAGGCAATGTAAATATTGACATGGGTGACCACATTACGTTATAATTTGTGAAATATCAAAAGGGGGAAGCAACAGCACCAAACAACACCCAATAACACACAAAAATAGGAGATTGATGTCACAATGTGAATATTTACATTAATGTGAATGGTCACATCATCCATGGTTGCAAAATAATTTCAGAGGGGGGGAACCAACAGCACCAAACTACACCCAATGACGCAAAGAACTTGGACATTTATGGGGCAATGTGAATATTTACATCATAATGCATCACAGCGTTGCGTGAAGTGAATGTTTACATTAATGTGAATGTTCACATAATCCATGTTTGCAAAATAATTTCAGAAAATGACAACATTTACTAGCCAATGTGAGCAAAATCAAAAGGGGGGAACCAACAGCACCAAACTACACCCAATGACACAAAGAACTTGGACATTTACGGGGCAATGTGAATATTGACATCATAATGCATCACAGTGTTGCGTAAATTGAATGTTTACATTAATGTGAATGTTCACATCATCCATGTTTTCAAAATAATTTCAGAAAATGACAACATTTACTAGCCAATGTGAGCAAAATCAAAAGGGGGGAACCAACAGCACCAAACTACACCCAATGACACAAACAACCTGGACATTTACGGGGCAATGTGAATATTCACATCATAATGCATCACAGTGTTGCGTGAAGTGAATGTTTACATTAATGTGAATGTTCACATCATCCATGTTTTCAAAATAATTTCAGAAAATGACAACATTTACTAGCCAATGTGAGCAAAATCAAAAGGGGGGAACCAACAGCACCAAACTACACCCAATGACACAAACAACTTGGACATTTATTGGGCAATATGAATATTCACATCATAATGCATCACAGTGTTGAGTGAAGTTTGGGGGTTCTAACATTAATGTGAACATTCACATGATGTGAATGTTCACATTAGTGTCTACTGCTGTAAGTTTACCCATTAATCAACACTAATGTGAATGTTCACATCATCCATGTTTGCAAAATAAATTCCGAAAATGACAACAGCTACTGGGCAATGTGAATATTTTACATGGAGGATTACATTATGTTATAATTTGCTAAAAATCAAAGGGGGGAACCAACAGCACTAAACATTAACCCAACAACACAAATAAGTCCAACATTGATATCCGAATGTAAATATTACATCACATTCCATCACAGTGTTGAGTGAAGTTTGGGGGTTCTGACATTAATGTGAACATTCACATCATGTGAATGTTCACATCATCCATGTTTGCAAAATAAATTCCGAAAATGACAACAGCACCAAACAACACCCAATAAGACAAACAAGTTGCACATTGATTTCACAATGTGAATGTTTACATCATATTCCATAACAGTGTTGAGTGAAGTTTGGGGGTTCTGACCTTAATGTGAACGCTTATGATGTAAACTAGTGTAAGTGTAAACTACTGTAAGTGTATACTACTGTAAGTTTACTCAGTAATCAACGCTTATGTGAATGTTGACATCATCTATTTTTACAAAATCAAATCCGAAAACATCTGTGTTTATGATTTCAAATCCGAAAAACCAGAAGGTGGAATGTTAGTGCTTACTTTTGTTCGTCATTGTTGGTCGGTATGGAAAACTCAGTGGGACGACAGGAATTCCGAACGACGAAGCACGCTCCTTCCGATGTGAACCTTTGCAGATGGTCGACGATGGAGGACGATGGAGGACGATTGACGAGGAGGAGGATGCAGGACGATGGACGACGAGGCGATGTGATTCTAGGGTTTTTGGAGGCGATGTGAGTATCGTTTCGTGGATTGAGTTTTCGTTTTGGAAATTTTGTGGATTGAATAGTTGTAATAGGAATGGGTTTTGAAGAATCAGTTACACGCGGGAGAGACGGAGAGGGTTGTTTCGTCCATTTACCTTTATTGGACCTAATGGAATATTCAGAAACAGTTTGGGTTTTATGGAACTAAATAGTTATAAATGGGACTTATCAAAAAAGCGCCCTATATCATTTTATACAAAAAATGACATCCAGTATGAAAAATGAGATATGTATTTTTCATTCTATTAAAAAATATTTTTATAGTATTTGAATTTTTTTTATGTGTATAGATATAATTTATCTATCATATTATATATACATGTCCGCTTATGTATATGATGAAAATTTTTATTTATTTTTTGATCTCTCCGACGATAAAATCCTAATTTCGTCCTTGCATATGCCAAATAAACAACACAGAGCCGACCTTAGCCCGAAAAATTAGTGATATACAAATAAATAATTAATTAATTATACAAAATTGTTATATAGAATGATATAGGTTTTGAATTTTTACATTAAAAAACATAACACTTTTCATCACCTTATTTGGTTTTGAAACTCAAAAATTGCTTTTGAGTTTTATTTATTTATTTTTATCTTTCGTGAATTTTTTTCATATTTTAATTAATTTTTTTTAAATCTACTTAATCTAAATGCACTTAAAAAATAAAACACTTATAAAGAATTTTAAAAAATCACTAAGAGAGAGAGAGAGAGAGAGAGAGAGAGAGAGAGTACATTTTCATATTTTTTGTATTTAATAAAAAAAATAGATAAAATATGAAAAAAATCACTAAATGCAAAAAATACTAAAAATGAAAATATTAAAAATAAATTTTCAAAATTAAACCAAACAAGTTATATAATTATAATTTACAAACATGAAACTAACTTATTATTTTAAAAATAAATTTCATATACAAATTTTGGTGATTTAGAGTTTTTCAGCGTTTACCATTGCACCAAACATAGCCATTATAAAATGCATGTAAATTATGGGTCCGTACAAGATGACACCATAACACCTTTTTTTATTCTTTCTTTGCCACAATTGGTGACACCGTTACACGTGCTTGAGAGATGAGATTATTCTTAATTAGTCAAGTCAAGGTGACAACATTTTATCAACACTTGATAAGCCATGAATAAACTTTACCCCTCACCTTATCAAAAGTCAGATTAATCCTTATCCACTTACATTTCCTACTAATCACATTTCATCATGTGGGTCCACATGCATTTGATTCACTTTTAATATATATATAAGCTACAACACATTTACATCATTTGCAACAAATATTCATTGTGAAATTACTTGCTATTGTTATTGGATACAACCATGATACTATGTGACGATATTATTATCTAATTAGTATTTTTATTTTATTGTAAGAATCACAATATAATTAAGTAAGTGGAAGAGACCAAACTCGTCGACCTAATTCCATTTATAATTTTTTTTTATTAACTAGTGACACTATATAAGATAATGGCATCGCTATTTGTAATTAGGGATGCAAATAGATTGAGTCGAGCTGAGTTTTGTAGAGTTTAAACTCGGTTCATTTACTTATCAAGCTCGTTTATTGAGCTCGAACTCGGCTCGATAAGTAATTGGACTCGAGCTCAGCTTGGCTTGATAAGAATTTTTTTAATATTATTTATATTATTTAATATATAAATAGTATATTTATTATATAATTTAAATAAAGATAAACGAGCCGAACTTATTCGAACTCAAGTTCTACTCGTTTACTAAATGATCCTAATATTCGAACTTGAACTCAAGTCGTTTAGTAAACGAACTAAGCTAAGTCAATTCGTGAACAATTAGATTCATTTACAACCCTCCTCTTAATAGTTATTCTCAAATCTAAACCTTTATTTTTCTGAAAGCATTAAGATGTCACGTTCTTAATGCTCAAATTATTTGGTCCAGTTTAAAATATTACTAGAAAAATAGGCTCAGTTTTGCAGATATCATTTGAAGCAAGTCAAATTGTACTAGATGTTATTAAGGTCTTGTTTGAGAATAAGTTATTTTAGTAATTTTTTGATATTTTAGTTAAAATATGAGGTAAAAAAATTGATATGTTTGACATGATTTTTTAATTTTTTTACAAAAAGATATACAAAAAATACAAAGAAAATGAAATATTTGACATTTTAATATAAGTTATTGACTTTTTAATTTTTTTTAATGAATTTTTGACTTTTAAATTAAAATAATAAATTGACAAACAAGGCCTAGGAGTCATCATTTATCTTGAAGCCTCGCCCGGCTTGAGCTTGTACTCCAGGGTAGTTCAAATGAGATTGGTCTTGGGCCTAGGCCAAGGGTTTGAAGCTCGCCCCTGTCAAAGACCTGTTGGGTCAGACCATGACAATGAAGAAAGAAAAAATAAATAAACAAATAAATATAAATAATAATGAAAAAACTTAAGAAAATAAGCTTTAAATCTTGGCTCGTTGGGCCTAAGATTTGGCCTGCAGACTAGCTTGGCACGAACTTGCCAAAAAAATTGCTTGCAGACAAGCTTAGGCTCCATTTTTGCAAGCCGACAACTTGGCTTAATGTCAAATCCTATAAGAGTTTTATGTCAATTAAACATACTTAAAACAAATAAATATAAATAACTAAAGCATATAAAAAATTAGGATTTTTCTTAAGTGTGCAACTTACACCTTTTGTGTAAGTTGCACACTTACACCTCATGTTTTATGTTTACACCTCCTGTTTACACCTTTTGTATTGGTTGCATATAGTGTGCAACCCTAAATAACAGGACCCAAAAAATTAATAAAAACTATGCATTAGTTAAAACTTAAAATATACTAGCTTTAAAAAAAAATTAAAACACACGAAAAGTATATGACAAATTTTATTTGTGTTGTAATTTCTGTTTAGTTTTAATTTCATTTATATATGGGTATAAAAATGGCCCGCTGTCCGTGGGCGGCCCGAAACTTGCCCGCGGTCCAAAATGGGTCTCGTTTAGGCCCCCTTGGGCCTAGCCCAAGCCCCTGAGCTAGGGCTTGGCTCATAGTTTTGAAGCTCGGCCTGGCCCGTTTGGCCCGACCGGTGGTCCAGCCCATCGATCTACTTAAGGTCCACTTAGGGCCCCGCCCGAAACCCAGCCCGTCCGGCCCGCGCCAAGGCCTAGTGTATTTTTTAATGAAAAATAATAAAATTTTGATAGAAAAAAATTATAAAAACGAAAAAAAATAGTTAGGCCTGCCCAAAAGCCCGAGGCCCGAATACCCCTAGGCTTGGACCTGGGCCTGGGCTTAATTTTTTGGCCTGTGGACCGCCTTGAATTTTGGCCGAAACCCACGAGGCCCTACATGAGTCTGGCCCGACCCGACTCCGGGTGAACCGGGCCAAGTCGGGGTGGGCCAGATTTACACCCCTACATCTATATCATTTCTATTGCTGCCCATTAGCATGTTATTTTCTTCCATTTTACACTTGTCTTAAAACACATGATAATAAGATTGAAATACAAAAAGTATAACTATTTTAATTTTGTTTACCAACATTTTAGTTAACCAAAAACATTATTTGTAAAATTTGTCATACAATATTATAATCCCCTAATATATATATATATATATACACAACTATTTGTACGTAAACAAGAAAATCGTGAGCCAAAAGAAAAGGGAGCTGTTTTAGGCAAGCTGGCTTAACTTGGAGAGAGAAAACTTTCTAGAGAGAGAAAGTTAAAAAAAACAAAACCAAAGCTAGAGGGAAAGCGGGGGCCGCACTCAACTCCTTTCCCAGTGACATCATCTGACGAAACAATCAACAAAATGTACTCACAACGATTCCCAGATTCTCATTTTCTCACCTATAAATTCCCACTCCATTTCCTCCCCTTTTTCCAATTCTCCAATCTCCAAACCCACATCCATCTCTCCGCATCTCTCTCTCCTCTTTCCTATTCTTTTTCCCATGGCAGAAGAATTCCAAGAATCCGATGTCATTTTCCCGGAAAGTTTTCTAAATTCAGAGGACGGCAACGTCGAGGAGCTTGGTTTCTCGGGTCATTTGAATTCTCGGGTCGTAAGAAACGAGAATCCCAAGCGGAAAAAGAAGAAGAAGAAGAATTCAGTTCCGGTGAACATCCCGGAAAATGTTTCCGGGAAAAATTCTTGGTTTCAGTTGGAATCGGATTTCTTTAAGGATGATGAGGAGTTGGTTGTGCCGCCGCATGTGGTGGTGGGTCGGCGGATTTTCGCCGGAAAAATGGCTTTCTCGGTGTGTACTGGAAATGGGAGGACTTTGAAGGGGAGGTATTTGAGTGAAGTCAGGAATTCAATTCTCAGGATGACTGGTTTCTTGGAAACGTGATTCCTCCCTTCCACAAAGTTTTCCTGATTGGATTAAATTTTAGAGTAGGAGAAGAAAAGAAAGTGAAGGAAAATTTGTATCATTGTTTTATAATGTGAATAATTTTCACACATTGTTACATTAATCTTATTTTTGAATTCTCAATCATTGTAATAAAAAATGAAAATTTGGGAATTCAAAGAAAAAAATAAAATAAAAAAATAACCCAAATTGTTTAAATTATTGGGTTCTACATATGTGGACTGTATAATTAATTGTTATATTTCTCTTTTTGTTTTTATATTAAAAAAAAAGAAGCTAAATTGTTCAATTATTTGGTTTTAATAACGTGTTGTATTTGAGCTTTCTAAATTTAGGGTGTGTTTTTTTTTTGTGTTTTGAGATAAATTTTTAAAAAAAAAATTAGAGAGAGTTTAGAAATTTTTTTGCTTTGTTTGATTATATATTTTGAAAATAGTTTAGGAATTTGAGATGATTTAATATTTTGTTATAATTGAATAGATGTGTATGAGAGAAAAAGTAATTGAGAAGGAGAAAGAAGAGAGAAAAAGTGATTGATTGATATGTAATAAAGAGATAAGTGATTTTGAATTTTTTTAAAGAAAATTTGTAACTAAACATGTTTTTAAAAATTTTCTTCCAAAAATATGTTTCAAAACACAAACTAAACACACCCTCAATTTTATAAAAATTGAGTTTTTTTATTTTGAGTTTTTTTATTTTTAGAGAATATTTTTTAATTTTAAATAATTTTTTTATTTTTTTAGATGCATCTTATTTAGATGTATCTAAATAATAAAATATTTGTAAAAAAAATATTTTAAAAAATTAATAAATACACAAAAATATTTTAAAAAATATATATTGAATTTTCTTAATTTTTTTGCATTTTTGATATTTAGTGAATTTTTTGAAGATTTTTTTCATAAATATTATATTTTCTAAGTGTATTTATGTTAGGTGTGTCTAAATTTTTTTTTTTTTTAAATTTGATGAAAATATTAAAAAAATTCAGTGAAAATAAAAAAATACAAAAAACAAAAAAGTAAACTTTTTTGAAAAGTGAATTCTAAAAACTAAAAAAAAAACATGTGTACTATTAATTAATTCTTTTTTATTTTATATATTTTTTTTTGTGCTCTTTTTTTTTTTTCTAGGAAAATCCTTCCACTCGCCCGCAGATCCAAGACAGCGCCCCTTGTTTAGATCACCAAGATGTTCTGTTGTCTGTTTCGAGTAAAGAGGCTATAACCTGAGAACTTACTTTGACCTCCCAAGACAAACTCTACTTAAGTCAGGATTCGCGGAGCAGAAGAGCATTAGACCCACACCAAATACTGTGATAGTAACAACTTAAGACTAACCTCCTAACCAACTGTATTACACCGAAGAGATTGGTTCCAAAAATTTAAAACTTGAGACGTGAGCTCTTTAAAAATTTTAATTTCTATTTTTGTGGTGTAGCATAGGTAATGCAGGTTGGTCGAGTTGGCTTGTATTGGTGCACCCATTGGACATGTTTATGCTTTTTTAGGGTAAATTATATTTTTGTTCATCTAAATTGTTTATTGTGTTAATTTGACTTTTGTAATTTTAATTGTATAAATTTTATTTTTAAAATTTTTCATACTCTACCAATTTAATCTAATTGAATTATTTGTTAAAAAAATTGAATAGAAATCAAATATAAAATGGAATGAATTATTTTAAATTGGAATCTAACCCTCAATCATTTAACAAGATTGAATAAACTATTTTATTCATTAATTTTAATCCAATTTTTAAACAGGGGTTAACAAATAAAAGAAAATCGAAACAATTAGATTTATTTATGATTAAATTGACACAAGAAATAAACTACAAATATTATAAATGTAATTTATCTTTATTTTGGGTATCTGTGTTAGTGTTCGTATTGAGTAGTAATTATTACATATTTCGAAAATTTTATATATCAGTGTACCTAATTAATAATAGAGACTTAAAGAATTATATGGTCCTACAAAGAATAAATATTAGAGAAACAAAAAGATAACATTGGATAGGCATACGGCCATATGATTTTTTTAACCTATATGATAATTTCTAGTGTTTGCAATAATTTTTCTTATAGTTTACGTGGTGTTAGGTTAAAAAGGTCAATTATCTAAAAATTAAAATAATATATATATATATTAACTTTTACTCTCTCAAAAACTGCTCTAAACAACCCCAGATCATTTTGTTTGCAGCTTGAGAGAAGCTCAATAGTTATTTATTTATTTTTTACAGTTGTAGACATAAGCACAACAAGAACAGCCGGTTTCAAAGAGTGCAGCTAGTTTGAGAGAGAGAGAGAGAGAGTGTGTGTGTTTTGTGAGCAACTCATTGAAGGGCAGTGGATAGGATACGAGGATCTAAAGGGGGAAATTTATTAGAGTTGAGTTTGTTGTGTTTGGCAGTGTGATTTAGGGTGTTTGGAGAACTTTACAAAAGGTCAATTTTTAATTTTTAATTTTAACTTATTTTAAATTACATTATCTCTTTATTATTTATATGTTTTTTTTTAAAAAAACCTAAAATAAAATTAAAAAATTAATTTTTAACTAACTTTTCAAAACAAGCCTTAGAATTTACGGACTAATCCAATCCCTAAAAAATATTCAACAAATTTTATAAGGTTTAAACCCATCACACACCTCAAAGTATCTAATTTAATATTACAGAAAACATTATGCTTATTTTTTCTAAAAAAAAGCAAATATATACATACTTGGTGCACAAAAATTTTCAAAAATTATATATATATATATTTTTTTTAAAAATAAGTGAGGAAGGCAGTCAGAGATGGTGAGGACTAGCCGAATGAGACTGTTATGGTCATGGTTGGAGGGACTTGCCGAAATTTTTTTTCTAAAAAATATTTTTGAATAAAACATTTTTTTATGTTTGGTGGTGGTGAAACGAAAGTCGAGGTGAAGGTGGTGACATGGTAGTGGGGTGGCAGTGACGGTGATAGCGACAATGATGATAGTAGTGGCTATGGTGTGGTGGTGGAGGTGACAGTGGCGATGGTAATATTGTGACACTGGTAAAATTTTAGTTTGAAAAATATTTTTTGCCTTTTAAAAGTGAAAAATATTTTTTGTTCATATAGGCTTATTTTTTGTTGACTATGGAAAATATTTTCCGTTAACTTTTATTTTTTACTATACCAAATACTAAAAAATACAAAAAATATTTTCCGTCCAAATAAACGGAGGTAAAAACACTTTTTTTTTCTTTTTTTTCTTTTGATTTTGGTGAATTTAGTAAATTTTGAAAATTATTTTCATTTTTTACAAAATAAAAATACATGCCAACAAATTTTTTTTTTCACTTGAATTTTTAAAATATTTGTATACATAATTTAAAAAACATTTAACATTAGGAAAATTTGTCTTTAATTTGTTCTTGATGTTGAAGCTAGCTCAAAGATATGGGATTCAAATCCTACTTTTGAACTCATTGAAAAATAAATAAATAAATATTTCATATTATATGTTATGAAGGTGATGTAAGTGTAGAGGCTATCCAAAAACTGGATTCGTAATTGGAGAATATCCATTAATTTGGACATATGTGAAGTTTATATTATAAATAAATTATAATATTTTAGAATCCAACAAGAGGAGGGTAATTGACTAATTAATTGTTTCCAAGAACCTTTCTCAATTATTCTTCAATATTCACCCATATAATTGGCACGGTATCTTTAATTTTATTTTAGTTCAATTAATTATCAAATTTTCTTTCTATAAATTCCACTAATTTATTTGGAAAATTGATACTTTGTTTGTTTTGGTAAAAAATATTTTTTGAAGTTTAGTGGGACATAAAACAAAAGTCATTGATAAATGAATTGGTAAATTACACTTTTTGAGAAAAATATAGTTAGCCCCATAAATTTAGCATAATTTTATTGATTTCCCTTAAAACAATCAAAATTCATTCAGATGATGGGTAAATACTAAAATAAATAAAGATAAATATACAATTTAGTAGCAAATAAATGACAACATATATTTTTATCCATACGATTCACAAATTACTGATGAAAAAAATTAAAATCTTATGTAAATTAAAACTTTAAAGGAGAGCGGTGTAATTATATTAAAACTATGAGACTAGCTATATTTTCTCAAAATGTCAAGAGATAAGTGTAATTTGTCTGGACAAAAAAGATTTTCACTTTTTGAAAGGTGAAAAACACCTTTCGAATTAAAATCTTATGGGCGCAATCACACTACCACCACCCCATCACTAATACATTTATTAGCACATTAATTTTAAATTGCAACCAAACATAAATAAAAAAATATTTTTTACAAATCATTCTTGAAAATTATTTTTCATAAAAAATGTTTATCGTGAAACAAACAAAACTTAAATACTATAAATAATTTGGGCATAATTTTTTTCAACTATTCGTTATTAATTAAAGGGCAAATTACATATACCTCCCTCGAGGTTTAGCTAAATTACAGATACCCCTGAGGTTTTGAAAATTACAGATACTCCCTGAGGTTTATATTTTTATAATAATTTGTCCCCTAATTTGTTATACAAATAGTACCTTCAGGGGGGTATCTGTAATTTCTTAAACCTCAGGAGGGTATCTGTAATTTTGCTAAACCTCGAGAGGGGTACATGTAATTTGCCCTTAATTTAAATTCTTTTTTCTCAACATTGTTTGCGTTAAAGAGACAGAAAATTCTGGTCAATTAATGAGGCAACAAATAAGGTGGAAAAATTGTAGTTAATTACTTTTCAATCTTTTTAATTTTTTTTTATTAATTTTTTTCTTTGAAAGGTTCAATATTCTTTGTATTTTAAGACATATCATATGAACTTTATATGTTCTAAAAATCTCTTATGAATGGAAATAATAATAAAGTTAAATTAACTCCAAGAAGAGGCTGTGTTCACATTATTAGCCGCATAATTTTAACTTGCACGATTAATCAACTTTATGCAATCACTGGTTACGTGGTTAAACGATTACTTTTGAAGCAATAATTAATTGACCCAAAAAAGAAATAAAAAAACAAAAATGTTTCAACACGTTTTTCTTTTCTTCTTCTTCTTTTATTTATTATTTTTTTTATTTTTATTGGTAAACTGCGTTTGTAACAATAAATCCCGAACCTAATCTAGCCTAACCTAACTGTAACGCACTTACAGACAGCAATCTAGTAAGCATTTCATCCATTAAGGTTAGAAGTCTCACAAATTTTATTAAAAATTTTATCGAATATTTTATATGGATGTCGGAATTATACAATGTGAATCTATGAGACATTTAGTAGAATTTTTAATAAAATTTTTTAAATTTTTAGCATTTTTGTTCATCCACTAAATCAACCCGTTCATCTTTGTCAATCATTTTTCAATCACTGACATTAACCATAAAAGTTAAATTATATTGAGCTCTTTTCAGATTTATAAAAATATATATAATTAATTTTATATTTTTGACATAATTAAATTAATATTTATTTCAATATAATTAAAACGATCAAAATTAATCACCTTGCTTGGTTTTCAGTTTTTCAAAACACTTTTCAGAAAATTCTACTTTCTTATTTTTCGTGTTTTTTTGTTTTTATTGAATTTTTTTAATATTTTAAGCAATTTTTTTTACTTTTTAGACACACCTAACATAAATACACCTAAAAAGTAAAAAAATTGTAAAAAAAATCTTTTAAAAATTCACTAAATACCAAAAATACCAAAAAAAATACAAGAATTCAGTATATTTTTTATATTTTTATGTATTTATTAATTTTTTAAAATATTTTTCACAAATTTTTTACTTTTTAGATACATCTAAGTAAGGTGCATCTAAAAAAGTAAAAAAAATATTTAAAATTTAAAAAATATTCACTAAAAATAAAAAAACACAAAAACTAAAAATATCAAATTTTAAAAAATTTAACTCAGAAAACTCAAACTAAAAACACACTGAATGCTAATGGGTGACGCCCAAGCCACATGTGGAACACGAGGTTACGTAGATTTGGGTGACACGTGCTCAATAATGAGCCACTTTGTACCAAAACGCCCAGACATCGTCACCTCACTAACAAAAATTATGTAGTGACGTTGGGGCATTGCGACATGGTGTCTAAGCTCAATATGATTGGTTAAAATTATAGAATTTGTACTTTTTGTTAAGTTCGTAGGAAATAACTTGACAAGTGTCAAGTTTCTAGTGGTTGACAAAATGCTCCTGGACCATTCAATAACCTCTCCCTCACTGCTTTATTGCTTATGATGTGGACCAATCATAACCACATATTCTTTGAAATTCTGTGTGCATATTCTATTACGATACGGATGAGTTGTACACTATAATACTCACCTACCTTATTGTCGGTTTGCTTTTCTAATTTTATTATAATTCTACTTACCATCAAAATTTATCTAAAATTTTATGTTTTCTTTAAAATGAAATATATGATATTAATTTTGATTATATGTAAAATTTTAAGTAATTCTCTTACGTATTGAACACAATTGCTATTTTTTGATGTTCTAAAAATAAAAAAAATATAAAAAAAATACACACAATTGCTACTGATAAGGTCCAAAGTGACATTATTCAAAGTGACATATTGACCTCAGTTAAAAAAATTACAATTATTTGATTTTTGTAAATTTTTTAAAATTTTGTGTAATCTTTTTTTTTTCCCCCTCTCTTTCAGATAAGTCTAATCTAGACAGATTTAAAAGGTAAATTTTAAAAAAAAATTAAAAAGGTAGGACAAGAAAAAAAAAAAAAAAGTTGATGAAATACAAAAAAAATTATTTTAGCTTTTTTCTTTTTAGTAAAATTTTTCAAATTTTAAAGGTCCATTTAGTCTAGTAGGACTTTAAATGATTTTTTTTTTTAAAGAATTTAAAAAAATATATATATTTAAACAAAAAGTCATTAAAAAAGTAATTTCCAAACCCAATTAATAGGGTAAATTACACTGACATCTCCTGAGTTTTCTGTTTAATATAGATCCCCTCACATTTGAAAAAATGTACTTACTTCTCTGTCAGATTAAAATGACATATTTATCTCTTAACCTTTATACATATAAAATAATAGAATAATGCAGATATTTTATTTATGTCATTTCAAGAGAAATAACAATCATATTCTTTGGTTTAACTCACACAAAATATTGAGTTTTTTTATTTATTTATTATTTTTTATGTTTTTTTTATTGAATTTTTAAAATATTTTAAGCAATTTTTATTTTTTTATTTTTTAGATATACCTAATCTAGATATACTCAAAAAGTATAATATTTTGTGATTTTTTTTTTTTTTAAATTCACTAGATACAAAAATTCAATACATTATCTTACTTGTTGTATTCAATAGATTTTTTAGAATTTTTTGTAAGAATTTTATACTTTTTAAATATACCTAGATTAAATTGATATAATCTAAATATAATGATGGAAATAAAAAAAAAAAAATTATGTTCATATATAAAAATTTATACAAAAAAATATTATAAAAATGTTGTGATAGTGATATTGTTGTAAATATAAAACCTTTTTATAAGTGTTTTGTTTTAAAGTGAAAGATCACCATTAAACTATATCATTGTGTTTGAAAATTCTATATAAAATTTATGTTTGTATATCATTACTCAATAAGAATATGCTCAGCTAGAATTTAATGATAGAAAGTTATAGAATATAATCATAGGAAGAAGAAATAGTAGGAATGATAGTAAGATGGTCAGTTAGACCATCTCCAACAGTGCATCAAACCATGCATCATATTTGAAATTTGATAAAAAAAGTGACTTTTTCAAGCTCCAATGGTTTCACCAATTTGATATCAAAATGATAATGGAACAAACATTTCATCAAACTGAAGACAAGCTCTGTATATTAGTATTTCACTGTGCTTGACTGTTGGGATGGGCCAACCGGTCAACCAACCGGATGTCCAATCGGTTGACCCACCAGTCGACCGGTTCCCTTTCAAATAGGTAGGTTCAAACCGGTCAAAAAGTTCAAACAGGTAAAAAAAATAAAAAAAAAAAAAAATTAGCCTTACCTGTTGACCCTTTCCTTTTGATGCACGGTTGGAGCAAGCCATATCAGATTGAGAAAATTGGTTTTTTTTTTACTCAAATTTGGTAAAAATTTTGGTTCACCGTTGGAGATGCTCTTAGAAAATTTTCATACATAACATCAATAATTCATGAGGCAATTTGTAATGAGATTACAAACCTCAGGAAGAGAAATGTTAATTTTTTAAATGTGAGAAAAAAATTTGTATTAAATAAAAATCTCAGGAGGTGTCAGTGTAATTTACCTTAATTAATAAAAGGTGATATTCTTACAAAAATCTTTATTGACAATTCTATGGGTTGTCCTTAAGATGCAAACAAAGCGTTGCAAGAAGTAATCATTGAAACTGATTCATCATTGGTTGAAAATCTGTTGACTGAAGGGCCATAACAAAACTGCTCATTTCGCAGTATTGTTGAAGACTCAAGGCATTTTATTCGAAGATTCAATTGCACTATTCGCAGCATCATGCGAGAAGGCAACAAGTGCGCTGACATGCTCGCAAAAATGGGTTCAAACCAAACGGATCAACTTGTGGTCATGGAAGGAACCTCCTGCTGAAGTCCAAAGTCAGCTAGTAGCTGACATGATTGGAACGGCTTATCGGAGGATTTAATTCCCGATTTGCTTTCCTACTTTATTATGTTGTTTTTTTTTTCCTTCTTTGTTTTGTCTTTCATTTCCGATGTACCAAAAAAAAAAAAAAAAACAAAGCCTTGAAACCATTAGAATTTTAAAGCTCTTTTCACATAATCTTACATATTTTTATATTTCTTTTTGACATATTTCATTCTATTTTTTGTACACAGATATTGATACTAATGACTATCTATTGGGTTGTCATTAGCATTTTCTTTTTTTGAAAATA
Source organism: Camellia granthamiana (assembly GCA_036172215.1). Lineage (NCBI taxonomy): Eukaryota > Viridiplantae > Streptophyta > Magnoliopsida > Ericales > Theaceae > Camellia > Camellia granthamiana. The sequence goes on from CM069909.1 coordinate 67,679,572, forward strand.
TAAGTCAGTCTTTTTTTTTTTAAAGTAAAAAAAAAAAATAAATTATTCTATATTAATTTTTTGTATAGTTTTTTTTTTGTTAAAAAGTCGTTTTTAATAAATTTCTATGCTTTATTTGATTTTTTTAGTGTTTGTCCAAAAAAAAATTAAATAAATAAATAAACAATAAAAAAGAGTTCATAAAAAATAAAAAATGATTTTTTATTAAATATTTTAAATAAGATAAAAATATTAAATTTTATTTTGTCTTTCATAATATCATGTAGACTGTTTATGGGTCAAATAATAAGTTTTTTTTTTTTTTTTTTTTTTAAAATATTGGAAACAATAAGGGTTAAACAATAAGAAACTTGATGAATAAATTTTAGATTTTCATTGAACAATCACACAATCACATAATGTTCCTGACTTATATGATAATTTTTATTATTATAAGATTCAACGTAAATATTTACAACCATTCATTAGTCATAAATAACGGATAAGAGATAAGACAAGATATTGACAACATTAATCAAATTAAGATAACTTTCAGTTGTTCCCAAACCAACATTAAGGCCTTGTTTGGGAAGACTAAATAAGTGTACTTTTTGTCTTTTTTGACTAAAAAATTGAGGTTGAAAATATGGATGTTTGGGTTAACTTTTTGACTTTTTATGGAAAAATGTGTAATAAAAAATTGTGAAAATTGGTTTTTAGAGGAAAATTTGAATTGGGAGTTGTGCAAATTGTTGACTTTTGGTGAATAGTGTTAACTTTTTAATTTTTTGAGTAACTTTTTGATTTTTTGACTTTTTTGAAAGATCCCAAACAAGGCCTAAATTAAACCATTGAAATAGCTTGGTGTCAAAAATCAATTTTTTCTATACATATATATGCCGTAGAGCTAAATGAGTGGTTGTTAGGAAACAAATGGATAAGTTCGTCAAACCGTAGGATGATTTGCTCAAAGTCGTTGAAACAAAACATCAATTAATTTTTAATACTCTCTCTCAATTTTGAATTTTATAATTATTCTCTCTCTTCAAATGAATTATATAATAATAATAATAAATTATTATTATTATTATAAAATTGATGACAATCAAATCCTAACAGCTCAACAAAGAGTAGTGATTTCGCGAACTTTATATTCAATCTCTATCCATTCCAAAGTCATCAAAACATAACGCAATGAATATTTAATTAGTCTCTCGTTGGTGTACATATATATACAGATTGATGTGTACATTAGTTAATAAATAAATATATAAATAAATTGGAATTGGTTGAAGTATAGTGTAGGGTAATATGGGTAAGGGAAGATAAGAGGATAAGAAGAGGGCACATGGAATGTTGATCTAGAAGGATTTGGAAGAACATTTCAAAACAAAATGATGGCACATTTTATGTGATTGAGGGTTTGATGGGCAAGCTCTGCGTTTGGATTTTTTTATAATTTTATTCTTTTGTATTTCTTGTTTTGATTTTTTTTTTTTTTTTTTTGGTTTGGTGTAAATTTATCGGTTGGATGGACTCTTCTCTATATGTGCCGTTTGACTTCTTTAATGAAAATTTCTTTCTGATAAAAAAAAAGAAAAAAAAAAAAGGGTGTGATGTGGATATGTATATTCTTCACAATGCCCTATTAAATTATTTTGCTTGTTTTTCTTTTGTTGTCTTTTTCTTTTGTTTTTAAAATTAAAATCAAAAGGCCGAGAATTTAGTTGTATGGGTGCAAATTGCAATAATAGTTGAGTTGCAACGACCTAATTTACCACCAGAGGTGGTGGTCTCGTGGAGAAGGCAGTCCTTTCTACAGGAGTGTGTCAAGTTCAACTTTTGGGAGCGCGAAATGTTGGCTTTTTCCAACTGACTCTCTTTGGAGGTCCCGCACTGTACTTCGATCGATACTTGGCTCTTTTGTAGTCATATGATTGACCTCCATTGGATGCCTCGGTGATGGGTTCTTTCTTTTGAGTTTGATTAAATCTGACTGTCAACTAGTTATCCCGGAATCTAAACCCGTGAATGTTGTGATATCCTCACAAAATATCTTTTTTTACATTAAAAAATAAATAAATAAAAAAAAGGACGACGGAATCTTAGGGCAATTTCTTATCAATCCCTAACACTCAACTCTTGCAAAATGCCAAACTTTTGTAGCCTCTTTAATTCCCCCTTTTTTTTTCGCGTCAAATATTAGTTCTTAACTTCTTAACTTATACTAGTTGGGACTTGAGGAATGAAATATCTTCAATGGGCATATTTTAGAAGGACAAAGTGAATACCGATGATGTAAGGTACTCTCTCTCTCAAGAGCATTCGCATTGGCCTGATTATTATGATTTTAGAACAAAATTTATTTAGTAAGGTGCAAAATCTCTCCTTCATTAGCTTTGTTAGGCCAAAATTAAATTTGGCATTACTATAGCAAATCGCTATATGTGGCGATTCACTATTCACAAGCCATATAATATTTTATCATTTATTTTTAAGAATGACTGGACATCCTGCCAGTTATCTGTCCAGACATTCGGTCGGACCACCAACTGCTACACTCTTTTTTTTAAGAAATACGAAATATAATATTTTATCATTTATTATCGGACATCTTGTCGGATGCCTGACTATGCACCATTATTTTTTATTTTTGAGGAATATGGACAGAACCATCCTAGAACCTTTTAGAAAGTTGTTTGCATAATTAAAAATGAATATTTTATAAAATTAAATCTTAAAATAGAAAGCCTAATAGAGGTGTACATACAAAATATACTAAATAGAATAAAAAAATAATAATTTTTTAGTTGTAATTTAGCTCAAAATTTGTTGAGCCTGGTGTGAACTCTTCCTAACTTCATTTTATAAAACAAAACTCTCTTTTTCTAGGGTATACTTTTGGTTACGAGTGTAAATAGTTTGGTTCCACTAGAGTTGAGAAAAATTTAGTACTAAACCAAAATTTCAAACTTGTGGGGTAAGAAATCAAAATAGACTACATGATATGGTTCGGTTTTGTGTAGAGGAAAAATTCACATGAGATTTTATAAGGCTTTATAAAAATTTGTAAAATCTTATCTGGCATTGGAAATAAATGAATAAAAATGGTGAAAGTTGTTCTATAAATACCTATATTCTTAATTTTTAGGGATATTTATCAATAAATTTCATTTTACAAATAAGTACTTTAGTCTCAATTTTTTTCTATTGATATATTAAGTCCTATTAGTAGAGAGTTTATTTCCATGTGGTTCTATTTTTTATTTTGGTTGTGTTTTGGTGGACAGTTATATACCATTTTATTAATATAACAGGTATGATGTGATACTTCAATGTGGTAGATATTAATGTGACACTTCAACGATGTGACACTCCAAAAAAATTAAAAATTCCTTAGTGTGCTTTTTCTAAATATGACAACATGACAGGTATAATATGACGCTTTAAAACTTTTACTCCAAAAAAAATAAAAACTCCTTAGTATACTTTTTTTAAACGTGACAATGTGGCGGGTATGATGTGACACTATAAAAAAATTAAAAACTCTTTAATATATTTTTTTCAAACGTGATAACATGGCGGGTATGATGTGACATTCTAAAAAAAATTAAAAACTTCTTAGTGTATTTTTTCCAAATATGACATGTGACACTCCAACGTGGTAGGTATGATGTGACACTTCAAAGAAAATAAAAACTCCTTAGTATAGTTTTTCCAAATGTGACAACATAGCGGGTATGATGTGACACTTTTAAAAAAAATAAAAACTCCTTAATGTGCTTTTTTTAAACGTGATAACTTGGCGGGTATGATGTAACATTCTAAAAAAATAAAAATAAAAACTCCGTAGTGTACTTTTTCCAAACGTGAACAGGCCTGTTTGGTAGAGCTTATAAGCTGCTTATTTCAACTTTTAGCTTAATTTAAGTTAAAATATTGTGTTTGGTGCAGCTTAAGTTAACCAGCTTATAACTTAAATCAAGTTATTTCTCAGCTTATCTCAAAAGCTGGTTAGGAGGTGCTTAAATTTTTGACATAAACACGCAACTGGTGTAAGGGGGCTAAAATTACTTAAATGCCCTCGTCAATACCCAAATATTAATATTAATTAAAAAAATAAAAAATTGTATATTTCTGAAGAAAAAGAAAAAAATCAATATTAATTGAAAAATAAATATTAATTGGTATTAATTATTAATAAATTCATATTGTATATTTTTATATTAATTAAAAAAATCAATATTAATTGGTATTAATTATTAATAAATTAATATTGTATACTTTTGTAATGAATTAATTATTAATTGATACTAATTAATAACAATTGTTAATTATTAATATTAATTGATACTAATAAAAATTAAATATTAATATTAATTTATACTAATTAATAATTTTAATATTAATTGAGACTAATTAAGCCATTAATTGATACTAATTAATAATTTTAGTATTAATTGATACTAATTAAGCAATTAATCGATACTAATTAATTTATAATGGAAAATAATTGTGACAATAATACTTCCATTACATTTTTAGCAAATGTATCAATTTTTATATTAATTGATACTAATTAATACTACTTATATTAACTTTTATTTATGAAATATTTTTTTTTAAATTAAAATTGAAAAAAAAATGACAAAATAATCATTTTTATATCATATAAGGACAGAAAGGACAATTATACAGTAAAAAACTATTTTACAGCTTATTAACCAAACACTACTCTACTGCTTAAATTCATAATTCCACAGCTGCACCAAACAGGTTAACTGCTTATCTTCACAACTATAAATTATAATCTGTTAAGTTATAATCTATAATCACTTTTCCACAGTTCTACCAAACGGGGCCATGTAACATTCCAACATAGCGGGTATGATGTGACACTATAAAAAAAATTAAAAAACTTTTTAGTGTACTTTTTCCAAATGTGACACTCTAACGTGGCGGGTATGATGTGATACTAAAAACCTTTTTAATGTACTTTTTTCAAATGTGACACTACAATGTGGCAACGTAACGGGTATGATATGACACTTTAAAAAAAATAAAAACTCCTTCATGTGCTTTTTTTAAACATGACAACTTGGTGGATATGATGTAACATTCTAAAAAAATAAAAATAAAAAAACTCCTTAATGTACTTTTCCAAAACGTGACATGTATCATTTCAACGTAGTAGGTATGATATGACACTATAAAAAAAATTAAAAAATTATTTAGTGTACTTTTTCCAACATGACACTCTAACCTGGCGGGTATGATGTGATACTAAAAACCTTTTTAATGTACTTTTTTCAAATGTGGCATTACAATGTGGCGGACAAATGAATTATTATACATCCAAAAGGACTAAATGAATCACAAGAAAAAATATAAAATTTGATGGATTATAAATTCAAACGTGAGACTTATTGGTTAATCTCCCTAATTTTTATAACAAAATGTAAATTATTGACTACTTATCTTCTATAATTAAATAATTAAAATATAAAAAATATTGAAAATAATATTTTGGTCGGTTTAACTGGAATTGACGGTAAGTTATGAAAAAATTACCATAATTTTGCTCGGTCTTGAATGATCGGTTTGGCTATGTTTGTTTTTCTTGCACCTAAGTAGGAAGAATGCATTCTTGTTAGGAAATTGGGTTTTGCTAGTCATTAGAAACAGTGTAAGAGCAGTTGGGCCCAATGTTTTGGGACTACAATTTATCCAAATGGAATTGGGTTCTTATGTTTGCATACAGTTGGGCCACCAGTGTTTTGCTCTGCAAATCAGAAAAATTGAGTCCAACAAGACTAGCCCAGTGTCTTTAAGATGGTATAATTTCATGAAAATAATTTTTGAAAATGAAAATAAAAAATGAACTTACAAAAAAAGAAAAAATCAAATATTGAACTTATACCGAAATAGGTAAAATCTCTATTAGGACATCACCGCAATCTGCATTGATTTTTGTTAGCTTTTACAATATATTTATCCCCAAAATCTGCATTGACAATTGGCAAAGCTATATTGTGAAACCGTTTTTTATTTTTATTTTTATTTTTTTTCTTACGAGAACTTAATTTTCAAATATTTCACGAGCTTGTTAAATCATGAAGGTTAAATTATAGAGGAAAATTGGGTTATTCGTGTAATTGTTCATAGCAAGTTAAAGTTGAGATAAGTTCACTTTAGCATTTACATTTTTGTAGATGTTGATTTCTGACCACACAACCAAACAGAAAACTTAGTTGGAAAGCACGCGGTACAATAGATTAAGCTAACTACTTGCCAACAAGAAGATGAGAATACCGCAGTGGTTCGTCCAATCGGAAGTACTCCGACGATTAAATCAGTCAACTTATCTCTCAAAGATATCAAATAAGTAGTCAATGCACAAGTCAAAGCATACCGTGGACCCACGAGAGTGTCTCACTTTTATAATGATTATTGTCCAACTTCCCCTAGAAGTCTTACTTCATAGGACTCTATCTTTTACAAGGATAACATCTATCACAACACACACTATTCAGATTAAGATGAACTTTCTCAAGAGTCCCATCTCTATCCAAATAGGTAGCTTGATGTCATCTAGGACTCTTGTCCTCTATTCGAATATCTCAGATTCAAATATGATCACATCATATCTCGGGGACTTGGTCCATCCACGTGGCACCTAGGCTAACAATTTCGACCACGTCAACAACCCAAAAAAAATGTCCCTACAGCTGCCCCTTAGGTTCTATTACCTCGGCAACCTGAGGTGATGGAACCTATATCGTCTGATCTTCCAACATGTCAGCTGAACAACATGTTAGAGATACTCCTCCGATTGAGATCATAACTTATCGACTTCATGAAACAAGGACTCAAAGGTCCACTTGTCAAAAACTAAGAATCAATAATCAAGATGATCCTTCTCGTCCTCCTTGCCAAATGTTAGCCATCTATTCTTACTAAGTTCCTACAGACAGCGCCAAATTGTGGGTGTTGATTTCCGACCATACAACCAAACAGAGAACTTAGCTGGAGAGCACGCGACAGAATAGATTAAGCCAATCACCTGCCAACAAGAAGATGAGAATACCGCGGTGACTCGTCTACCTAGGGGCACTCCGACGATCAAGTCAGTCAATTTATCTCTCAAATATATCAAATAAGTACTCAATGCACAAGTCAAAGTATACTTTAGACTCACGGGAGTGCCTCACTTTTATAATGATCAGTGTCTAACTTCCTTTAGAAGTCTTACTTCATAGGACTTTATTCTTTACAAGAATAACATTTATCACAACTCACACTATTTAGATTAAGATAAACTTCCTCAAGAATCCTATTTCTATCCAAATAAGTAGTTTGATATTATCTAGGACTATTGTCCTCTATCCGAATATCTCGAATTCAGATATGATCACATCATATCTCAGTGACTTGGTCTATCCACGTGGCACCTAGGTTAATAACCTCGGCCACATGGACAACCCAAAAAATATGTCCCCACAACTTTCTTTAATTACTCTAGTGAATTACATGTTTTTTCTCGGCATATTTATTGAAAGAAACTTCAAAAAAATTGTATGTTTTTTAGAACAATTGTAGAATTTGTCGTAAAACTCCATATAAACATGCATCAATATATTAAATTAGAATTTTTTTTTATTTATAAATTCATGATAAATCAAGGTGAAATTTGTTGACTGATAATACTCTCTCTATCTTTTTGTAGAGGTTTTAATATTATGGACATGGTTGGAGAGTACCTAGTCTCGGTTTCTTCAGTTTTGTGGACAATTCGAACTATTATGATATGTAAAATCTCGTTAGACCTTCTCTAATCTTGGAGTTTGACATTGTGTTTTGATCATGAATTTAGAAAGAGAAAGAAAAAAAATATGTGAAATATAAATGAAATATAACTAACATTGTACTTACATTTCATATACTTTTATTTTATTTTTTTTCTTTCTAAATTCCTACCAAAATCTAGACTCCAAATACAGTCTAAAGAATTGCGAGAGAAAATTTGAGAAAATTATGAGGAAAAAGGCCACTTTTTCGAGAAATAATTTTTTATTGATAGAGAACACAAAGAGACAATATTGTAAATTAGTATTTTGGAGATCACAATAGTTATCTAGACTATAATGAGAGTCCAGATCCTCGGGAAGTGCGGCCCTCCAAAATGACGTCGTTTTGGATAATTTTTTTTCCCTTTCTTATTTTGCTTTCCTTTTTTCATTTTTGAACCCTAGCCTCTGAGATAGACGAACATAGAGGCGACGATCTGGACAAGGGAGAGAGGCGACGAACGGAGAGGCGACGGAGGCAAGGCAAGGCAAGGCGAGGCGAGGGGACGGAGGAGACGAATGGAGAGACGACAAAGGCAAGGCGAGGCGAGGAGAGGTGGCGAGAGACTAACAGAGAGAGGCGGTGAGAGACGAACAGAGAGGGTGACGAACGCGAGGCAGCGATGAGGTCCGTTTCTCTCCCTTTGGTCTTCATTTTATTGTTTGTTTTATAGAGTAAAAATGATAAAATGTGATCCTACCCATTTCTTTACCCCTGCTTTGATTATTTTAAAAAAACAATTATGACATTCGCACTCTACTTCGAATTTCACACACTATTTTTTATTTTTTGTTTTGAAGATTAAAGATATAAAATGTGAATATTATTACTCTAAAAAAAATCTCTTTACTACTATTTTTTGATAAGAAGCTACTGCCTTGTTTATTAATACTATTTGATTGTTAATCATTGAAATCGTAAGATCAGTAATGTCAACATTTCTATGGTAATGTAATGCCAATTCTATGCTCATAGGAACAAAGGTTGAAGTGTGGAAAGATCAGATACCTAAAAGAAAAAATGCATTAAAGAGTCCCTGAAAATAATGAGAACTGAGAAAAGAATACAAGAGAAGAGGGTTTTGAAGATTAAAGATATAAAATGTAAATATTATTACTCTCGATGAAAGAGAATACAGAAATGAGTAAAATATTAAAGATATCTGATCTTTCCACACTTCAATGATCAAAAGATTAAAGATAAAATATTTTAAAGAGAATTATCTTTAAATATCTTCAATGATGCCTTGTTTAGTTATTGAAGATTAAACATAATTATTTCTCATTTCTGTAATCTTTATTCTCTTTAAAGATCATTTTTGTAATATTTATCTTTAATCTTCAATTATCTTCAATGATCAGATATCTTTAATCTTCTCTTTACTCATCTTTGGTGCTGTTTGGTGTAGCTGTTAAAACAGATTATAGCTTATAGCTTAACAGATTATAGATTATGACTTTAATCAGAAGCTGTTAATCTGTTTGGTATAGCTGTTGGATTATAGATTTAAGTTGCTGAGTAGTGTTTGTTAAATAAGCTGTGAAGGAGCTTTTTCAATTAATTTTTATTTTTTATTATTCACTATTTATCTACATTTTTCATAAAAAGTAATAATAATATTTTATAGTCCATTTGGGTCTTTTTCTATTTTTAAAAAAATAAAAAATAAAAAAATCTAAGAGTATAACCGTGAATTAACATGTCCACAGCAGAAGCTGATAATCAGAAGCAGGGGGTGAGCAGCTTCTCAGAATCAGCTTTTTTGACTTAAAATAAGCTGTTAGAATCAGAAGCTGTTTGAAATAAGTTTAACCAAACAGTCCAAAATAACTTTTTAAAAGCCAGAAGCCATAAGCTGGCTCAAAAAAGCTACACCAAACACCCCCTTTGTATTCTCTTTAATCTTTAATCTTTAATATTTTACTCATTTCTGTATTCTCTTTAATCTTCTCTTTAGTCTGGAAATAATATGTTTAATCTTTAATCTTTAATAATGAGAACTAAGAAAAGAATACAAGAGAAAAGAGGGTTTTGGGGATGACATGTGTTTTTTTTTTGGTGTGAAGGAGAAAGTCTGGATTAGCCCATGTGCTTGAATTTATTCACTTTGATATTTTATTACTATTATTATTTTTTTTTTCCCCCCTAACTAAACATGGCATCAGGATAAATCCATAACCCATGTCTTTGTGTTTGTTGTCTGGGGCTCAAATATAACATCAAATGTGCTTGTTTTTGGCTAATTATTTTTTTGCAAGTTGTTGGCAAATAAATGACACTAGATAATATATGACTATTGGTTAAATTGTGGCAATATATATATATATATATATAATATAATGGTTATATCTGAATTGGTTTATACCAGGCTCTTTCAAATGTGGCAAATGATGTAACTCATAAGACTTATATTTTGTTGCAAATTCATAGAAGTAAGAAAATTGGTTAAGTAATTGATAGATGAGACTTGTAGATTGTATACCTCATTACAATTTGGCTCTATACTTTTGCAGATGCCAACTTCAACTGTTAACGGCAGTATCTTAGATCAATTGACATATTGCAACAAAAATTGTCCTAAATGTCGTAAAAAAGCAACTATTTGAATTTCCGAGATGAAGCGAAACAACAACAAATTATTTTATTGTTGTCATGATTGCGGTGGTTTTATTGGATAGTGCTTGCCTACAAATTCAACACACTACTCGCTTCTCCATATTCTAAATCTTTTTGTCTCTTTGATCTCAAGTAATTTTTTTGGTCCAATTTCGTGAAGCCAAGTGATGCTTTTCCACCAGATTTCCTACCAAATAGCTCATAAACAGACCTAAGAGGAATTCTAGATTCTGAAGCCAATTCTACTTCAATTGCTTAGGTGGTAGATATTTTTCTTTAGGATGGCAATGCATGAATGCATTCTTCAGGCACAAGGTCATGATCATGATGTTCAACAAAAGCAATTGCAACATATTTTCCTAAATTTCTATCTAACTTGATACTAAATCGGGCACCACAACCACATCTCACCTCTTGTCTCGAAAATTTTACTAGTGGATTTCACTTGTCAATACCTTGAGTTCTCTCTTTGTAACATACAAAAGTCCGTGAAGTTATTTCTTTAGTCTGTTTGTTCTTGTGTGCACATGCCTTCCTAATACTAAAGCTCACATTTCCGTCATAGGTATTGTAAAAGTCATACGCAGCTTGTTCAGAGTCAAATGACATGTCCAATTTCGGCTTCCAACGATAATTGGCTAACTCATCAACAACATTATTTTTTTCCATTACTTGCAATTCAATTTATAAGTGCAGTGAAACAATTTATATACTTGAAAACAATTCACTATGACAACTTCATATACACCAAATAAATATAACAATATAGAAAACAATCTATATTACTTGGATTTTTTTGGATAGGTATGACAGTGTTTAATTTTCTACCTCTGTGTTTCTAGTTTAATTACATTAGTAATCTATCAAAATATACCAACTTTCTAATGATGCATGGACATGGGTTTGAAACAAACCTAATATTTTGTGACCAAATGTTGGCTTGATTTTATTTTGATGGCCATGGTCATGCCTTGGCAGCAAGCTTAGGAATAGGCAGCAACACTGATTTAGTCTATGGGTCAAATTTAACATGCTGAAAGATGTAGCATTGACCCATATAAGGTGGAGTTTCAAAATTTTAGTTTTATAGACCGTTTAAAGAAATGAATTGATCTAATTGACTTGAACATACTGGATGTTTTCTACTAGTTTATCAAAGGCTTTGAACTAAACAAAATGAGGTGTGATGTCATAACGACAGATTTAAATGATAGGAACAACCCATTACCATATCAGTTTGCAAATTAATTTTGTTGGTATACCGTTACTAAATGTTTTATATAGGGAAAAAAAAAGAACTTTAGCTTCAGACGCAAATAAGCATTGAGTAAGTGGTTTAAATTAATACTGTTTCTAAATATAATTAACATCCTTAAATGGGTTTTCAACATATCATCAAACCCATTTCATCAAACACTATGCATATCAGCAACAAATCATATATATCATCAAACCCATTTCAAAAATATCGATTTCATCAAAAAGAAACAGAAGGATTGTATAAAAAAATTATATACACGTATATATGTATATAGCGGCAAAGAAATGAAACAGAGACGGAAATGGACCTCATCATGGCTGCAATGTCGCCTTGTTGCTGTCGCGTCACCGCCGGACTCGTGTCCCTCTGCCATCCTATGTCCTTCACCATCGCGTCCCTCCACCATCTCTCTCTGTTCGTTTCTCGCTCTGTCTTCACAGATCGTTTCTTTGTCTTCGCCGATCGTTTCTCCGTTCGCAGATCGTCTCTCCATCTTCGCTAATCATCTCTCTGTTTTCACCGATCGTCTCTCTGTCCTCTCTCTCTCTTTGTCCAGTTGTGCCTTTTTTCTTTGTTAGGGCTAAACAGAGGCGAAGATGAAAGTGAAAAGAAAAAGCGGGAAACTCAAATTTTTGGGAGAAAAAAAAAAACTAAATAAAGCGACGTTGTTTTTGCCAAAACAACGTCGTTTTGGCGAGCGCAGCAGGGAGGGCCATAGGGAAGTGCGGCCGAGGATCTGGACTCACTATAATGAACCCTTCATAGTGCACTCTTTCATAGTTATATCCCAACAAATCACAAAAGCTTATAGCTTTTTGTTATGTTACCAAAGAGACACTACTGCAACTTTTTGTAATAAAAGAAAGTAAAAAGTAACTTCTTGTAACACCCTAAAAATGCAAATTATAATTATCTGAATTATCCATGTGTTAATTGCGGATTATATGATTTAATTTGTGTATATTTGTCCAAATAGGGAAATTATTTGTTGAGAATATAACTTTGGAATTGAAATTGATGACATAAATGGGTTCAGAAATCAAAATTGAGTACAAGGATATGTTAATTGGAATTTTTAGAGTTATTTGGGAAGTTTAATTAAAAACTGATTTCGTCTGATTCACTAATTTTAACAGGTTGGAATTAAATAATTGAATAGGAATTAGAGCTTAATACACATTAGTATGATTTAATTTAGTGTAATTGAGCTTATTAGATAATGAGAAATAATTTAATTTGAATGAATTTGGGTTAAAACAATTTATTAACCTCGTTAATTTAAGCCTAAGGTATGGAGAAAACAAAATTTAAAATAAAATAACTAAATGAACAATAGTAAAACTCCCACTTATTAATTGAATATGGAAGAGGGGTAGTGGGCTTTGGTGGCCTCAGGAATATACACATAGAGAGAGAGAGAGAGAGAGAGAGAGAGAGAGAACACTTATGCAAGAGAAGAGAGAGAGCTCAAGGAAGAAGCAAGGAAAGCTTAAGGAATTCCTGAAGACGCATTTAATTCTAGGTAAGCAATCTTCTCTCTAATCTCATGAATTTGAAGAAATAGGTGCATAAATTATGGGATTCAAGTTAAATCACAAAGAAAGTAGATTGATATGAAAGAATTGTGAATATAGGTAGACCATTTATACATGCACAGTTTCTATGAAAGAAAAAGAGTGAACTAACCCTTAATCCTACATGCATGGCATATATGATGAGTTTACACTTTAATTTCAAGAGAGCAATGATTCTAAACTTATTTTCAAACATCATTCATGGAGTTCAAGGAGAGATTAAGCATGAATTAGAGCTTAGGTTCAAGAAAATGGATGTTTCATGAAATTGAGTTTCAAAAATGGAAAAATGGGTTTAATTTGATATTTAGAGCTTTATAAGAATTCAATTAAAAATTTGATTTAGGTTCATAAAATTAGATGTAGTCAAATTAAGCCTTAATTGAGATTAGGCTCAAGATTATGGAAATACATGTGAAGATTAATTATTTGGGCCTTGATTTGCTTGAAAATGGAGTTAAAATTGCAAAATGTGTATATTTATGAGTTTCTAATTCAGTAATTTAAACATGACTGAATAATTATAATTTAATGTGTATGAGCCCAATTTAAGTTTAATTGTGTAATTAGTAAACTTAATAAGAGTTGGTATCTGATTAGATTATTTATATTTAAGTAGTTTGGTTAATACATGACTAAACATGTTTTAATTAGAGGTTAAAGGAAATTAATAATCTAATTAATTCTTAATTCTAGTCACTCATATTTAAAAGCTTAAGTGAACTAAATATGTTTAAGATGATTGTGTATCGTGCTATGCATATTTGTGATTATAGGTCATGAGTCAATGTAACAAGCCCGCGGGGGACCTCGCTACAGCTCGGACTCGATTTGTGTCACGGTTCTAAATCTTGAACCAAAGAGTCCAAATCCGGCAAATTGTTTTGAGAAAACAGATTTTTGAAAGAAGTGCCAAACATGGACTGCTTTGCCAGATACAGAGTCGCCACCTAAATATTTTATTTTGGGAAATTTAGGAAACCCTAACTCGTTGCCTAAGGCCACGTGTCCGTCATCACCAAAGTTGCCTCGGCTCGGGAACTTGGGTACGATTGGGGAAGGTCACTTCGTGAGCACCCCCGCTCGCCCGATCAAAAATCGGCCTCTACTAACCATGATATCTTGTTTTGAAAACATTATGCGTTCTTATTCCGGTTATTAGCCTAGATTTACTATGTGATGCGCACAGCATACAAGTATAGGCTGGATCGCCTGAATTGGAACAAAAGATTTCATGTTTGTTTTTGAAAGATGGTTTGCTACTCGCAAGTATGCTTAAAATGTAGATTTTGCCACCCTCAGGTGGGCTTAAGAAAACATGATTTTGCCACTGTCTAGTGGGCTTAAAACAAACAATCAATGCATTGTCCCAATTCAAATAACCCAACCTTCACCCACAGGCATTCAGGCAGTTATATCACATAAGCATATAGCCTCATGGTAAGCATGCTATCATGGCAGTCACTCACACGCATGCAAGGATGCTAAAGCATAAAACTTACCGAGTACTCCAAGCCAAAACAGAAGCTAATTAGAAATCCATGCATGATCCTAAATATACAGAAGTGCCTAATGCAACATATGCAAAAATGCAACTAAGATAGGCTCGGCTATTCTAAACATGGCATGTGAAATGCTGCAACTAACAAGTATTCAACTCGGAATTGAAATACAATGCAGTTAGTATGATGCGCCGAGCCCGATGCATGCAAAACAGATGAATGAATGCAAACATGCTGTCATACTGTTATGCTAATTGAAACATGCCCTAATCTAACCATCATAAGCTGGTAAATAAAAGGGAGAAAGACGTGGGGTTGGAAGACATACATCACACACACGCACACTTATTACAACATTGTCCTCGCGCAGAGGGTCTAAATAAATAATATACAGTCCCAAATGAATAAATAATACAGTCCCGAATAAATACCAAGATCCTAATTAATTAACAAATTAACTAAGAAAGCAGTAAACTAGTATGCAGGCTGGGGACTGCCTCAACTCTGATCCGGATGATGAATGATGCATGTCTGGGGTTGCCTTGCGCGGAAATCCACTGCGATGCCCCGATTAGCCTCTGTTTGCAATTGTTCTTGGAATGCGTGCCAAGCTCCGGAAGGCTGCTGATTCTTGATTTGCTGCAACAGAGAGCAAGAAAGGGGCATAGCAATGTATTTTTACACATGTATGCATGCCTCGATCCTCGTGCCACCAATCACGCATCTCGATGCATGATGGCCGAGGAGTCGAATTGCACAACTCAATATGAAATGAATGCACAGGAAAACACAACAAGACCAAGACTCCATCATGGATAATCCGGAGTGTCGGCGACTGGGGAATTGAGACACGTTCCGTCACTCGGAGTACGAAACGTACCTCGTTTCCCGTGCTCGGGCTAACCCCTATCCCGAACACAATGCAATATGCATGACATGCATGAATGCAACTAAGATACAACCTAACATGCACAATGCTATGAAATGGCATACACGATGCAAGAGGTAACATGACATACACAATGCGCTAACATACAACCTAGCATACACAATGCTATGAAATGAAATGGCATACACAATGCATAATGGACTTACACCAACACAAGTGGACCTTAGCCACACTCACATAGGAAGCCATAAGATGAAAATGAGACTCTCGAGATGCATGCACGCATGCACGCAAACCGAGGACCGAACCTAAGGCACGAATGCCACTCTACCAAATCATGGCAAGGCATGGAATACGGCATATGAACATGCAAATTTCAGTGCTGAAAAATGATGCTAAACAGCCCCGAATCGTAGAAACATGGCACCCGATGCATGGAATGAGACTCGAAACATGAAATTAGGTACATGGAATAACCTATGGCTGTGCAAAGCATGCCTTATTTGAACATGAAGTGTGAAGAAAGAATCAAGACAGTCCCGAAACAAGCATATTTACAGTTTTAAGCAAGGCCAAACAGTGAACACAAATAGGACTAAGTTAGCATGCAAAAATGGCCCCGAAAGAGGAATAATGAAGCAAGTAGCAGCTGCTGGCCCTAAATGGCTAAGAGCCCTTCAACAAAGTTGAATAGGGGCTCAAAATGAAGCATTTTATAGTTTACAACAAGCCACGAAAACAAACACAAGTATGGCTAAACTATTATGCAAGAAATGGGCCAAAAGGGAGACAAAGAAGCAGGTGATGGTTTCTGGCCTCAAACAGAGAAGGGCCCTTCAACAAAGTTGAAGAGGAGCCCGAAACATGGTATTTTACAGTTAGTGACCAAGCCCAAAACAGTGCACAAATAAGCTTAAAATATTATGCAAAAATAGGCCTAAAAGGAGGTTTAAACACAAAGAGCAAAAAGGAAGCCTCAAACAGCAAAAGACCCTTGATAAAACATGAAGAGGGAGTCAAAATAAGGTTATTTACAGTTCAGACCAGAGCCCAGAAATACAAGCACAAGAAGCTAACAAAACGTGCAAAAATAAGGCCAAAAGAGGGATAAAGAGGCAAGTGACAGATGGAAGCCTCAAACAGTGAAGATCCCTTCAACAAAGTTGAAGAAGGGCTCAAAACAAGCCACTTTACAGTTTGGATCGGAGCTCAGAAATGGTTAAAAACAGGGCTAACATATCATGCAAGAATAGGCCCTAAAAGAGAGGTAAAGAACAAAGGGGGAGAAGAAGACTTCAAACAGCAAAAAGTTCTTAATCAAACATGAAGATGACCTCAAAATATGATCTTTTTCAGTTTGGATCGAAGTCCAAAAATACTTGCAAGTAAAGCTAAACAATCATGCAAAAAAGTGCAAGTTTAAGGGAAATAGGGACTCACCCTTGAAGAACAACTTTCCAACAGCTTTTAGTCCGAAAATCTGAGCTTTCAACCTCTTCAAATGTCCTCCAAGGTACTGAAATGAGTAATGGAGGTGATAGGCTAGGGGTTGTAGTGCAAATGGTGCAAGAAAATGGATGTTTGAACTTGAAAATGGAGAGTTATGGAGGAGGATGAGGGTTATGAGCCTAAGCCAAAAGTGTCTAACCCTTAAAAATGGAGCTCAAGGGTGTATTATATAGAGGGACTCATCTTTGAAACCCAAAAAAATGGGGGAAAAAAGAGGGGGGAAAAAAAACCAATTTAAATGGAGCAAAACAAGGGGGGAAATTTCGGAAGTGGCGTTTTGACCACGAAGTTGGTCTCTTGGACCACAGTGTTCCTCAAAAGGGAGGAAATAAGGTGTGCGCCAAAAATCGGAGCAAACGGAGGTGGTTAAGCGGTCCCGAACCGAGACACACGGCCGACGGCTCCAAAAACCGGAAACCGGGCTCCAAACGGGAAAAATGGCCTACGACCACGAAGTTGGTCTCTCAGGCCACAGTGTTCCTCAAAAGGGAGGAAACAAGGTGTGCGCCAAAAATCGGAGCAAACGGAGGTGGTTAAGCGGTCCCGAACCGAGACACACGGCCGACGGCTCTAAAAATCAAAAACTGGGCTCCAAACGGGAAAAATGGCCTACGACCACAAAGTTGGTCTCCCAGGCCACAGTGTTCCTCAAAAGGGAGGAAACAAGTGTGCGCCAAAAATCGGAGCAAATGGAGGTGGTTAAGCGGTCCCGAACCGAGACACACGACCGACGGCTCCAAAAACCGAAAATTGGCTCCAAACGGGAAAAATGGCCTACGACCACAAAGTTGGTCTCCCAGGCCACAGTGTTCCTCAAAAGGGAGGAAACAAGGTGTGCGCCAAAAATCGGAGCAAACGGAGGTGGTTAAGTGGTCCCGAACCGAGACACACGGCCGACGGCTCCAAAAACCGAAAACTAGGCTCCAAACGAGAAAAATGGCCTACGACCACAGAACGTAGCCTACGGCCACTGAGAGATGGCCTACGAGACCTCTCACTCCCTTCGGGAAGAGAAAACAGAGAAAATAGGGCCTGGTTCGCAAACCGAGGCAAAGCACAAAAGAGTCCGGAAGTCCGGAGGCAAGGCTCGCAGCTAGGACTCCGCAACCTCAGAACGAGCACAATATGCAACATCACCAAGCGCTCAATCGGTGACGTCTGAGTCTTAAGGTCGGTCAAAAATGGGGTGTCTACAGTCAAGGACTACTTGACCAACCATTCTGGAAACCCACTGTGAGTAACGTTATTGTAAAGATATTGTTGGGTATACCTCCTTATTGGAGTGTGGGACCCAATTGGTTTTAGAAAAAAAGTTTAATTTGGTTTAGTATTAATTATAATATATTTTTATATATTATATTTAATTTGTGGAGACTCAATCCAATTTGGAAACAACTAAGGTTTGATAATAAACTCTGGATTCACAATATTTTAAGGTTTGTTTTTACTCATCCCGAGGTGAAGAGAACGGCTGGTACACATACTCCACTTTGGTGAAATCAATTATTTTGATGTGTGAACAGTGGAATTAATTTGGGTGATTCTTTGCTTCGTTTTCGGTATTGATTTGGTTCGTTATTTTGGATCTTCTACAACTCTGGTTCTGAAGATTTTTGTTCATCTATTTGGTGAGGTCTTTCCTCTTGTTTATTTGTGATTATTTGGAACTCACCTAAGGGTGGTTTTGTGAGACTATTAGTGTCTCGTTTGTAATCGTTTGGAACTTATTTGGTTGATAGTGGAATCGCATTTCGATCCCGTGGACGTATCTCACATTGAGGGAACCACATAAAAATTCTTGTGTTGCTTCTGATTTAATTTTTCCGCATTAGTTTTTATTCCCATTGATTGATTTACTTGTGGGGAATCACATATTTTCCCTAACAACTGGTATCAGAGCTTACGGTTTATTTGGGTTTAATTATTTGTGTAAATCAATGAAGGGGAATGTGGGTTGTATGTCTAGTTTCAATGGAAGCAATTGGGTAACTTGGAAAACTAAAATGAAAGACCTATTATTTTGTAAAAATTTGTATGGACCCATTGAGGGTGATAGTGGCAAACCCGAGGGTATGAAAGATGATGAATGGAATAGGCATAATCGACAAGCCGTTGGTGTTATCCGTCAATGGATTGATGACAGTGTATTTCATCATGTTGCTACTGAAACTTCGGCACATGATTTATGGAAAAAATTAGAGAGCCTTTATGATAGAAAATCAGCCACAAATGAAGTTTTTCTATTTCGTAAGTTGGTTAATTTAAAATATAAAGAGGGCAGCCCTATTCCGGAATATCTGAATGAAATAAAGAGTATTGTTAACCAACTTGCTTCTATGAAAATTGTTTTTGATGATGAGTTACAGGCTTTCATGCTACTTAGTTTTTTGCCCGAAAGTTGGGAGACTTTGGTCGTGACCGTTAGTAATTTAGCGCCCGATGGAGTTGTCACAATGGGCCAAGTCACTAGTAGCCTATTGAATGAAGAAACTAGAAGAAAATCAGCGGGTTCCTCTCATTCAGAAGCATTTGTTGTGAGAGGCCGAAGCAAAACAAGGGGGAGAAGTAAGACTCCTCATGGTTGTGATCAAAGCCGTGACAAATCAAAAGATGGATCTTTTTCAAAGAAAGACATTGAGTGCTATTATTGCCATGAGAAAGGGCACATGAAGCGGGAATGCCGAAAGCTCAAGAACAAGGAGAAAAGGCGTGACAAGAGTGTGGATAAGAAGTAAGAAGACACAACGACAATTACTACCGATGATCTCATGATCGTTTGTGAAGATGATTGTATCAATTTTGTGGGCCAAGAGAGTAATTGGGTGATTGATTTCAGTGCTTCTTTTCATGTGACTTCTCGAGTTGATTTCTTCACTACCTACACCAAAGGAGATTATGGTTCTGTTCGAATGGGTAATGAAGGTTTGTCCAAGATTATTGGCATGGGTGATGTTTGCTTGGAAACAAATTTGGGCTGCAAGTTGTTGCTTAAAGATGTGAGGCATATTCCCGACATTCGCCTCAATTTGATCTCTACTGGGAAGCTAGATGATGAAGGCTTCAACAACAAATTTGGTGATGGAATATGGAAGCTCACAAAGGGTTCTTTGGTGGTGGCTAGGTGCAAGAAGACTCATACACTTTATTCGATGCAAGGAAAAATTTGTAAAGGTGTTGTCAATGCACTTCAAGATGATACTTCTACCGAATTGTGGCACAAACGACTTGGCCATATGAGTGAAAAGGGGATGCAAGTATTGTTCAAGAAAGAGCTTCTACCCGGTTTGAAAGGTACACATTTCAAAACTTGTGTTTATTGTTTGGCGGGTAAACAACATAGAGTTTCTTTTCATAAAAATGTTGCTTCTAGAAAAGAAAATGTTTTGGAGTTGATTCATTCGGATGTTTGTGGTCCTTTAAAAGTTAGAACACATGGTGGTGCACTTTATTTTGTTACTTTCATTGATGATTATTCAAGGAAAATTTGGGCTTTTTTACTAAAAACTAAAGATCAAGTTCTAGAAGTATTTAAGCATTTTCAGGCCATGGTTGAAAAAGAAATAGGGCAGAAATTGAAGTGCATCCGATCAGACAATGGTGGTGAATACATTGGGCCATTTGATGAGTATTGTCGCAACCAAGGTATTCGGCACCAAAAGATAGTTAAGAAGACTCCTCAACAAAATGGCGTTGCCGAGAGGATGAACCGTACCATTGTGGAAAGAACATGGTGTTTGCTTTCACAAGCTAAATTGCCAAGATCCTTTTGGGGTGAGGCATTGAAGACAGCGGTTGATGTGATCAATTTGTCTCCTTCCTATCTTTTGAATGGTGATGTTCCAGAAAGAGTTTGGACCGGCAAAGATGTGTGTAGACGTCCCCGAACGCATCCCGGGGAGGGTGCGTCCCCCCCCCCCGCGGTTCTGGTTCGATATTGGGTCTACTACAGTTCGAAGGACTCAAATGTCACGGTTCTTAATCTTGAACCAAAGAGTCCAAATCCGGCAAATCGTTTTGAAAACAGATTTTTTTGAAAGAAGTGCCAAACATGGACTGCTTTGCCAGATACAGAGTCGCCACCTAAATATTTTTTAATGGGAAATTTAGGAAACCTTGACTCGGTGCCAAAGGCCACGTGTCCGTCATCACCAAAGTTGCCTCGGCTCGGGAACTTGGGTACGATTGGGGAAGGTCACTTCGTGAGCACCCCCGCTCGCCCGGTCAAAGACCGGCCTCTGCTAACCATGATATCTGTTTTTGAAAACATTGTGTGTTCTTATTCCAGTTATTAGCCTAGGTTACTATGTGATGCGCACAGCATACAAGTATAGACTGAGTCGCCTGAATTGGAACAAAACATTTCATGTTTGTTTGTTTGAAAATGGTTTGATGGTGCTACCCGTAGGTAGACTTAAAATGCAGATTTTGCCACCCTCAGGTGGGCTTAGAAAACATGGTTTTGCCACTATCTAGTGGGCTTAAGACTCACAGTCAATGCATTGTCCCAATTCAGATAACCCAACCTTCACCCACAGGCATTCAGGCAGTTATATCACATAAGCAAATAGCCTCATGGCAAGCATGCTATCATGGCAGTGACTCACACGCATGCAAGGATGCTAAAGCATAAAAACTCACCGAGTACTCCAAGCCAAAACAGAAACTCATTAGAAATCCATGCATGATCCTAGATACACAGAATTGCCTAATGCAATACATGCAGAGATGCAAACTATAGCAGGCTCGGCTATTCTAAACATGGCATATGGAATGCTACGACTAACACGTATTCAATTTGGAATTGAAATACAAATGCAGTTTGTATGATGCGCCGAGCCCGGTGCATGCAAAACAGATGAATGAATGCAAACATGCTATCATACTGTATGCTAATTGAAATATGCCTTAATCTAACCATCATAAGCAGGTAAATAAAAGGGAAGAAAGACGTGGGGTTGGAAGACAGACATCACACTCACCCACACTTATTACAATTATGCCCTCGCGCAGAGGGTCCGAATAAATATACAGTCCCGAATAAAAGAATATTACAGTCCAAATAAATACAGTCCAAAATAATGTACAAATTCCTAATTAATTTACAAATTAACTAAGAAAAATAAAATTGGCATGCAAGCCAGGGACTGCCTTGATTCCGCTCCGGATGATGGGATGATGCATATTTGGGTTGCTTTGCGCAGAAATCCACGGCGATGCCCCGATTAGCCTCTGTTTACACCTTTTCTTGAAATGCGTGCCAGGTCTCGGAAGACTGCTGATTCTTGATATGCTGCAACAGAGAGCAGGAAAGGGGCATAGCAATGTATTTTCACAGATATATGCATGCCTCGATCCTCGTGCCACCAATCACGCACCTCGATGCATGATGGCCGAGGAGCCGAATTGCACAACTCAATATAGAATGAATGCATATGAATGCTACAACAAAACCTAACTCCATCACGGATAATCCGGAGTGTCGGTGACTTGGGAATTGAGACCCGCTCCGTCACTCGGAGTACGGAACGCACCTCGTTTCCCGTGCCCGGGCTAACTCCTATCCCGAACATGATGCAATATGCATGATATGCATGAAATGCAACTAAGATACAATCCTAACATACACAATGTTATGGAATGGCATACACGCTACACGAGGTGATACACAACCGAGCATACACAATGCTATGGACGAAATGGCATACGCAATGCAATATGGGCTTACACCAACATGAGAGAGCCTCAGCCACACTCACATAGGAGGCCATCAGATAAAAACAAGACACCTCGAAATGCGTGCACACATGCACGCAAACCGAGAACGGACCCTCAGGCACCGAAATGCCACTCTAATGAGACATGGCAAAGACACGGAATATGACATGCAAACGTGCAAAAATCAGTAGCAAAATGAGGGGCAAAACAGCCCCGAAACCCGGCGAAATGAAACCCGATGCAAGGAATCTCTCCCGAAATGCAAAACTAGGCATCCGAAATGACTTGTAGCTATACAATACATGCATAATTTGAACATGAAATGAAAAAGAAGAAGCAAGGCAGCCCCAAAACTCACATTTTTTTAGTTCAAATCAAGGCAAAACAGCAATCACAAGTAGGGAAAAAATGGCATACAAAAATGGCTCCGCAAGGGAAGCAATGAAGCAAGTGATAGATGCAAAGCCCAAAAAGAAAAATACCCTTCTAAAACACTGAAGAGGGACCAAAAATATGAACATTTACAGTTTGTGACATTCCCCAAATCAGTATGAAAACATGCTCAAAATGCAATGCAAGATTGAGGCCACAAGAGGGTATAACATGAAGTATACAAAGAAATCACCAAACAGCCAAAGAACCTTAATGAGATATGTCCAGAAGGTCAAAATATGGCCACTTTCAGTTCTGATCATGGCCTAAAAACAAAAGCTAGATAAGCCTAAAAAAGCATGCAAAAATAGGGACCAAAGAGGGGTGATGAAGCAAGTGGTACATGGAGGTCCCAAACATGGTTGAGCCCTTCTACAATGTTGTAGAGGGACTCAAAATAGGCCTAATTTCAGTTCACATCAGGCCCCAAAACAGATCACACATGGACTAGAAATAGCATGCAAAATAATGGCATACAAGAGGGTATTGAAGAAAGTGCCAAATGGGGGGCTCAAACAGGGTTGAGCCCTTAAACAAACATGAAGAATAGCTCAAAATAGGCCTAGTTTCAGTTAGGGTTGGAGCCCAAAACAGTAAGAAAATAGGCTAAGAAATTGGTGCAAAATTGAGCTCAAAAGAGGGTGAAGTGAACTTACCCTTGAAGACCAAAGTTTTGGTTGCTTCTTGGACCAAATTTGCTGCCTCTAAGCCTCTGGAAAACCTCTCCTTGCTGCCGGAATGGAGTGGTGGTGGTGGTGCTTGGTAGTGATGAAGAAATGTGGTTGGAACTTAGGGATTTTGAGAGAAAATGAGAGAAAAATAGAGAGAGATGTATGCAAAGCCCTTAGGGAAATTTGTGTAACCAAAAAATCAGTCTTGGAGGCTGGTTATAAAGGCAAGAGAAGGGGAGAAAAGGTGGAGGGAAATGACACCAAGTTTCCCTCCAAAAGCTTTTCCCCGGATACAGATATTTTTGGGGGAAAACAGCTATACAGCTGTAATACACCCACACTGAGGAAGCTGGCCGGCCAGGTACTTTGGTTGCAGGTGGCCGGCTGGCCACCCCCTATGGCCGGCCGGCCAAGGGTCAAAAGGCTCAAGAAAATTTTCTGGCCGGCCACCAGAGAAAGGTGTCCTCCCATGTGTGCTCAACAAGACCCTGTGGTTGGAAATTGGCAACTGTAAAACAGAAGAGACAACAAGCCACTTTTAGGAGGGGTTCAAAAGGTTCAATTTGAATTACTGGCCGGCCATAGACTTTTAGGGTCCTCTCATGTGTGTACAACACAAATATGTGGTTTGGGGTTGAAGAAAATGGCCATAGGGTGGTCAACATTGGCTCGGAAGTGGGAAAAACGGGCGTCGGAGGGCGCCGGAGGAATATAACTGGTTGCTGAGACAATTGTTGGCCTGCCACCCTTCAGTGACCTTCCTGGTGATAAAACAGAGGTACCTGCCAAAAATGAACGAAAACCGATGCAAAACGAATGCTCGGGGGCCAAAACACGCAGTTCGGGGTCCCGAAAATAGGCCGTTAAGCACCGAAAGTGGCATTCGACCACGAAGTGGGTCTCTCAGGCCCCAGTGTCCCTCGAAAGGGAGTAAATAAGATGTATGCCAAAAACCGGAGGAATCGGAGATGGTTAGATGGTCCCGAACCGAGGCACACGGCCTAACGGCTCCGAAAATCGAGAACCGGGCTCCGAAATGAGCAAAATGGCCTACGGCCACGAAATGTAGCCCACGGCCACTGAGAGATGGTCTACGGGACCTCTCCCTCCCCCTCAGGAAAAGAAACAGAGAAAACCGAGTCTGGTTCGCGAACCGAGACAAGGTACAGAAGAGGGTTCGGAAGTCCGGAGGCAGGGCTCACGGCCGCGACTCTGAGACTTCTGAACGAGCACAATATGCAACATCACCGAGCGCTCAACTGGTGACGTCTGAGTCTTAAGGTCGGTCAAAAATAGGGTGTCTACAATGTGTCTTATGAGCACTTGAAAGTGTTTGGTTGCCGAGCTTTTGTTCACATTCCAAAGGATGAGAGGTCCAAGCTTGATAGTAAGTCAAGACAATGTATTTTTCTTGGTTATGGGCGTGATGAATTTGGGTATAGATTGTGGGATCCGGTCGACAAGAAAGTCCTCCGAAGCCGTGATGTTGTGTTTCTTGAAGACCAAATAATTGAAGACTTTGGCAAAGGTGATCAACCGGAGCCAAAAACTAGTGATCTCATTGACATGGATCCATCTCCTTCATCTTCAATTGATGATGAAAATGGGGGAGATGTGCAGCCACCTATTGAAGATGTGGATGATAATGCTAATCCTAATGAAGTTGAGCTAGAAATTGAGGAAGAGCATCCAACTCAAGAACCGCCACCACAACTTGAGTTGAGGAAATTTATAAGGGACTGACAACCTTCAAGAAAGTATCCTCCCAATAAATTTGTGTTGATTTCCAATCAAGGGGAGCCTGAGAGCTACCAAGAAGCAATTGAGCATGCAAAGAAAGGTGATTGGAAAAAGGCCATGGACGAGGAGATGAATTCCTTGCTTGAAAACCAGACTTATGATTTATTGAAGTTGCCTAAAGGGAGGAAAATTCTGAAAAATAAGTGGGTTTTCAAATTGAAGAATGATGGCAAGAATCTGAGGTACAAGGCACGTCTTGTTGTAAAAGGCTTTGGGCAAAAGAAAGGTATTGACTTTGATGAGATTTTCTCACCGATTGTAAAGATGTTTTCTATTCGGGTTGTACTTGGCATGGCTGCAAGTATGAACCTTGAAGTTGAGCAACTTGATGTGAAGACCGCATTTCTTCATGGTGACCTTGAAGAAGAAATTTACATGGTGCAACTGGAAGGTTTTGTGGAGAAAGGGAAAGAGAAACTTGTTTGCAAATTAAAGAAAAGTTTGTATGGTCTCAAGCAAGCTCCACGACAATGGTACAAAAAATTTGACTCTTTCATGATGAATAATGGTTTTTCTAAAACCACTTCGGACCATTGTGTCTTTGTGAAAAATTTCCCGGATGGCAAATTTATTATTCTTTTGCTTTATGTTGATGACATGTTAATTGTGGGTCAAGATTCTACCATGATAAACAGGTTGAAATTGGAGTTGAGCAAGTCTTTTGCTATGAAAGATTCGGGACCGGCAAAGCAAATACTTGGTATGAAAATTGTTCGTGATCGCAAAGAGGGGCTGATTTGGTTGTCTCAAGAAAGCTACATTGAGAAAGTTCTTGAGAGGTTCAACATGGACAAAGCAAAGCTGGTTGGTTGTCCACTTGCGGGTCACTTCAAGCTTAGTTCGAATCAATATCCTACAAGTGAGAAAGACAAAAAAGAGATGTTGAAAATTCCTTATGCTTCAGCAGTTGGTTCTTTGATGCACGCCATGGTTTGTACAAGGCCGGATATTGCTCACGCCGTTGGTGTGGTGAGTCGTTTTCTCTCTAATCTGGGTAAAGAACATTGGGCAGCGGTAAAATGGATTCTAAGGTATCTTTGAGGGACTTCGAAGGTATGTTTGTGTTTTGGAGATGGTAAGCCGATGCTTGATGGGTTCACAGATTCTGACATGGCCGGTGATGTTGATTCTAGGAAATCTACTTCGGGGTATTTGATGACTTTTGCAGGGGGAGCTGTGGCATGGCAATCTAAATTACAAAAATGTGTTGCTCTGTCAACTACCGAAGCTGAATTTATTACCATTACAGAAGCTTGCAAAGAAGAGTTATGGTTGAAGAAATTTTTGCAAGAATTGGGTTTGAAGCAAGAAAAGTATGTGCTTTATTGTGATAGTCAAAGTGCTATTCACTTGAGTAAAAATTCTACTTTTCATTCGAGATCGAAACACATTGATGTGAGATACCATTGGATTCGTGATGTGTTAGATTCGAAATTGTTGCAACTTGAAAAGGTTCATACGGATGATAATATTTCGGATATGTTGACTAAGACTTTGTCGAGGGATAAACATTTGAAGTATCAAACTTTGGCGGGTATGATTGATATCTCCACTTAAGTCGGTAGGGGAAGAATTGTTGGGTATACCTCCTTATTGGAGTGTGGGACCCAATTGGTTTTGGAAAAAGAGTTTGATTTGGTTTAGTATTAATTATAATATATTTTTATATATTATATTTAATTTGTGGAGACCCAATCCAATTTGGAAACAACTAAGGTTTGATAATAAACCCTAGATTCATAATATTTTAGGGTTTGTTTTTGCTTATCCCGAGGTGAAGAGAACGGCTGGTACACATACTCCACTTTGGTGAAATCAATTATTTGGGTGTGTGAACAGTGGAATTAATTTGGGTGGTTCTTTGCTTCGTTTTCGGTATTGATTTGGTTCGTTATTTTGGATCTTCTACAACTCTGGTTCTGAAGATTTTTGTTCATCTATTTGGTGAGGTCTTTCCTCTTGTTTATTTGTGATTATTTGGAATTCACCTAAGGGTGGTTTTGTGAGACCATTATTGTCTCGTTTGTAATCGTTTGGTTGATAGTAGAATCAGATTTCGATCCCGTGGACGTATCTCACATTGAGGGAACCACGTAAAAATTCTTGTGTTGCTTCTGATTTAATTTTTCCGCATTAGT
The DNA here is from genome assembly GCA_036172215.1 of Camellia granthamiana. Classification (NCBI taxonomy): domain Eukaryota; kingdom Viridiplantae; phylum Streptophyta; class Magnoliopsida; order Ericales; family Theaceae; genus Camellia; species Camellia granthamiana. The sequence continues at coordinate 67,707,506 of CM069909.1, forward strand.
TTTTATTCCCATTTATTGATTTACTTGTGGGGAATCACATATTTTCCCTAACAGATATGTTCATATGAATTATATTCCAAATGTGATTTGTTTACGTGAACGAATGTCCTATGTTTGAAATCTATTATGGCATCCATAGATAGTCCCAAGTCATGGGGAACGGCATGTTAATGCGGGTCCATGACATATATGTGATTACGAGATCTCGTTAGCCACTTCATTGTGGTGATATGTGTTTAATCGGTATCCGGAACCGATTACGCTAGTCGGAAGACGATATGTGATATGTTCTATGAGATGTACGATTATGTTATGTTCTGATATGAGACTGATATGTATGATTGTGTCATGATTTGTTTTACGGATATGATATATTTGGAATTCGTTCACTAACCCCTTTACTTTAATGTTATTCACTGGGTATATATATATATGTATAGGTGAGCGTTCTGGAAGACAAGTCTAGAAGGAGTCTCTAGTCGAGCCACCGTTTTGAAGCCTACCGCGTGGTTTTGAGTGCCTCCGAGTTGAGGCTAGGCCTAGAAGGCCGTTGTCAGCTTTTGATCGTGAAATAAACTTTTATTATGTGCATATGTTATGTATAAGATGTTAAGTTATAAGTTATGTACTGAATGTAGGTAAATTAACGTTTTTGCATATAAATATTTGTTCATATAAATACACAGCTCATTGAACTATTGGTGTTTTTGTATATTGCTTCTGCTAGCCCCGATTATTTATGATTGTACAGGAAGGCCTTTGGTAATCTCAGATTACTGGCCGGTTACGATGCCAAACTTATAGGAGCGGGTTTGGGTCGTGACACTTCTTCATTTGGATGATGGGATCCAGAGGAAAATAAAGTAAAAGAGAACTTTTTATTATTTTATCATATTTAATTTATAAATTAGTTGAAAAATAATGAAAAAATCGTGAGAAATAGAAATTTTCCATTTTATAAGTTTCATTTTTCACCTAAAGTGGTGAGATTTCATAAGAAATAAATTAATTACTTGTACATTTTTAAAAATAATTTTAAGATTGTTCATTAAAATACAAAACAAAATAAAAAAAAGAAATGTATAACATATTTTGCTTTCTTATTCATCTAAAAATAATAGCAAAAAATATATATATATTTCATTTATTTTCTAGCCGAATTTTTCACAAACGGAGCCTAAGCATAAAACAAAGCTCCTTAGGCCATGTTTTGGAACAACAATGATAGAGAACTCTAATTTTGCAGTTCTAAAGAGAGCTCTAATAATGTAGCAAGAAAAAAAAAAACATAAATATAGGCACATACATCACATCACATGTGGACCCCACTCTTTGCCACATCACTAGAGCTCTCTTTAAAACTCAAAAATTAGAGCTCTCAATCTTTATTTGTTTTGGAAACTGAAAATTTTATTGGCTTTTCTTTTTTTATGAAGTGAAAAAAAAGTTAATTTGTTTATAAATAATTTTTTTTGTTGTATTAAAAATTATGAATTACTGAGATATTTTTAAATATTTGACATTCTCACTATTCCAAATAACAATTTCATGAATCATTAAGTTAACTGTCCTAACTGTCAAGAAAAATCAACTTGAACCTCCATTTTTCTTTTCTATTGTAATTTGTGGATTATTATATGATGGCTTTTAAACTTTTCGTAGAAAGAGATAAACCAGAAACGATTATGTTATGTCAATGACACTAAAGAAATATTAAATGGAGAAATTTTTGTATGTTATGTGAGTAGTGGTACCTTTCTTTAATCACAAATATATATTTTCTTCATTTTTCTCAAACACCTAATATAAATGTAATATGTTTTATTGTTAAATCCAATCACAATAAAAAAAAGTAGCACGTGACATCTATCCTATTAGCATCCAAAAATTCCTCTATTAAATAAATGAAATTGGGATATGCATGGAATATAATAAAAGGCCGTCTTATTTAAAACTCAAATCGTGACATTTCTATTCTCTCACTTCGCATCCTGGAACACTATTCTTATAGAGATAAACTAGCGATAAATGCACTTTCATATCTTTCTAACACGAAATGGTTGGGAGAGAAAATGTTCTATTTTTTCCCCCTTAAGGTTCAATTTGGTTATGATGAAAATGATAGAAAGTACAAAAATGTTTTGAAACTTTAATAGCTCTAATGGAGTGTGGGTCCCACTGTGATAGTAATGTTTGTGTTTTGTGTTTTTTTTTTGACTTTCCATGTTATTAGAGCACATTAGACCTCATTGATTTAGAGGGATGTATTATTGTTGTAGAAAGTAAAGGAAATGGAAAAAAAAGAAGTGTTTTGGGAAGTTAGTAAAAAGTTGACTTTTTGACTTTTTGGTGCATTTTTTTTGTGTAAAAAAGCTAAAAAGCCAAAAAGCTAATTTTTTTAACTTGTTGCCAAAAGACCCCAAAATAAAATAAATGTTTTGGGTAGAGCTTTTGAAAATTAATTTCACCCTTATATTTGAATGCTATGTTTGGTTTGAGTTTTGAAATCATGATTTCAAATCAATTTCAAAATACATTTTGAAAATAAGTTTGGTGAAACAGACAATTTTTGAATTTTTGGTCTACCCGGTCGTCTGGCCGGTTGACCGGAACAGTACAATTTTTTATTTTTATTTTTATTTTTTTGCAATTGTCAATCGCTATCTGTTATTTGGGAAAAATAAATTATATTTGTTTTTGATATTTTTCAAATATACGAATTATTTTTTTAGACCAAAATGACATTATTTTTTTGAATTGGATTTTAAAAAAAGTTTGGTTATGAATTTTGAATAAAATTTTTAATAGAGTTTTGAGTTGTGTGTTTGGTTATGAGTGAAGTTTTGAAAACTATTTTTAAAATTCATAACCAAATAACTTTTCTAATTTCATATGTTACATCAAAAATTTAAAACTCATAACCAAATAAATTTTTTCTTTTCTAATCATAATTCTAAAATTCACAAACTTAAAATACAACTCTATTATCAAATCAGAATTTTAAAATTATACCAAATACGACAAAAAATTTTCTAAGTTTGTTAGGTATGAAAGTAGTGGAAGTTATAAAAATATAATTTTACCTTCTAATCTCTTACAAAAAAACACAAGAAAATATAAGAAAGTTTAAATTTATTATAGAAACAATTACTTGTAATTGAAATTTATATTTTTTAATAAAATTTTTATCCTAATCAAATTCATAAAAGAAAAAATATATAATGTTTTCAAATTCATCAAATTCATTTATATTTTTACTTTTCTTTTACTTTATTTTCTACCATTTATTTATTTCTATATTTTATTTTTTTCTAATGAAATGCAACCTAAATACTACATAAGAGGTTATTTTAAAATGACGGCAGGGTAAAATAGTAAGTGCACAACATTGGCAAATAACATTGGCGCCACCAACGCTATCCCCGAGGAGCATCTATGTGCACACACTCAATCCTCTATTTGCACATCCTTCTTAATTCACACACCTAAAAAAAAATATTTACTCATTACACACACATTTATTCCAATTATATCCCCCATTTTTTACAACTTTCCAACCCTCCCAATCTACACACCTTCTAGACCGGCGGAGACACAACACCATCGTTACCACCTCCTTTCCAGTTGCCATTCCCATCCCTTCCTCCACCTACCGGTGATACTACCGCGACGTCCACCCTATCCCCTCGATCTCTCTCTCTCCCCTCTCAGTCGTGAAAAGGGGACTTAGGATGTTGATTCTTTCCAGATCTAGGCTCTCTCTTTCTCTCTGTGTGTGTGTGTGTGCGCGCAAAATTGAGGGTCGCGAAGGGGTGGAAGCTGCGGCGGTGGTGGTGTTGTGTCTCGAAGTGAGGGATTACGGGGTGGTGTTGAGGGGGAGTGATCGACGAACGATGGGGTGGGATGGGGCTTCAATTCGAGAAGAGGGAAGCTGAAGGAAGGCGACGGAAGGAGAAAGGAGATGACCGGAGGGGAAGGCTCTGTGTTGGATATTAGGGTTAGGGTTAGGGTTAGGGTTAGGGTTTTGGTTGAAGAAGAAAGGGATAGTTTGGTAATTTTATTTTAAAATAAAAATGTAATAAAAAAATATCATTAAGTGTGTAAGGAGAGGGAAAGTGGTGTGTGCAAATACAGGCTCCGCTATCCCCGGGGCAAATAAGTCATTTCAGTAACAAACCGCGTTATAGAGATCGAGAACTCTCTTCTCTTTCTCACTTCACTTTCAGAAAACCCCCCCCCCCCCCTCTCTCTCTCTCTCTCTCTCTGTCTCATCATCTTTATCACTGGCGTTTTCGCTTCAATCGATGAATTTGAGCTTTTCGCTGTTGTAATTGGGTTTAGGTAAGTCTTTCGAACTCTAAACCCTATCTCCCAATCTTTTCTAAATTAAGTTCTGTATTTTCTATTAGTTTTGAGTTCTAAGTCTTTTTATGCAAAAAAAAAAATTCAACTTTCATGTTCGTAGCGATCATTTTTGTGTAACATGTTTATTTTGTTCTGGGTCGGATTGATTGATGCCTTTGTTGACACCCAATTGATTGAATTGTTGATTGATTGCTTGATTGAATACGGCTTTGATTATTGTTTCTATTGAACTTACTGATTTGGTTTGATATTGATTGAAGATGCTTTTGTTGACACCCAATTGATTGAATTGTTGATTGATTTAATACGGCTTTGATTGTTGTTTCTATTGAACTTGCTGATTTGGTTTGATTAATTTTTCAATTTGCTATTAATGTTTGTGCTTTAAGGTTTTGATTATATTCGTTTTAGGGTTTGTCTTTTGGGTTTGATGAGTTGGTTAGTGTTTTAGTTAACGGCAAATTTTATTACCAAAATTAATTTTATATGTTGGTTTGTTAAAAGAATTACTGATGATTTTGCTGCTGCTTTTTTACAAGCTGTTAGAAGTTTTTCTTTGTGGTTAAGACCATCTCCAATCGTTGAGCAAACCTGGCATCGGATTTGAAATTTGGTGAAAAAGGTACTTTTTGGAGCTCCAACGGTTTCACCAAACTGGTATCAAAATGAGAATTGAACAAAAAAATTATCAAACTGAGAACAGAATACAGGTTTCACCAAATTACTGTGCGTGGCCGTTGGAGGAGACCAACCGGTCGACTGGTTTTCTTTCAAATAGGTAGGTTCAAACCGGTCCAAAAAGTTCAAACAGGTAAAAAATAAATAAATAAATAAATAAATTTTGCCTTACCGAGGTCGACCACTTCCCTTTTGATGCACGGTTGGAGCAAATGGTATTAGATTGAGAAAATTGTCTTTTTTTTATTCAAATTTGGCGAAAAATTTGGTTCACTGTTGGAGATGCTCTAAGTAACTAACTATTCACTATCCACTCAAAGTGCATTTATTAGAATTTAGATCCCAGATATGGCTCATTACTGTAAGCAGAGCATTTATTAAATTGATTTCTTTTTTTTTTTTTTTTTGAAATTTTCTTTAGGATGCTGTTGTATGAAAGAAACTACTTATGAAAACATGATAAATGACAGTGTGTTTGATCCTGCAATAATAATGGTTATTTTGGTGCTAATTGTTTGTGATATTTCTTGCAGTGATTGTTGCATTAGGATGCTGTTGTATGAAAGAAACTAGTTATGAAAACATGATAAATGACAGTGTGTTTGATCCTGCAATAATAATGGTTATTTTGGTGCTAATTTAGGTACTGAAAAGCGGTTGCGGTTGCCGTAATGGTGGCGGTGGTGTGGTTGCGGTTGCGGGGTCTAAGGCCGTAGCGTAACAGTTGCGGTAACCGGAACCGTGAATTTTTTTATTTTTCGCATAATTTGAAAAAAACTTATCGATATGCATATTTTTTTTTCCATGATCATATTTATTGGGTTTAAAATAAATATTTTTCAATTTTTGTAAATTTTTAAGTATGATCCAATATATTTCATATTGTTAAATCACTATAAACTGAGTTTTTTATATTTTATTTTAATAATTAATGACTTTATATTATACAAAAAAATCAATCACTAACTATTATATATAAGATAAACAATAACAAAAGTAAGAATAAATAAAAGTCTAAATATATATATATTTTAACCAAGCCAAATAGATAATGACCACACTTATTATTATTATTATTATTATTATTATTATTATTATTATTTTCAAACAATATATAGATAGACACACACAAACAAAATGGTTGAGTGATAGCAGGTGAATAGAATAGTATAGATATTACAGTTTTAACAAATCAATAACATATTCTTCATTTTCCCTCTACTCTCTCTCTATCTCTTACTCCTCTATCTTCTGTCTTTATCTTCCCTCTTCTCTCTGTCTCTCTTCCCCAATTTTCAGCTTTTTTTTTGTTTGTTTTTTCGAAAGAAACAGTTCGGAACCGTTGCGTAACAGATCGTTATGGCTGTTACGGCACCGTTACGACCGTTATGGCAGCCGCTATGGCCGACACACCTGTGAATCTCAATCACAATGCAAAAGCGGCCGTAACGAGGGGCGGTAACCACCACAACCGTTACGTAATGGTTGCGGCTGCTTTTTAAAACCTTGGTGCTAATTGTTTGTGATATTTCTTGCAGTGATTGTTGCATTGCCTTCTTTCACCAAATCATGCCGGTTTATTTCTGAGCGAAACCCAAAGCGATCACTGTTTTTTACCAGTGTTGTTCATTTAAGGAGAACAATGGTTATGGTGTCTGAGAATCAATCTGGAAATCTGAATGGTGTCCCTCTTCAGTCTTTGCAGTTCCCAACTATGATGGCTACTGAAAATATTGTAAAGAAGAAATTGAAGATCAAAATTGTCTCTAGGCGAATTGAAGCTGAACCCAGGAGAGAATCTTGTGAACTTGGCCAGCGGGTGTTCCAGAATGATGAATGTGGTCATGGTATTCGTGTGAGTGAAAATAAGAATTCTGAGATGAATAAATCATACAAGTTAGTGATTACTTCTTCCAGTCACACAAATGACTCAAAGTCGAAACCCTCTGTATTGGGCTTTCATAAACGTGGGCTCCCAGAGGTGCGGGATGGTCAAAAGGAGAAGAGACGAAAGATAGATCGTAGTGTGATGCATCAGTGTTTTGGAATTTTGAAACAATTGATGACTCATCGATATGGGTGGGTTTTCAATCATCCAGTTGATCCTGTGAAGCTGAACATTCCTGATTATTTCTCTGTTATCTCTGATCCCATGGATTTGGGAACTATAAAAACCAAATTGGAGAACAACTCATACTCCAGTGTTGAAGAGTTTGCAGCTGATGTCAGGCTGACCTTTTCCAACGCCATGGTGTATAATCCTCCTTCTAACAATGTTCATGGCATGGCTAAGGAACTAAATAAAATCTTTAATACAAGGTGGAAATGTTTTGAGGCAAAATGGACTCGTGGGCACACAGATGTGGAGCAGAGGCATACATCAAGTGAAAGAGCAAAGAATACCAATAGTCCAGAGCAGACTGACCGTAGAACGTCTTCCGTGCATGTTAGCTTGTTTCCCAAAAGGTTAATGTCAGCTGAGGTGAAGCAAAAGTTGAAAAAACAGCTGTTGGAAGTATCAAGGGAAAAGATGTCACCACAATTGCAAGGTTTCCTTAAAAAGATTGGTTTCAAGCAAAGAGATGGAAGGATTGACATGGATATAGATGCCTTTGATGATGAAACCTTATGGGAGCTGAAAAGAAGTATTGGATTGCATTTGGGTGCAACAGCCGTAAAAGTAAGTAATTTCCATGGGAATAGAGACAAGATGTCCTTATTATGCTCACAGAGCTTATGTTTGGATTTTTAGTCTAGTCTTCAGCTGCTAGCAAACTTGGCATGCTTACCAGATTGTCTGATAAACACTATCTCATATTCATATATACTTTTCGCCTTTTAGATTTTGTTTCCTTCATTATTAATCTTAATTTAGCTGGAGCTTGTGTTCATCTATGCTATATGCTTGAGGTGTGTATACTTTGTGAACAGGCTGAATCTGCAATGAAGACAGAAACTACTGGGCAACAATCATTAGGGAAGATCATCCACAAAGGTATGAAGTGGCAGATTAAAGTTTCTGCTTTATGGCTTTTTATGGGAGCTAATTGGCAATGTGTCTTATAGGCACTGATGGTGGTAATAGATGTGGCTCTGCTAATCTCAATCCGCCATTGAACTTGGTCACCCCCAAATGTGGTGGTTCATGTGGCGGTATAAGATGCCAATGCAGCCTTCGGCGTGATTTTTCCCACGCATCCTCAAGTGGTTAGTTATATTTCCTCTTGCTGATTCTCTACTCAAATTTCTAGTCGTCAACTAACCGAATCACATTTTGCTTTGGTTTAGATTTGTCTTCAGAAAGATCACTGGGACAAGATCATTTCCATGCTTCCAGAAAGGTACACATTAAGGTTCTTGTTTATGTAATGAATTTTATTGTTATCATTTGCATGCTATGCAAAATAAAGTTAAGATCTTTGTTTATAAATTTAGGACTGTGAGGCAAAAAGCTTGTCGGCATCCCAGATGAGCAAATCAGATCCCGACTCTGATGGTGAGGGTGTGTTCCTCTTTGTATTGTGTAATATTTTGTCAGTTGTTCATTGGTCATTTATGAACATGCTCTTGGAAATGATCTGAAGGTGCTTTAAGTGCTTTGGATGAAGAACAATTTTGTTCAAGTCCACAACTCTCAACTGTAGCTACCACTGCCACTTCTGAGGAAGGTTAGTTTGTCTATCGGTAATATCTGAATTATTGTTGTCAGTTCAGGAATTAATGTTCTCATTTTTAAAGCTTTCCACTTTTGGTGTTTGATTATTTTAGGTTTGAGTCCACTTATTGACATACAACTATCCCCGAAGAAGGCTCTTCGAGCTGCAATGCTAAAGCGCCGCTTTGCAGACACTATCTTGAAAGCAAAACGGAAGACACTTCTAGATCATGTAAAGCCTTTTGATTTTCTGAAATGAATGACTAATTTCAATGCGCAAGTTAGAAGGGTTTACTAATGAATGTTCTCATTGTTCAGGTTGATAAAGCTGATGTTGTGAAAATGCAGCAGGAAAGGGAGAGACTTGAAATTCAGCAGCGAAAAGGTGATTTCTTGTTTATGTACACAGAATACCCTTTCATAAATTTGTGTTGCTGAGCTGACCTTGAATTTTGAAGAAATTTAACTTTTGCCCTGGGTGAATTTTTTTATTACAGAGAGGGCCAGAATAGAAGCTCAAATCCAAGCAGCTGAAGCTGCCTCGCGAATTAGGGCAGAAGCTGAAATGAAAACACAGCGGGAGAGAGAACGGGAAGCTGCCCGACTTGCACTGCAGAAGGTTTATTTCCGATTTCATTTTCTTTAAATTTGTTTAATGTGCAAGGTGTTTTATATATTTTCAACAGTCTACATAGGGAAAAGGGATTTACCTTATCTTACATTACCTCACAATGTAGATGGAGAAAACTGTTGAGATTGACAACAATTTGGAGAGCTTGAAAGATCTGGAGATGCTTAGTAGGTGCTCGCTATCTGACAATCTCCACGGTTTTCGCATTGGTAACCTATTGGAAGAGTTAGGTTTGGTTATGAAAGATGATTTTATGGGAGATGAGGAGGATGAGGTGGCGATCTTGAATGGAGAGGGAGAGGAGGGGGAGATCTTTTCATGAATCGGGTAACCTGTCTTGTTCTTTGTTTCTGCAGATCTCTGCTTGTGTATAAATTTGTGGGGAGAAATGATTATAAGTTGCTGGGTGTGAAATGATTATATTATTATTTTTAAATTTTTAAAATTTTTTTGTAGGGTAGATGTAATTGTGCAATTATGTATTGGGTCATCATTAGAATATATATTAAGAGAGGGAGCTTACAATTTTTCTTACATCTCTGTTTATTATTATTAATTTTTTTGAGGGGATGTAATTGTGCAATTTTGTATTTGGTTAATATTGGAATATATTAATACAAGGTGGAGGGAGCTTCCTATTTTAGTTTTGTTTTTGTTTTTTTAGTCTTCTAGGAAACAAAAATATTGAAAACTTGTCATTTTTTAATTTTTCATAAAATATAATCCAAAAAAGAACACTTGGGGTTTACTTAAAAAAACAAATGAACTATAATAAAAATCATTCTTAACATAGTAGAAACAAATGATTATCCTTGGCTTCTCTATTTTAATTTTTTGATGAATCAAATATTAATTATTTTGATAAAAATGTTATTTTATTTTTATTTTATTCCAGTGAGCACACTTATCTATATATTTTTTTCTTAAAAAAATAAAATAAAAACCAAAAATACAAATAGGCTACTCCGACTCGTTTCTCTCATTGTATTTTATTGATTTATGAAATTGTTCAATATCATTCAATGTAATTTTTGAATTATTTAAATTTGGTTTATAGACTTTTGTATCAATAAAAATAATCTTTTGAACTATTTAAATTCAAGAGGACAGATACATAAAAGGGAACACATGAAAACGATGGGTGTGGCAACATACGAAAATCCAAATTTACCGAAACAAAGGCTTACTAATTGGGTGAGGCTTGTCTCCAGTCTGGTTTCAAATTGGACCATACTATTAGGCTTTCATGGACTTGTTACGAAATCCACATGATTCAAACCATTCAATGTATAAGGCTCGTAGAATACTTCATCTTTGCAAAAAATCAAATTGATATCGATTACTACTTGATCAGATTACATTTCTATTACTAATTTTTTTTTAAATCAAACATTAACAAAAAAATATGATCTAATCTAGTGGCTATCGATATCCAACATGATCTTTTACAGGAATAAAGTACTCAACGAGCCTTACACATTGAATGGTTCAGATCATCGATGCAACTCCGTGGTGGACCCACGGGACCCAACAGTATGATTCAGTCCGATTACGGACTGGACACACCCCGTTAATCTAATTACTAACCTAATCCAAATACAAAATTAAGCTATACAGCAGGAGCAGTAAAACATAGCACGATTAAATTTCAAACTGCAAATTAGAAGAAACTGGCCCTCTGAAAATGTACTAGCATCATATAACATATAAGCAGATATTCAATTTTCAACGTAAAAGTTAGCAATCCATGTAAAATCTCGCAAAGCAAGGTATGACAAAGAAAATAGACATAAGTTGTTCAGGAAACATAAGCATTGCATCTTCTCCTTGGTGTCCCAGAAACAAAGTGCAACTTATAATTATACTGTGTAGCGGGTCTTGGGATTTCTGTCAACCTTTGCATCATCCTGAAACAGAAGAGAAACATTAAGTAGTTAGCACACTTATAACTATGGATGTGTTAAACAAGAATAAGCAAAAATAAAATATAAAATATATGCTTGTATCACATATTAAACAAATTTCCTTACATGAAATATGAACCCTATGCTGTCATTGGAATCAAGAAACTCCTTCCATTGTCTCCCAATGCTTACCTGAAACAAGAAACCTTACATAAGAAATGCAGCAAAGTTCAACCATCATATTCAAAGCATATACAGTACTTCGAGACTACTGAATAATTAATCCTCTAACATCCACTAAGTTATCTAAAATGCACAACATTAATACACAAATATGCTCAGTCATTGAAGAGAGAAGTTTTAATAACACACCTACTACAAATTGAAGAAATTTCATTACAATAAGTTGACAGGAGTGAACCCAATATATATATTTATATGCAAAAATACACCATTTCCATCGTCATTGTAAATGCGCACAAATGCCATATGCAATTCAGATATAAATAAGACAACAACGGCAATAGAACTTTTTTACTATGGAAAAACAACAGTTCACCAACTTGTGTCCACTGCCAAATGAAAGTTTAAAAAAAAAATGCATTAATCCTGTGTGAGGGTCAGCCCACTTGGTTGGCATGAAGAACAAAAACAAAGGACATTTCAAATCTAACAATGACCAGCCCAATCTCAGATTGTTTAACAAGTCTAAAGTTCTTTTATTTTATCTTCCTCGTTGACAATTATGCAGGCCATGAATTTAAATAGTTCTATCACTGATCATATTGAGCATTGCCTTGATAAAGAATGCAAAGTAATTCAACAAAACTAGCAGAACAATCTTATGAAAACAGGTAGATTTATTTGTTTAAAATCAACTACCTGAGCCATTTCATTTGCAGCATTCTTGGTCCACAGACCTATTTTGTCCTGTCTAGGTCTGACATTGACAACTGCCCCACAGATTTCATCTCCATTATCAAATTGTTCTCCGATCATTGCCAGCAACTATAGAAAAATTCATACAGAAAATTACTGGGCAAATTAGAATTTAGAATTCAGACAGATTAACTATGGTTCATGCATACCGTATACAGCCAAGAAGTGTCAGATTTTCCCTTGGAAAAGGTCAAAGTCCACTTCCCACCATTAGCACAAACAGGGTCCTCCCATTTTGGCTCAATTTTATTTTTAAAACAATGTAAGTCTGCTCCGGCAGCCAATTTGCTTGGAAGGTGTATATTATTGTAGATGCTGCAGAAAAAGCAAAGCTTAGCAGCAATCGTGTAGGACATACAAAAGAATCTACGGACTGAAATTCATAAAACGTAACACCAAACCAAATGGTGACGGGCTGCAATACAACTAAAAGATTTTGACCATATAACAAGAAGTTACATATCATCACGCAATTTCAAAGAGCAAAATTGTTACACCATCAGATTTGCATTGAAGCAACAGTACAGGAAAGTGGCTGTTGTCATGCAAAAGATTAGGACCGAGTCAACCCAAATATTAGTTTGCTCACAATACGATGGAAGTTTTGAGCTCAGTTCAGATCAAATCAAAGCTATGACACAGCAGCTTGAGCTTGGCTGGCATGCTCAGTGGCCTTCTGAACCAGCTTTGCTCAGATCCTTTCACGTGTAATACGCGTATAGGAATGTAATGACATCAAATTTCCATTGGGATCTACAAATACGGACCCTAATAAGGACAACTCAAGCTCTATCAACTGAACTTTAGTTACCTAATTGGAGTCTACAAATACCAATCATTCAGTCATTAGTATCAGTAATATTGAAGAGGAATAATATACGTACTTGATGAGAAGCTACTAAGCTACGGATGCCACCCTGCTTATTTGACATAATTTATAAGAAAAATGCAGAGCCTAATAAAGTTTACTCAAGCAGTTAAGCTGTGTTATTGTGTCCCTTAATTATAGTTGCTCCGCTCTCAACAGGTTTCCCATTTCGTCTATGCTTGTCAACAGTCAAATGTCATCTAGTCCAACACCAGCAGGAGAGTACACATTATAAAGTCCCCATTAGGTGGAGGTCCAGGAGGGGTTAGATTGGATATAGACCCAACCTTTGGCAATATTTGAACAAAATGGTTGTCCTTGGATTCAAACCAACTTCAAAGTTAATAGGCCAAATTTTAACCATTGAACCAATGACCCCCTTTTGTAAATTGTAACAGTAGAGAAGAGTACACATCACATGTAACAAACAAATTATGCCTTTACACTAATCAATGCCATTACCATCAACAGCATCTTCTTCCAAATTACATAAACAATATGGCTGGAGTTGTAAGCTCTGGTCAACATGCAACTCCTTGCAATCATATACACATCTATCGATTCTACTAGCAACTATAGCTAAAGTAATGTCCATCATCCAATCTATTCTTACATAACCATTATCAAATGCCAGACTGATCATTAATTGGGAACACTCCTAAATCGCATATGATTGCAGACACGCTAATACAACCCAACAATCTAGCCAGTCCCTGAAGACCAAAATCATAAGAACACAAACTGATTCTCTGACCCAATACTATCAATAGTCAAACCAACAAGCTGCGAATGCCCTCATCACACATGCACACCAACGTTTTTTATATACAGGCATAGAAATAGAACACAATACGCTAGTATTCTGTTCTACAACCATAACACATAGTTGTCAACTCATGACATCCAAAAAATTACATCACCATAAGAAAAATAGAGAAATAACCAAAGTGTATCAGCCTATGACTAATTCTGTGATTAGAAGGGTACATGAGAAAGACAAACCCATCTCCAATACAAGTTCGAATGCACGATCCGCATATTATCAATAAAATCAATCAAATTAGCCCAATCACAGTCATTATAATCTTATGAAGTGTACAAACCCTAATTTCAGTAATTAGCATTTCTATTTAACAAACCCAGTAAACCACATAAACCTATATCAGGAAAAGCAAAACCCAAAATTGATCATCTGATTCCTTACAAAGTATACAAACCCTAATTTCACTAATTAACCCTTACAAATTATTCAAGATTCAACAAACCCACATACAATCAATTGCCTTAATTTAGTTAGAACTTCAATTTCCTCAAAAACCCAATCATATTTTCTCGAATTTTCTCTTTGAATCCGAACAAAGACCAAAATAGATACAAAATACAGATCAATCCACAGAAATATATAAAATATATATACCTCCAAAAGCCTTCAACGGTAGAGAAAGTGTAGATGGGGCGAATAGAGCTACCCCAAGGGGCTTGCTTGGTCTTGGCTGAAGGGTTGTCGAACCAGAAGGTCCAAGAGTGCTCCAGAGGGTGTGATTCAGCGGCTAGAGCCGCCGTAGGCTTAGCGGACGATGACGTGTCGTCATCGCTGACGATCTCTCCTTCCTCCGGCGCTTCGCCGTCGTCGTCGTCGTCCGCGGCTTGTGGGTTGTTGGCCATGGTTGGTTCTTCGGTGACTGACGAAGATTTCTCTACTTCCTCCACCATTTTCTCTCTCCAAGCTTTTTTCCTCACAATTTTATCAAATGGAGATGAGAGCATACGTACACCTACGTAAACGGATCTGGTGAGTGTGGTGGTGTTTGGAGATGCGAGTAAGCTGCCCCCTTTCATTTTTATTTATTTATTTATTTTTAACTAGTTACCTAAATTAGTAGTATTTTGAAAAGTTGGTAAAAAGTTGATTTTTAACTTTTTTTTTTTAGTTAAAAAAGTTAGCTTTTTAGTAGTAACTTGGCTAAAAAAGCTAAAAGCTAGCTTTTTGCTAGCTTGCCAAAGCAAGCCTTAATCATTCAGACACTGTTTAAGAGTATTCAAGTTTCGTTTGGCATTAGTTATGGTAATCAGTTTTTTTGTATTGTGACTTTTTTAGTTTGACTATTTTAGCCTTATTTAGTTTTTATTTTTGTACTTTTTTTAATTTTTGTGAGAAAAAAATATAATAATTATGATTTAAATGTGACATTTTGTTTTATTAGCTATAACCTATTTTGTCTTTTTGTATTTTTTTAGTCCCAAAATGTTTACCAAACAAGGACTCAATCAGAATTAGTTACGGAATCAATCATATAAAATAGAATTTTCTAGGTTTAAATTTGAATTTGAGAGAATTTGACCTCCGAACTGTTCATTTTATAATAAACTCAATGCAAATTATTCATGAAAAAAAAATTAATTTAATAATCATAATATTTTCATTAATTGCGTTAGTTTTCAAAACATGGATGACAAATATGTTCTGAAAATAGATCATATATTTTATTTAGACAAACACAATAAAAGGGGAAAAAAATTATGATTATCGAATTTTTCTAATTTTTTTTTTCATTAATGATATACACATAAGACCTTACAAAATTAACTGTTTAAATAATCGAAATGAGAGTTGTATTGTGACCCACAGACCTCTCAAATTCACTAAAATTCAAATTTAAACTTGGGAAGAATCCAACTATATAAAATATGCCGTTCAATTTGAATAAATATATTTTATGATGGGCTTACCATACGTATGTGGGTAAAATTAATTTTTTAGTCAAATTTTGTGTTGTAGGAAAAAACTTCTATGTTTTTTTTTCCTTCAAATAAAACATATGAATACAGTATGCCTTGATCGGATTTTTCGTTGGACAATTTTAGCGTTGAGACAAAAAATTGAAAAAGCTATAAGGTGGTTTGGTCCAATTTTATATGAATTTTTGAATACATGATTTGTGTGGGTGTTTTTCTGACCACACTGTCTATCTTAGTGATTTCAGCGGTAAAAACACAGGCAGAATAGATGGCACAAGTAATAACACAAAAACAAGAGGGATTTAACGTGGTTCGGCAAACGTTGCCTACGTCCACGGAGGGGCCGAGGTGTTTCACTATGAATAATAACAAGAATTACAATTTACTCTCATTAACTTTCTCACTCTCTGAGTATATAATTGTAAGTGTTACAATTAATGTATCTCAGTCTATTCGTTCAGTTGAGTCTGAATCCCCCCCTTGAATGTCGTCCTCCATCTCTATATATACACCGAAATAGAGATGGAGAGGCTCACAGCTTTTGAGCTGTCTTGCCAGCCCACTAAAGCACTTTTGGCAGCTTTCCAGGTAAAAGCTGTTGATTCCTTCACACGACTGCTAATGGCCTCGTGGCTATTTCACATGGCCTCAAGGCAAGCTTGTTGGTGAGATAATGGCCTCATGGCTTTCTCCACTAGGCTGGACATCCACCTAACCAAGATAATATTTTATAACATCAACCTCGGCATTATTCTTCTGCGGTTTGCTCGGCCTTTGTTTGTCAAGCCGAGGTTGTAAGCATTTATCCCGAATTAAGATGCCTTCAGGGATTACCTCGGCATTACTGGAATACCTTAGCAAAACTTTACTGTGCCACGTAGCTCCTCGGATGACACGTCGGCGTCACCTTGCCACGTGTTGATACTCAGAAATATATCCCCACAACTGCCCCCTAAGTTCTATTACCTCGGCATACTGAGGTGATGGAACTTACATTGAACGTTCTTTCTCGCACATCGGCTTAAAAACTTCTAGCCGAGATCATTCTTTTCAGGCCGACATGTCTTCTTCAAATTCAAATCGATTCCCTTACGCGTATGAGCTGTCATGCACCAATTTTCAACCGTTCTGATGACGCGTTTCATTCTTACTGGTCCGTGCCGGTGACGCGCCCACAAGCCGTCTTTTTTCTGCCCGCGCCGTCTGACGCATGCGTTACCCTAGGCGTAATAATTGCTGTTTTGCCGTCTTTTCAAATTTTGACAAAAACAAATTCTTCCCTCTTTCTCTTTTCACTTTTGCATTTCGAATCTCTGTTGCTTTCTCTCTCTCTAAAGCTCTTTCTTCTATTGAATCTCCAAGCTCGAAGCTCTGCAACTGCCTTCATCCGCCATTTCTGCGAAGCTCTTGCCGCTGTTGCGTCCATTATCTGACCTCGGCGAAACTCATTCCGACCTCACCTTTTCTGGTAAGCCATCGTTCCCTTCCCAGTTCTTGCCTGTTTCTGAAATTTCTTGCTTCTACTGTTCTGCTTGTCATTTAATTTGTAAATCGTTCGCCCGTGTATGTATTATTTCCTGGTTTTGCACATGCCACGAACACTTGCACTGCTTCACCTCTGTTCGTGGCCTTCCACCCTTTCTGTTTTGACTCTGAGACTTCGTTTTTGCTTTTCTGTTTTCCAGATTTCTGCCTTCCACACTCGTTCTTCGTAGATTTAGGTTTGGGATTTGTTGTAGAACCATCAATCCTTAGGAAAAATTGAAACAATTCGTACCTAGGTTTAAGCCGAGGTCCTTAGGATCCTTTAGGAATACTCTGTTTCTGTAGCCAAACACTTGTTTATATCAAGACCATGGGTGTGTGGAGAGATAGAGTTAATTCCCCAACCAAACTACAAAACTTTAGGCAAGAGTTCTCCATCCCAGACGATGTCCATCTCAGACTAGCTGGGGAGGACGACTCCATTATGCCCGAGAATGACAACATGCCCTTCCCTGTAGTAGCCTTTGTCCAGTGTGGACTTAGGTTCCCTCTTGATCCCCTCTTCCGCGAAGTCCTTCATTACTACACCCTCAACCCCATGCAACTCACCATAAACGCCTTTAGGACACTTAATGGAATAATAGCCTTAGCTCGGCAGGAGGGTGTTAGAATCACTCTTGCCGATATCCAGTATTGTTACACTATGTGTGCCCTTGACCTCAAAGAAAAGGGTTTTGTCTATTACCTTAAGCCGAGGTCCACTGCATTTAAAATAGTAGCCGACCTTCCAGACTCCAACAAAGGGGCTGGAGATGACTACTTGATCGCTTCTGGAAACTGGGAATTTGGCCCAGATGAAGAAGTTCAACTCTTCCCTCTTCCTCGAACGGTCAAGGAGGGCAAGGGTAAGATCCCTGTGTCAACTGCTTAACTGTTGCTTTCTTCAATTTTTCCAAAATTTTATCTGTTTCTGATGTTGTGTTTTTCTTTGCAGACGTTCGCAAGCCTCCCAAGGACTTCCGCCAGTCCTATTTCCCTGGGAAAGGCTTGAAGAAGCTCCTGGACCTTCCACTCCAGAAGCGCAAGGCTCCATTGTTGCTGAATTTCATCCCAACATACACATCCAAATTGGTCGACGTTCCGAAGAAAAAGAAGAAGAGCGCCCCTCCATCAACTGCTTCTACTGAACAGGCTGCCTCCACATCTGAGCCAGCCGATCAGCCTTCAACCTCGGCTCCAGTGACAGAAAAGAAACGCCGACGAAGACTTGTCAAAACAGCCGAGATGGAACGACCAAAGAAAGTGGTGCTAGACCTCTTGGCCGATCTTCCAGACGACATGGATGCTGTACCATCCCAACCTTTGCCACCACAGAAACCAAAAAGAGTCAAGAGGGCCCAACCAAAGGCCAAGGCGACTGAAGCTGATGCCGAGGCTGAAGATGCCCTGCCAATATCCAAATTGGCCGAGAAGACCACTTCGGCACCAGCAAAACGACCTGCTGAAGCCCAACCATCAGGGGCCACTCAGCAAAAGAAGCCGAAGTCTACATCTGCCACAACTTCGGGTTCCAGGGTTCCCAAAATTCCTTGGGAGCCCAAAGTTACTTTTGAACACAGGCCCGTCTACGCCAACGAGAGCGCAGCCGATGTCAACATCGGCGTGGCACTTAGCACTGCCGTTCTCCTTGAGGGTGATCTTGAGCGTAATGCCAAAATGAACCCATATGAGAACTACGCCCTCATGTTGCAGCGCTCCGTCCAAGTGAGTCTTTAGAATTGGATAACTTTTCTCACTGCCACTCTTCTCCATACTTGTAAAGTTTTGCAATTTTTGTGATAACTTTTGCCTTGTGAACTTTCAGGCCATTCAACACGCCCACACCTTCTCCATGCAAGCCTTTGAAATGAAGGAGGAATTATCTGGATTGAAGAAGGAGTTCTCTGCCCTTCAGAAGATCCACAAAAGGGATCAGTTAAAGATGAAAAAGCTGGAGGATCAGGCCGAGGCGACCACAAAGGCCCATCAGTTAGCTCAACAAAAAGCTGAGGCTGCTGAAGATATAAGAAAGGTCGTCGAAGCCGAGAAAAAAGAGGCCGAGGCTAAAAAGGCTCAAGCCGAGAAGGAGCTAACTGATGCCCTGGCCACCAAAGACGCCGACATCAAGGCTGCAGATGCGAAGGGCTATAGTCAGGGTATGGCCGACGTCGCGGAAGATTACAAGCTTCAAGTCAAGCAAGCATGCAACAAGGGATTTTCCCTAGGTTGGAATGCTTTGGCCAAAGAGCTTGGTCTTCCTGCCGACTCGCCTTGGCGCAAAACCAAAGCCATTCGTCTTCCCTTTGCTCTTTCTCCACCTCCAAGCCAAGTTGAAGAAGCTGGATCTGAATCTGAATCTCAGGATGAAGATAAGGATGAAGAAGAGGCTTTGGTAAGGAAGCCCAAAGATGCTAGTGAGGCCAAATCTCCTCCTAAGGGTGGGCAAATCTTAGACTTAACTGGAGATGAAGATCTTGAAGTTATTCCCAAAAAGGCAGACATCGGCACTCTATCCTCTGACCTTCTTTTGGCAGAGAGAAATGTTGATGAAACCCTTGCTGAGATAGACGCCGAGATCGCGGCAGAAAAAGAAACCGAGGTTGCAAAAGAAACTGAGGTCGTGGTGGAAAGGCAGGATGAGGTTGTGGAGAAGGATGCCGAGGTGGTTCTCCCAGAGCCTTCTGAAGTTCCAGCCGAACAAAATGCTGAAGAAACTTGAATGTCTTTTGTTTTTTTTTTTTCCTTTCTTTTGTACTTTGTTTTATTTTCTGAACAATGTAAGCTTTGTTTTGTGGCCGATGTGCCTTTTCTTGTCACTTGTGAACAATTGACTTGCTAGGCCATAGTGCCTTCTTTATATGCAACTGCTTCTTTTTGAATGCTGTAGTCTTTAACTTTTCTTCATTGCCTCTGTTTGATTCTATACTTGGAATATTTTTGCATGATTTACATAAGTCTTCCTTTACATAATCTTCTCGGAGTTTCATACCTCGGGTATGATATCTGCAAATTTTACTTTGGCTAGATACTGACCTGCAATCTGCAATCTTTTCATATAAAACATTTACTATTCAGTGTTAACATTGCATACCTTGCTCATGTTTCAACATGTGTTTAAACGATAATCTCAATCTGACCTGTCTGTAAATTGCTACAAACTTCAACAAGGGTGAACAAATACAGTAAACTTTCTCAAGTTATAAAATAGTGATCTACTTGTAAATTGCTGCAAATTTCAACAAGGGTTCAACAATATACTTAACTTTTACTTCAACCTGTAAATTGCTGCAAATTTCAACAGATGATAACATGTCGGCTCAGCATCAACCTGTAAATTATTGCAAATTTCAACAAGTGTTTAAACAATAATCTTAACTTTTACTTGAACCTGTAAATTGTTGCGAATTTCAACAGATGATCACATGTTGGCGTAGCTTCAACTTGTAAATTGCTACAAATTTCAACAAGTATTTAAACATCTTCTCTGGTTTATCCAACCAGCAGATTGCTATAAGTCTGTATGCCATAACATCGGCTTCCCTTCGACTTGTAAATTGCTACAAATTTCAACAAGCGAAGAGAAACAATTATCTCGGCTTGACTCCAACTTGTAAATTGCTACAAATTTCAACAAGTGAAGCCAAGGAACCATCTCGGCTTAACTTCAACTTGTAAATTGCTACAAATTTCAACAAGCGAAGCTAAGCTTTGTAATCGGACTGACCAACTTGTAAATATATGATCTCATGTCAGCTTGTAAATTGCTACAAATTTCAACAAGGATTAATACAACCAATAAACTTTACTCAAGTTATGAAGAATGATATACTTGTAAATTGCTGCAAATTTCAACAAGGATTTAAACAATATACTTGAACTTGTAAATTGATGTCGGCTGAACTTCGACTTGTAAGACTTGTAAATTGCTACAAATTTCAACAAGTGTTTGAACATCTTATTTGTCTTGACCACCTTGTGGGTTGTTATATGCCGATCAATTTCACCCCGACTTGTAAATTGCTACAAATTTCAACAAGCGAGGAGAATAGTAACCTCGGCTTAACTTCAACTTGTAAATTGCTACAAATTTCAACAAGTGAAGCTAAGGAATCATCTCGGCTTAACTTCAACTTGTAAATTGCTACAAATTTCAACAAGCGAAGTCAAGGAATCTTCTCGGCTTAACCTCAACTTGTAAATTGCGACAAATTTCAACAAGCGAAGTCAAGCTTTGTATTCGGTCAAACCAGCTTGTAAATTGCGACAAATTTCAACAAGTGGTAGACTTTGTTATTCGGCCAGACCAACTTGTAAATCGCTACAAATTTCAACAAGTGGTAGACTTTGCTATTCGGCCAGACCAACTTGTAAATCGCTACAAATTTCAACAAGTGGTAGGCTTTGTTATTCGGCCAAACCAACTAACATGTGGTAGGCTTTGTTATTCGGCCAAACCAACTTGTAAATCGCTACAAATTTCAACAAGTGGTAGGCTTTGTATCTTCGCTGCTCCTTTGCATCTTCTCTGTCTTCTCTGCCCCCAATGTGAACCTGAGTTCCACTTGGGTTCTCATTTTGCATGTCTTCAAGCATCTTTATCAATCACATGACATCGGCCAAGAATAATGATAATCTTAATGGTAGAAAAATTTCAAATTGCAAGTGTTCCAGGGTCTTGGTAATGCTTTGCCTTCATGGTCTTCAAGCCGATATGCTCCGTTACCTATCACCGAGGTAATCCTGTAAGGCCCTTCCCAGTTTGGGCCAAGCTTGCCCTCCTTGGGATCTTTCTTGTTGCCGACCACTTTCCTCAAGACCAGGTCGCCGACGTGAAAATCTCTTGGGTTGACCTTCTTGTTGTATGCTCTGGCAAGTTGTTGCTGGTACACTGCAAGCTGAATTGCAGCCTTCTCTCTTCGTTCTTCCAAAAGATCCAGATCTCGGGCTAAGAGTATGTCATTAGTCCCATTTTCAACTCCCTGGGTTCGGATCCCTGGGATGCCGACCTCCAGTGGAATGACTGCTTCTGTGCCATAGGCCATGGCAAAGGGAGATTCCCCTGTTGATCTTCTCGGCGTAGTCCGAAATGCCCAAAGCACATTGGGTAATTCATCTACCCACTTTCCTTTTGCTGCTTGCAATCTTTTCTTGATTCCATCCAGAATTACTTTGTTGGAAGCTTCTGCCTGCCCATTACTTTGAGGGAAACTTGGTGTTGAGAAGTAGTTCTTGATCTTGAATTTTGCACAGAAATTTTTGATGAGCTTGTTGTCGAACTGCATTCCGTTGTCGGCTACAATGGCTCGGGGAATGCCAAATCTGGTGATGATGTTCTTCCATATAAAATTCTTGACATCCACATCTCGGATTTTAGCAAGAGGTTCTGCCTCTATCCACTTTGTGAAGTAATCTGTTGCCACCAGCAAGTATTTTCTTTGACCAGTTGCTTGGGGAAGTTGCCCGACCAAATCCATGCCCCATTGGGCAAACGGCCAAGGGCTGGATACTGGGTTCAGGTCGGCAGCTGGCTGATGAATCAAAGGTGCAAACCTCTGGCATTGTTCACACTTCTTCACATACGCTTCGGCATCTTTTTGCATATATGGCCACCAATACCCTTGGGTAATGGCTCTATGGGCTAATGATCTGCCCCCAGTGTGGCTTCCACAAATCCCTTCATGAATTTCATATAAAAAATCTTCAACTTGAAAAGGGTGTACGCACCTTAAAAGGGGTCCAGTGAAGGACCTTCTGTAGAGATGTCCGTCCGAGGTCAAGCTGAATCTTGCCGACTTCAGTCTGACCTTATGTGCCTCCTTGCGATCTTCTGGCAGTTTTCCTTCTTTAAGGAATGCAACAATTGCATCCATCCAGCTCGGCCCCATGTCCACGCACATCGCCTCCTGCTTTGCGCTCCGTGGTTCTATGCTCGGGCCCGACATGTAGTCGATCATAATTGTTCTTGCCTTTCCAGTCTGTATTGAACTTGCCAGGTTGGCCAACGCGTCGGCGTGGCTGTTATCATCTCGGCTAACTTGAAGAAGTCGGCAGTTATGAAATAACTCGGCTAATCTGATAACTTCCTTTGCATATGCCGACATCCTCTCGTCCCTGGCTGCAAATTCTCCTGTTGATTGGTTAACAATTAACTGTGAATCACAAAAAACTATTACCTCGTCGGCTTCTGCCGCTGCTGCCAGTTTTAGTCCGGCAATCAATGCTTCGTATTCAGCTTCATTGTTTGAGGCCTTGAACCCCAAACGGATGGATTGCTCTATGATCTCTCCATCTGGGGATATCAGCAGTACTCCTGCCCCCGCTCCTCATCGGTTTGAACTTTCGTCGACAAAGAGTCTGAATGAGTCGCCGATGTAGATACTGCATGGTCTAAGCTTTTTCTTTCTTTGGTCTTCTGCTGTCGGCCGGGATGCTTCTTGTTTGCTGGGGCCTGGTTCATCTCGGCTCAAGGAAGGCCGACGTTCGACGGACTCCGGCGTGAATTCTGCCACAAAGTCGGCTAGAACTTGGCCCTTGATTGCTGTCCTTGGCCTGAATTCCAGGTCATATTGGCCCAAGGCCACTGCCCATCTTGCAATTCTTCCTGTCAAGTCTCCTTGTTGTAACAAGGACTTCAATGGATGCTCTGTTAGTATCACAATCTTGTGTGCTTGGAAGTAATGGTTCAACTTCTTTGAGGCCATGACTAAGGCCAGCATTAGCTTCTCTAGTGGTAAGTACCTTGTCTCGGTGCTGGCTAAGGTTTTACTTACATAGTAGACAGCTTTCTGTTCTCCCTGCTCTTCTCGGATTAGTACTGCACTCACCGCATGTTCTGACACGGCTAAGTACAGAAACAAATCTTCCCCTGGCTCAGGTGTCGAGAGGACTGGAGCCGTGATCATATAATTTTTTAGATCGGCCAAAGCGGCCTCACATTCTTCAGTCCACAGGAAGTCTGCAGTCTTCTTTACCCGGTTGAAGAAGGGTTTACACTTGTCCGAACTTCGGCTTATAAACCTGTTTAGGGCTGCGGCCCTGCCAGCGAGCATTTGAACCTGTTTTGCCGAGGTTGGGCTCTGCAGATCTAGGATGGCCTTGATCTGATCTGGGCTGGCTTCTATTCCCCTTCTTGTTACTAGGTACCCTAAGAATTTACCAGATCCAACCCCAAACGCGCACTTTGATGCATTGAGTCGGAGCCGATATGTTTTCAGTATGTCAAATACCTCGGCTAGGTCGGCAAGATGATTTTTTGGCTCCTTGGTTTTTACAACCATGTCGTCTATGTAGACTTCCACTGTTCGGCCTATCTGGTGCTTGAACATCTTGGTTACCAGTCTTTGGTAGGTTGCTCCTGCATTTTTTAGTCCAAAAGGCATCACCCTGTAACAGTACAGGCCTTTTGGGGTGATGAACGCCGTCTTCTCTTCATCGGGGGGGTACATAGCTATCTGGTGATACCCCCTGTATGCGTCTAGGAAGCTCATCCTTCCATGTCCCGAAGTAGCATCCACCAGTTGGTCAATTTTTGGCAGATGGAAGCTGTCTTTGGGACAGGCTTTATTTAGGCTTGTAAAGTCTACGCAAACCCTCCATTTACCGTTCTTCTTCTTTACCACCACGGTGTTTGATAACCATGTCGGGTAACTGACCTCTCTGATGGCCCTAGCTTCTAGAAGTTTGTCAACTTCTTCCTCCACTGCTTCGACGTGTATCAACGTCGGTCTTCTAGCTCGTTGAATCACAGGTTTAGCCGACCTGTCGACGTTCAGTCTGTGACATGTGACCTCGGGGTCAATGCCAGGCATTTCATAAGGTGTCCATGCGAACACTTCTATGTTTCTTCTCAAAAATGCTTCCAGTTCTCTTTCCTCTTCCTCGGCTAAGTTTGAGCCGAGAAGAAAAAATCTTTCCTCATCGCCCTCCTGGACGAGAATTTTCTTTAGTGACTCCTCACTCTTCTCGGCCGGTTCCTTGCCGACATCCTCTAGGACTTCCATGTCCTCATCCTCAATCTCGGCTTTGGCTGGTTCTCGAATACTGCAGGTAGTCTTCATTGCTGCCATGGAGCAATTCTTTGCCTGCAGTTGATCTCCTCTGATTTCCTCAATCCCATGCTCTGTTGGGAAGCGCACTAGTTGGTGCAATGTTGAGGGAACTGCCCCCATTGCATGCAACCACGGCCTGCCCATGATGATGTTGTATGGTGATGGCGTATCAATCACAATGAATTCGGTCCTGATTTTCTTAGTGCCTGCTTGCACTTCCAAGTTTGTGGCACCCAGTGGCCACGTCGGCGTTCCATTGAAGCCGACCATCGGGCTATTTGATTGCCCCAGGTCGTCGGGGTGAAGGCCTAGCTCCTTGTAACATCTAACGTACATGATGTCACAAGAGCTGCCTGCATCTATGAGGATGCGTTTTACCTGGCACTCCCCAACCTGGAGGGATACAACCAAGGCATCATTATGCGGCTGCTGTACCATCTCTAGGTCGGCCTTGGTGAAGTTTATCATCGGACCTTGGCAATCCCCCGGCCGAGGTCTTTTCAATCCGACCTGGTTCACGTACTGTAAGTGTTTTACTCTTTGGGTTTCCCCCCGTATGTCGTTTTCATTCACCTTGGAGTGAATCACATTTACTACCCGAGGTCTTTCTTCCCGAGGTTGCGGTGGTGGTGGAGCTGCTTCAGCCTGAGGCAGCCTTGCCTGTTCTTCCCTCGTTCTGGTTTCATCGACAAGGTCTCTGAGGTGGCCTCGCCTCACCAGATTTCCAAGTGTGCTTTGAGGGCTCTGCAACCCTGTGTTGTATGCCCGTTTTCATTGTGATAAGAACAATGTCTGTCCATGTTTCTTCCCATAAACTCCCTGGGTTCCCTTACTGGTGTTCTGAAATAGGGCTGGCCCCAGATTTTTCCTAGGACTTTTTGGATTGGAAGTCGGAACACGGTTGTCACTGCCTGTTTAGCCCTTAACTCTACCTCTGCCTTGCTGAATCCGTTGTTACTTCGGCTCCTCTTCGGTGAGCCGTTGCCCTGCTCCTGTTTGGCCTGCTTTGGTGCCGATGTATCCTCCTCGGCTCTGGCATACTTTTCGATCCTTGCCATGAGTTCCTCCATGTTCTTTGGCAATGTCTTTGCCAAAGATTTCCGCAGTGAACAGTCTTTTTTCAGGCCGTTCTTGAAAGACACGACTGCAATCTCCTGGTTGCATTCGGGTATGCGGTTGAACACCTCGTAGTATCTCTTTGCATAGGCTCTAAGGCCTTCATCCTTGCTGATCTTTAAAGCCATTAGAGAGTCCACCCTTAATGGCTGTAGCTTGTTTGTCACGAACCTGGCCACAAACATCTCGGCCAGGCCTTCCCACGTCCTCACGCTTCCCTTTGGTAATCTATGGAACCAATCCGATGCAATCTCCCCAAAGGACGATGGAAATACTTTGCAGAGCAAAGGCTCATTTCCACTATATAACGCCATTGAGTTCAAAAATAATCCAACATGGAAGTTAGGGTCTGACTTACCATCATAGATTTGGAACCTCGGCATGCTGAATCTTTTGGGTGCTTCGAATTTGTCCAGTTCCACCGAGAATGGTGTCCTCGGCTTCACGAGTGAGGTCACCTCGGCTTCAGCGTTCTGGTCTCTCCTCTTGAGATAATTTCTCAGGTCTTCTTTGCTCCTCCCCTGAGCTCGGCTATCTTTCGATTTGAGTCCCTCTGGCACACTACTCTCGGCCTCGTGTTGTGCCCGTTTTGACTTTTCTCCGTGGGTTGTGTCGAAGCAGAGAGCCTGCTTTTGTACGTACCGATGTTCTCTGAGTTCCTGATCCATTGTATGACACGTCCTCTGGGATTTCCCTCTCCTGGGTTCCTCTCGCCCGACCTCCCCGGAGGGCGGGTGAGAGTGCCTCTTGCTCCTGGAGCGTTGTGATGTTTCAGGAGTTATTGTCCTTTCTTCATTCCGAGCTTGAATTGCTGGGATTGGCGTTTCCTGCAGTGGGTATGGTGGCTGCATGACCTTGGTTTGCATCATGAAGTTGACTACCGACTGCAGGTCGGCCAACTTGTTTGCGAGGTCCTTGACTTCCTCATCCCTTCGTATGCATCTATCCTTCCATACCTGGAGGTTATCCTCCTTGTAGTATCTGCCCTGTTCCGTCTTGTTCGAAGTGTCGTCCTCCTGGACGACGTTTTTTCCCCCGTGCCCCTGGCCATGGTTTTTATCATTGTGGTTGTTTCCTTCCACGTCAAGATCGATAGGCCTGCCACTCCCTGCGGGAGTTTCGCCCCCAACCTCTTCGTTTTGTGCGTTACTGGCCATCTATTCGTCATACTTTCCCACAGACGGCGCCAAATTGTGTGGGTGTTTTTCTGACCACACTGCCTATCTTAGTGATTTCAGCGGTAAAAACACAGGCAGAATAGATAGCACAAGTAATAACACAAAAACAAGAGGGATTTAACGTGGTTCGGCAAACGTTGCCTACGTCCACGGAGGGGCCGAGGTGTTTCACTATGAATAATAACAAGAATTACAATTTACTCTCATTAACTTTCTCACTCTCTGAGTATATAATTGTAAGTGTTACAATTAATGTATCTCAGTGTATTCGTTCAGTTGAGTCTGAATCCCCCCCTTGAATGTCGTCCTCCATCTCTATATATACACCGAAATAGAGATGGAGAGGCTCACAGCTTTTGAGCTGTCTTGCCAGCCCACTAAAGCACTTTTGGCAGCTTTCCAGGTAAAAGCTGTTGATTCCTTCACACGACTGCTAATGGCCTCGTGGCTATTTCACATGGCCTCAAGGCAAGCTTGTTGGTGAGATAATGGCCTCATGGCTTTCTCCACTAGGCTGGACATCCACCTAACCAAGATAATATTTTATAACATCAACCTCGGCATTATTCTTCTGCGGTTTGCTCGGCCTTTGTTTGTCAAGCCGAGGTTGTAAGCATTTATCCCGAATTAAGATGCCTTCGGGGATTACCTCGGCATTACTGGAATACCTTAGCAAAACTTTACTGTGCCACGTAGCTCCTCGGATGACACGTCGGCGTCACCTTGCCACGTGTTGATACTCAGAAATATATCCCCACATGATTCATCTTCAATTTTTAAAATAAGTAAATTGTACTCAACAATTCTATTCATCCTTTGGCGCAATTTAGGATCGAACTTATCATGATGAAGGAGGCAGGTGGGGCTAGTTTCTCTAAAATTTTACAAATTCTTATTAAGTTTGATGCAATTTCAAATATTTATGAGAGAAATTAACATTTTGATCCCCTTAGAAATTATATAATTTTATTCCACTTTGAGTTCAGATTGGCATAATAATTCATGTATGCAGAAGATTTGCTTCATTGCATTATTTGATTTTTTTTTTTTTTTTAAAGAACGTATTAACTCAAGGAGATAGAGATTATAAAGGGAGCTACTGTTTTTTACTCAATTTTACTCTAAATATACTTTCTTTCTTATTCTTATTATATATAATTACTACTCTCACTCCACTTTATTCTAAGTACACTCTCTTCTATGTATAATAAGAACAAAGAAAAAAGTGTATTTGGAGTAAAATAGAGTGAGAATAGTAGTTTTCATTATAAAAATAGAAGATTGTTTTCCGAAAGATTGCTCAATGAATTGAAGTTGTAGGGACACTATGCAACACAATAGTCTCCACACAATCACACTTGGTCCAAATCCAAGAAGAACACCATACTCAAATCCTTCACCAGTGGTGGTGCTTCCTTTGCCAACTGAACTCTTTCTCATCTCATCCAAAACAAATATCACACTTGAACTCCACATGTTTCTATACTCACTCAACATATCCTTGCTCGCTTTTAGTTTCTCCTCCTTCAACTCAAGTATAGCCTCAATTTTGTCTAGAACAAGCATGAACCACCCAAAACAACGAGTTCCAATCACTAATCTCAAAAGGACAAAGCTTCAACCAAATACTTCTTAATATTATTCGCGACTATACTAGATAACTTCTTCGACAAGTAATAAATCAGGCCAACTTCACGTAACTGCCCTCCCATTGCATCATCTGACTTTGGTAAAATCGTTTGATTCACAGACACAATCTCGAAAAACAGGCGTTCGCTTAAGATATTGGGATTCGTACCAACTATGACAGTAGCAGCACCATCGCCAAAGATTGCATGGCCCACAAGAATATTCAAATGGGCATGCGAAGGACCGCGAAAAGCATTGACCACGACTTTAGAGCAAACTACTGGAACCCGAGCACCATTGTTGTTCTCAGCTAGATCTTTGGCTAGCCGAAGGACAGTTCCACCGCCATAGCAACCCAAGTGGTACAACATGAACCTCTTCACAGAGGGGTCAAGGCCAAGGAGATTGATGAGTTGATAGTCCAAACCTGGCATTACTGTGCCCAAAGTTGAGTGAAATACAAGGTGTGTGATGCTTGATTTGGGTTGCCCCCAATCTTTGATGGCCTTAATATTGCAGCTTCTGCATCGAGTTTGGGTATTTCCGTAATTTCCATATCTAGGCGTGTGTCAAGAGATGGTGTCATCTTGGCAGCTATGTTTGGATTTGGCTTTAAGATCCTCAGTCACGTGGATGTAATGTTTTGCGATCGTTGATTTCTCACCTAAAAACCAAAATCGCCATATTGTAAAGAGTTAGGTCTCATTTGACAACACACTATTTTAGTAAATTTTTAATTTTTTGGCTAAGATATGAGATAAATTTTTTTTGTATGTTTGGAATGACTTTTTAGTTTTTTACAAAAAAAAATGTGCAAAAAGTAAAGAGAAAAGAAAATCTTTGACTTTTTGGTATAGGTTATAGGTTTTTTGATTTTTTTAATAACTTTTTGACTTTTATACTAAAACTATTACTTACCAAATGAGGCCTTAATTATCACAATTAAAATTAGAGAAGCTAAAGTGAAATTCTAATAGAAATGTAATGGTGATACATGTAACGCTATAATTTTTGTATTGACAAGACAAGGAAAAACTACATCTAATAAATTTCATTATCCCAAATCTTGTTGACATATATATGTACACTTACAGAGGGTCTTGATCTTAGCTTTTAAGTCAGACATGTGGTGGCTTTTGGTGACTTGTAAATAGTAATTTGGATAGTCTGTTTGATAGAAACAGTTTGGTGGATTTGCAGTGCCGATTCCCAGAATCATGGCTTGTCCAGTCTTTTGAGCTTCTTCTTTCTCCAATTCCATCTATATATAGCTGCTTAATTAATTAATTGTCTCTATAAAAGCTTGTAGAGCTGTTGGATAGATAATTAAGCCCCATTTGGGAATTGGCTAAAAACTATACTCCCCAAGTGGGCCTTAATGATGGTAGAGAGAACTTTGAAAAAAGTACACATGGCTTGCCATTTATATAGGTGAAATTTTTACTCACCAAAAATTAAAAGTGAAGAGATTAAAGTGAGATTTTAATGAAAATGTGAGGATAAAGTAAGACTTTGATGAAAATATAGAAGCGCTAACAAGATGAAAGAAAAATACGTTTAGCTCGCATGATAAGTTTTGTCAACCTTGTTAACAATAGTTAGACAAAATGGTAGCATTGTAATTTGATTTATAGAGAGTTGATTGTCGTAATTGAAAATAAAAAGATTAAAGTTTGATTGTTATGAAATTACAAGATATTAGTTACAATTAACCCTGTCAAGTTACAATGCAATCTAATATGTTTGTGACACATGACATGTTTTCTGTTGGATTGAGAGAGCATCGAAGAAAGTGGTTCACATGGGTTGCCCTGTTGTGTTTTATATAGGAGAAATTATGGTTTTGTTTGGTGAAGCTCTCAAATTTTAGTTATACTCTTTATTTTGAATGTGGTGTTTGTTTATAGCTTTTAAAAATTAATTCTACATTCATTTTTGAAAACTCTGTTGAAGGTCGAAAAATTTGGGTTAATCGGTCGTCCCACAGGACGTCTGGCTGGTCGTCCCCCTAGACATTCGGCCGATTGACCGGAACAGTGCACATTATTTTATTTTATTTTATTTTTTTAACAATTTCCACATTTTATTTTTATATTTTAAATAAAAAAATTCGGAATTAAATTTTTTTTTTTATGAGTATTAAATAAAATTTTGAGTTGTGTATTTGGTTATGAGTTGTAAGTTTTTGTATCAAATATCATATGTTACATCAAAAATTTCTCACTCAATTCAAAACTCTTTTTAAAACTCTTTTATCAA
This sequence comes from Camellia granthamiana, assembly GCA_036172215.1. Taxonomy (NCBI): domain Eukaryota; kingdom Viridiplantae; phylum Streptophyta; class Magnoliopsida; order Ericales; family Theaceae; genus Camellia; species Camellia granthamiana. The sequence goes on from CM069909.1 coordinate 67,739,039, forward strand.
ACAAATTTTCTACATTCAAATCATAATTCTAAAACTCACAAACTCAAAATACAACTCTATTCTCAAATCATATTTAGAAAACTCTACCAAATGCTACATAGGTTTTTCTACCATGAGTTTCTGTAGCACAAACATAAACATTAGCAATACCAAACAATTTGGAAGGCCATGAGCATATTACTATTATTTTAGAATCAAAATTTTTGTCTAACAAAATGTAAGGCCTATTGGCATCAAGTTATTTTGTTAAAATTTTTATTTATTTATTTCATTTTTTGGGACGACCTTTTAGTAGCAATGCATATGACGAAATAAATTGATCTCTGGATAATTTTTGTAATATTTTTTTTAGAGACGAAAATGTTTAATTTTTTAAATCTTTAGTATGAAAACCATAAGCAAACGAATTGGGTAAAGAAGCAATGATTAAATCCGTTATCTACAAACAAATTTTATTTTAAAAGTATAGTTTTTTTTTTTTTTGGTCAATTGATAAAAGAGTAATTGCAAATATGAGAAATATTACATTATCAAACAGACTACTAGTCCATTATAGTTAGAAAGTCAATAAAATCTATCTAAGCCCAAGCTAGAGCCTAACAACCACTCCACTATTACTTGCATACAACTCCTAAAATGGGAGAGAAATAAATACCACCACAATTAATATCGTACTCCACTCATGTTGGCTTTCGAAGGTTATTATTGTAATTGTAAGCGTGCCAGCAAGGATCAATCAGTCCTTACAGAAAATTAATTGCCAACCAATTATCAGACGATTGTATTTTAGTTCTTTCAGTCTTAATGAAGAGGACTTTTACTGGTGGCTTGATTTAGGAGAATTAAGCAAACAACAATCAAATGAAGAACAATTGAAGCATTTCACTAAAATGAAAAACTTACAGTGATCCAATTTAGCCTCGTAGAGGTTTACAACAACAATCTACTTGAAACTACTCCTATGAACGAAGTGCAGTCCAGGAATTTTAAAGTACAGAAATGTAAAGAACAGAAAATGTAAAACTGGAAAGGAAATAAAGTAGAATAAAATTGGGTTTTTTGGATCTGAGTCTGGGGCTTTTTTCTGGGACCTTCTCTGCTATTTATACTTCTCAAGGATGACCATCGAACTGCACTTCTAACCGTCGAATCGTTCCTCCATGATCACTGATCATGTTGCCTTATAGTTAGCTACACTATGCCATCACTTATAGTTAGGCTTCCCTCCTGATTTTGAATTTGAATGTGAGTAACCGTTAAAACTACATCACTTTGCATCTCTTTTCTGATCCAGTGCTACGCAGATCTTGTAAGAACCAATACTAACTGCCACGTGTACGATCCCGATCGAAAACTTGATTAGTCTTCCCGTATTACGCTTATTTTGCCACGCGTTGAATTGTAATTGGCTTATACAAAATATGTAGCCAACATTACCCCTCGCACTAATATACTCAGTACTTGGTGATATTAGTGGATCAAGGTCTTTTATCCACGTTTTAGAACGTGCATGGGCTTTGCATTTTTAGAAACACAATCGTCATTCATTGATGAACTTTTGCATTAACTCCTCTTTGATCCCTTAAAAAAACTCACTATCTCAGTATTCGAAAAGTCCAATTCAATGGATAAACAGACCTTTTCTTATCTCGATCAAGCATATGAAGAGTTGTTTGATAATACCGTTTGTCCTCGAAAGAATCTTCATGCATTGATTAGCCACCTTTACCCACCTTTCTATATTCAAGTCATAGAAGCTTTTGCAAATTATCAACCCTTTGACTACGAACACACTGTCCACAATCCTTTGATTAAGAAATTTGCAAATATGAACATGGGAAGTTCTTCTTCTAATCCACAATCTTCTGCATGGGATGAGGCTGTGGCTTCTTCTTCCTCTGGGGCTTCTGGTTGGAGAAGCCAGTTGGAACCTGAGGCATGTGAGTTAAGGGAGTGAGTTAATCATCACTTTGTCGAGTTCACTAATCCTCTAGAATTCCCTTCTGGTGCTTAAAGTTCGATGGTTTATCCTTACGTGCCCATCGACCGCCGACGCAGTTTAGAGGACAATCTGCTTGTAGCATGGTACACATCCTTCATGCCTACAAAGACAGTACAAGCTACCCGACGCCCAGAAGAGGCACAAGGGTATAACCCATCGTTCTTAGCCCAGAAGGCGAGGCTTTGCTCTTCTGACTGGCTTGATTGTGTTAATGTCCCTCAGTTTCCTCATTCTTTCGAAATGGAAGCCTCTATACCTCCTCCTTCGCAAAATCCCTGCTGGACAGAGAGACTGAGGCTTACCCTCTCTGCGGACAAGGTTTTTGCTCCTTATAAGCCCCCACCTTCTCCTACTCCAGCTCAGTGAAAACAAGCCCAACTTCTGCTTGCGGCCTTTTATCACTTGCCTTTTAATGTTCTTGAAGACGATATCCTTCTTGAGAACCTTCGATGGGCTTGTGATATTATGACTCGGGGTCACGTCCTCAACCCCATCACCCAAGCAGAACTCCAAATGTTTTTGGACCAACTCCCGTTGCTTCTCCATTGGCACTGGACTTCTGTGGCCACCACCCAATCTTTGAACCAACTTTCATCCCTTCAAATTCATACCCAGTACGAAGCAGAGAACCTCATCAAAGAATACGATGATTTCAAGAATAAAGACTTTGCGTACTGGGATGACTTGGATATAGACGAGCTGGAACAAGGGTTAAAAGAAACAGCATTCGAGATAAAGGCTGAAGAACTCTTTTATCAAGTAAGAGCACATCAACTTTAGCAGCCAAACCCGGAGAAAATAGAGGATAGAATAAAAAAGGAACAGAAATTTATTGACCATAGCTGGACTAAATTCCATGATCTTGTTATTTATTCTATTCCTTACTTTTATGAACTCAAATTTGTTCCCAAGGAGAGCTTTTTGATGTAATTGCTTTTGTTTCAATATAGCTAAGACTTTTCTCTTTGTTTGGCATGGTTTGACTTTACCTCTGTTTGTCTTTATAAGCAAATTTAGGGCTTCGAACTCCACAATCTTATCCTTCGAATCTAGATTCAATTATCTCAAATGAAACATTGAAAAACCAACCTTAATTTTTCCAATTCATGGAATATAGTTGACAATTTTTTGCTGATTTCCATTTAGAATCAGTGCTTCGAATTTAACAACCTTGCCCCTTAAAGCTTGTTTTAATCATATCCAACATATGGTCATGGTTAGTACGATCAATCAATTTTAAATTGACCATTTTTGCTTCGAACAATAGTCCATACTTTCAAAAATATGGAAGCCCCTCTCGAGGGCTGCACTGTTTTAGTCCGAAAAAGCAATCTTTTCTGTATATTATCAAACCAATTATTGGTTTTGATACTTCGAACAACAATTCCCATTCTTAAGGGATCTCAAGTTTTGCTTCGAAGGATATTATTCTCATTAAGAAACCTAAAACAGGACTTTAATCCCTTTGAAGTAAACAAATACTTAAGCATTCTTACATCCTTAGGTGTGGAATATGCTTCGAAGCCGGCTTCCCAGTTTCGAAGCCGTTGTTATTTGACTTTATCGCCAAAATCTGGTTTCGAAGCCAAATATTTTACTTCGAAGCTGACATCAGCATCTGAGATGTGTTTCCCTCCAAAAGTATCAATATTGAAGGAAACTCTTCATATCTGTACTTTTAGTACTTCTTTACGAATTACGTGATATATTTTCTAGACACAAAGGTTTTTTAGAACCCTTTTATTTCGTTCTTTGAAATCACTCGTTTGCTCAACACACAAACCCTTCCCGTCTATTAACCCTCTCTTCCTTGCTGCTTGCCACCAATGGATTCTTCTTCTCTGAAAGTACCAACTGGCGATCGTATAAGCCCAACAATGGCTTTGAAGAGATGTATTGAGAAAAAGATCGCCAAATTTACAGCTGATGGGTCAAGTGCCATAGACGGACGCCTCTTTGTTCCTCGCCATAGCGATAAACAAGAATATGTCTTAGGTCCCATCTTTCGAAAAGCTCCCGTTCAACTTCCAGCTTTATACCCTCGCTTAGAGGACCGCTTTCTTCTCTATGAAGGGGGACTCAACTAGGAAAATTGGAGAATGACCCGACCTCACCGTTGCTGGTCGACATTGAGGGCTGAGTGGAAGGAATGGTATGACAGAGTTGTGCCTGCAAGAGAATGTGACCTGCAAGAACTCTGTATTCTCGACGCCCTTCGTCTTTCCAGGTTTATCATTCTTGAAGACCTTTTTTTGATTCCTGCTGCTCTTTGCTTTTGGAATATGGCTTTTAATTTTTTTCAGTTTCGGTGTGGCATGATGGCCCCCACTGTTCTTGATATTTGTCATCTCCTAGGGCTTTCACCACTTGGTACTCCTTTTACACCCAACTACCCGGACCTTTCCGTTAAGTTTTCCTTTCCACCCTTAAATTCCTCCTACAGTGATTTTGTAAAGGCTGAAAATAAAATGGAAGGCCCTGTGAGAGATAGAGAACTCTTTTCTTTTATTTTATACTGGTTGTGTAAATTTCTCTTTTGTACATTATCTCAGCGGATCATGCCTGAGTTCGCCCTACTTGCGAAGGCCTTTATGTTGAAGAAACGCATAGCCTTGGCCCCTTATCTCTTAGGCCATGTTTATAGAGCTTGCTCCCAATTTTGTGAGAAACCTCTTGATATCAACCAAGGAGGTCCCCTTTGGGTGCTCAAACTCTAGCTCTTTGCTTACTTTACTGATTTGCATCCCAAATGCTTAAAATTCCTAGTTCAGGATCCTAGCACTTATGGGGAAAAATATGCTAGAATTGTTCTTTATCCTGCTTCCTTTGTCTATTACCTCACATTTTTTTCCATCTGCCACATTCTTCTGCCACCTTCTTCTGCCCCTTTGATGCCAACAAAGGACCAGCTTGGTTGCAAACATTCTTGGCTGATAAAGAGTGTTCCATCCCACCCCACAAAGATATGTGGGCTTCCATTTTGTTACCGGGGGAGCTGTTCATAGGTACTTTAAACCCTCGAGCTTATAAGTGTATATCTGAGGTTTACTGCCCTTCTCAGTTTGCCAGGCAATTTGGGTTTACTCAAGGGATTCCCATTCCACTTTGCAGCCTCTCGAATGTCCATCTTACAACCAGAGACTTAAGAGTACCCAAATCAAAACTAGAAGAGGCAACATTTAAACTGTTGAAAGATTTGAGTGAGTTCAAATTTGTCCCCTTCCTTCCCTCTGGCTTGGCTTTGAAAAGATTTCAAAACTGGTGGACAGCCAATATGGAAGTACGCCTAGCAATACACCCTCATGATTTATTAATAGGGTTAGGAGTGCCTTCTAAGGCTAAACCAACAATAGTCGAGAACATTCCCTCTCTTTCCACAGCTGCCAAGACTGTTCCTGCAGCCTCACCCCCTCTTGCTAGAGTTACCAGAGCTGCTTCGAAAAAGGGTAAGTATTTTCAGGTTTCTTTTCTTTTAGACTCTTTTGTTTGTTTCCTTTACATTCATACCTCTTGGTGTAGGGTCTCCACAAGAAGAATCTCCTAAGAGAGCTGAAACTCTAGCTACTCTTAAAGACAAACAACAGCAGAAAAAGAAAATGAAGCTAATACTCACTCCTGAAGAATCTGAATCTCAAACTGAAGAGAGAGAGATTGAGAAAGAGAAGGAAATACCATTACAGAGAACAAAGAGAAAAAAGATGACTGTCTCTCTTTCTGATTTGGTCGAAGACCCTACTTATGAGGCAGCTGCCAAAGCAGTAGAAAAGGAACTCACTCCTGAAGAGTCTGAATCCTCGATTGAAGAGAGAGAGATTGAGAAAGAGCAGGAAATACCATTACCAAGAAAAAAGAGAAAGAAGATGACTGTCTCTCCTTCTGATTTGGTCGAAGACCCCTACTCATCAGGCGGCTGCCAAAGCAATAGAGGAGGAACATTCCAAAGAAATAATTGTTTTTCAAAGAACTGAGAATAGGCGGCAGCAACAACTATTAAGAAATGAAGCTACTGCTGCTGATGCCAAGGTTTTGAAACTCGGACCGGACCGGCCGGTTCAACCGGTGACCGGATGGGGTTCCGGTCCGGTTAGCCCTCTTAAACCGGCCAATTGCAAAAACCGGGCTATTTATTGAAAACCGGTGAACCGTTTGACCCGGTCACGGGTTGATCGAACCGATCCGTTTTTTTTTTTTTTTTTTTTTTTTTTTTTTTTTCTCCTTATTATATATATATCTATATTATATAAAATACAAGAATATAAGAAAATTTTAATTTGAAACTCTTTTTTAAGGGTCTCCTCTTGTGAGGAATCCCATTAAGAGCTTTGATGAAATTATTGTGAAAGTCTTCACCTATTTATAAGAAAAAAATTCTTTCAAAAAGACTCAAGAAATCCATGTGGGATTCAATCAAATGTATTGGAAGGAATATTGAATTTTGATATCCCTTCAAAATTTTTGCTCTCCTTTCAATCAAATTATTTGAATTAAAATCATATGAAGGGAATATTAAATATTTGATTTCATCTTCCAAAATTGAAATTAATAATATTTCAAAATATATTATTATATTTTTCAGTAAAAAAAATATTAAGACAAATATTTAACATAATTTAATATTTTTTAATATTTTTAATTTATAATTTTATTACTTATATTTTTATTTAAATATAATTTTAATATATTTATTACGTCATGGTTCGATTCCGGTTCAACCCGACGGTTGAACCGGTGACCCGTCCACTCGATCTTTTTTCCGGTTCGTTCACCGGTCCGGTTTTTAAAACATTGGCTGATGCAATCCAAAGGGAAACTGCGAGAAGGCAACAAATTGCTGAGCATTATTTCTTTCGTAGCTCTCCCATCATTGCTATCACTTCTGAAACAAGTAACTTCTTTCATGCCTCTATTCTTTTATTCTCTTGTCAAATTCTTGGCATTAAGACTTGACATTACTTTGTATTTCTTCTTTTGCAGCAACCACTACTGAGCCTATTCTCCAAATAAGGACTTCCTCAGATTCGGTCGAAGTTGATCAATCGCAAAATGTGAAGTTTATTCAAATAATACTCCCACTTTCTAGGCCTATATTCTTCGTACCCTCCTTGCAGCCAAGTATTCCTGCTCCTTTTCCCTTTGGCTTAACTCCATTCCTCCCTCATTTGTTTTTTGATTTTACTCAATTTGATTTTCCCTCGAGCACTGTTTCTCCTCCTCTTCCTAAGGAAATTCCAGCTGCTACTTCATCATTGATGGTAGCTGATTCTTACATTGAGAGTACTAGTAGCTCTCCAATCCATCATCTATTATCTTTGCCTAGCTCCAGTCCTTCTTCTCTTGACCAACTGGTAGGAAAAACTATAGAGACTGCTAAGGATACTCCACCTTCTCCTCCAATTCCTATGCAGTCATTTCTTCCTTCTACCAAAGCTCTTTCTGCACCTTCCATGTCAATGGATGAGGTGGATATTTTTGAGGCTAGACTGGCTAGTCTTTTTGACATACCTTCCACTTTTCCAATGACTAGCAATGAGACTGAACCATTGGTCCTAGCTAATTCTTTGCTAGAAATTTTTGAGAGCTCTTCCTCCAGTGATAAGACTTCCTTGCCTTCGATAGACTTGGGCAGCTGTCTGGAGCTGCTGGCATCTTTTTCAAGGATTCCTTTCAAAGCCTTACAAAGGCCTATAATCAAAGATGGCTTCCTCCAGTGCTGCAAGATTATTGAACAATCCGACATGACTGTTTCAAGTCATTTATCTCAAGCAGCAGCCACCATAGATTTTTACATCAACATCTGTCATACTGCTAAAGCTGCAGAGGAGAAGTTATTGAGAGATTAGAGTTTTGTTTCTAAAGTTCATGCTGAAGTGTCAGAACTGAAAGAACAACATTCCTCTGTCTCCCAATTTCAAGCTCAACTGTTAGAAAAGAAGGCTCAACTTGAGGAAGAATTATCAGTAGTTAACCAAGCTTTGAATCGAACTACTACCAAGCTGCAAATCACTAATCAAGAGCTAGCTGATCAAAAATAAGAAATGACTACAACCATTCAATTGTTTCCATCCCTCAAGAATAGAGCATCTATTGTAAAGGAACAATTTAAACACTGTACTGACTTTTGGGCCAATCTATGGCTACATGTATTTGACTCTTTATGAAATAAATTCTTATTTATTGTTACGACCCAAACCCGCCTCTGTAGGTTTAGCACCGTAACCGGCCAGTAATCCGTGGATTACCAAAGGCCTCTGAAGAGATTAGCAAATAATAAGGGGTTGCGAAAGCAATAATACAAAATAGACAAGGTTCAATGAGCTGTGATGACGTACATGGGACATAACATTTCAAAACTTATATATATACATAAGCATGCCAGTCAAAGGACAGTAGTATTTACAAAGTGTTTACTTCCTAAGACCTGTCTTTACAAAACACATACAGAGACTAGCATGGAAACAAAAACAGCCATGGCATTAGACTTCGATCGGAACCTTCTCGGGAGGCACAACGGTTGGCTAACAAAACAGTACAGAAGGCCGTCAACTCTGGCCCTGGTCACATGCCGGCTCACCTACATACATAATATAAACTGTGAGCGAAAGCCCAGTGAATAATAATAGAGTAAAGGGGTTTTATGAATGATGTCCAGCACAAGTTAGGATCCGGTAATTAAATCAGAACATATTCAGACTTCAGAACAGAAATAGATTTAGATACACACTCATGTTCACATTCAAATTTTGCATAAGATCATACGTGGTACACCCATTAGCTATCAGATCAATTTGGTCCAGAGACCCACATGTATAGTTGGTACCAACGACCATAAAGGTCCATATCTTGCGCGCAAGTAGCCATGGTATTGTTACCTCCAGGCGAGGGCCACGTGCAGATTGGCCGCGGTATTGTTACCCCTGGGAGAGGGCCACGTGCAGATTGGCCGCGGTATTGTTACCCCTGGGCGAGGGCCACGTGAACTAAGGGTGCCACAAATACTTTTCAGAAAATTGGACATTCATTCATAACTCGTAAGATAGCATTTCAGAAAACAGATCATACTATATCAGTCAGAAAATACTTAAGTTAAACATAACTTTACAAAGTTATTACTCACAGTGGGCTTGGAGACAGATAGACAGAGCAGATCGATCAGACAGGACGTGGCACGTGACCTACACGACACATAACAGATGCACACTTGAAACACATGTTCTAATTGTACAAAACTTATTTCGTTGGCTCTTAGCGTGTTTCTAATCTCTTATCCTCATTATGGGGTCTTAAACATGGCCTAGGAATGCCTGGGATGGAATGAGGATGCAAAAATGTATTGAAAGCCATTTCTCAAAAGTTGCTAAAAATAAGGTCCACGCTCGAGCGGACCTGCAGACAAATGAAGCTCTGCTCAAGCATGGATTTCCCCGCTCGAGCGTACTGTAAACTTATGAAAAAGTGATGGATGCATGAAATTCACGCTCGACGGGCGCTCAACCCCCACTCGAGCGTGTGACATAGACCCTCGCTCGAGCGTGGTTTCCTCCGCTCGAGCGGACTGCAAAATACACAAACTTCTGGGTATACGTATTTCACGCTCGAGCGTGATTCTCGCCGCTCGAGCGGAAATGCATGTACTCAGGCTTCACGCTCGAGCGTAAAAGTCCCCGCTCGAGCGTGGGTCAATTTTCTAGAAAATCCAGATTGACCTTCAAGCATGAAACTCAACCTTCAACCAACCAAAACTCATTTTTCTGGGCCAAAACTTTGAAAAACCCTTGGTAACTCATAAAACAACATGTTTAAAGCTTCAATTCAAGAAATTATGGCCCAAGAATAAACCAATTATGCACAAACTCAACTTACTCTTTATAAAAGATCCAAAACATGACATGCATGAACATTTTTGAGCTAAAGCTCTCCAAAACATAACCAAACTTGATAATTTGATGGAAAGCAAGATGAATGACCAAAATGTAGGTAAATTAGCACATGCATGGAAGAAACCTTTGAAATCATGCTCAATTTGCAAGAAAATGTACATGCATGCATGGTATGGCCCATTTCTAGTACAATTCCCATATGAATTCACTTAGTTCACTAATGATCTTGTTGAATCTAACTCAATTACTCAAAGGAGAGTTTAGTTTCTTACCTAGAGGCTCCAATCTACAAAATTAAGGTTGAGGCTCTACAAATCTTTTTCAATTGTTAACAATCCTTAGCACCTCCTTGAATTTGAGCTAAATCTCCAAATCTTGGACTAATTCTTCTACTCTCACGTTTTTGGGTCTAAGAGGACTCAATAGTGTATGTAAAATGAAGAAGGGAGTGAGTGGGGGGTGTTATTGTGCTCAAAAGGGCCACTAAGGCTCTAATTAGGCCATTAAACAAAATGTGCTTAGCAAGGTTGATTAGCGGCATTAATTTAATCAAATTTAATCGTTCCGAACCGAATTTTAATTAAACCTACCATAAAATTCTATAAATCCTAACTAGCACATATATCAAGTCAATTTCGAAATCGGGCGCCGATAAGGATTTCAATTCGCATTTCAAAACTAAAACATGAACAGATATTTCTACGCCTAACAGATATAAACACAAAAATCATGCAATACTCATGCAAATTAGTTCCAAATCCTTCCTAAATTATTGTTAGGCTTCACTAAGCACGAATTAACGTTAATCTGGGGTCGGGGTTATTACAGTTATCATTGAAGTATTTTCATGTTCTTTTGTTTAGCACTTATTCTATTCCTTGTGTTTTCCACACAGGTGGATAATAAGGTTTCAAATATCTGCCATTAATCTTTTTGGGATGTAAATATCCATTCAAATTTTTCAAATGGTTTGCTCCAAAAGGCAAGACTCTATGAACTTGATATGGTCCTTCCCAGTTAGGTGACCATTTGCCAAACTTATGGCTTTTAATCCCTATTGGGAGTATTGTCTTCCATACCAAATCACCTTTATCAAAGCCAATGTGTTTGATTTTCTTATTATAGTTTTTGGCTGCTTTCTTCTTTTGGAAAAGAATGCTATTTAATGCCAGAATTCTAGCTTCATCTATACTTTCTAATTCCAAGTACATACTCTGATGGTATTGCTCAAGAGCTAACTGGTTTTGGCATTTCACCCTCAAGGACTTAACATTAATTTCCACAGATAGCACTGCATCATGCCCATATACTAAGGCATAAGGAGTGATTTCTGTACTTGGCCTTGGAGAGGTTCTATAAGCCCACAATACATCCAATAATAAGTTATGCCAATCCCTAGGATTGTCTTCCACAACTTTCTGTATTCCTTTTTTCAAAGACTTATTGGATGATTCAGCTTGACCATTAGCTTGTGCATAATAGGGGGTGGAATTAACAAGGCTAATTCCAAACTCTGCCACAAAAGATTTTACCATTTTCCCATCAAACACAGTCCTATTATCAACAGTTATAGTCTGTGGGATACTAAATCTATGGATTAAATCCGTAATGAATCCAATGACCTCAGTCTGGTCTACAGCCTTGTATGGCTTAGCTTCGACCCACTTAGTGAAGTAATCAGTGGCCACTAAAATGAAACAATAATACTTTGAAGAGGGTGGGTGTTTTTTCCCCATCATATCCATAGCCCATCCTCTAAATGGCCAAGACTTTACAATTGCATGCAGGTCAGTTATGGGCACATGCCTTATTGTGCCATGCTTTTGGCATGCTTGGCAACCTCTTGCATATTCTATGCAGTCTTTAAGGATAGTTGGCCAATAGTAGGAATGCCTTCGAAGCAACCATCTCATCTTTACACCAGGCTGATGAGCACCACAGATGCCTTCATGAACCTCAGCCATAGTTGTCAATGCTTCTTTTGGGCCTAAACATTCCAACAATAAACCATCCCTCTCTCTTTTGTAGAGAGCATTACCATACATCATGTATTATATAGACTGCAATTTAATTTTTCTGCTGGCTTTCGAAGATGGGCCAGCCAGATACTGCATTATTGGATGCCTCTAATCTTGTTCTTGTAAGTCATTATGATTGACTTCCAAGACTACATTCATTTTATTTAAGGGTGGTATTAATTTCTGATATGTTGTTTGGCTTATGTCCCTTTGAGTATTATCCCTTCTCTTGAAATTCGAAACTTTCTGAGCCACATCATTAGCTTTATTATTCAAGAACCTTGGGACATAAGTTACATTTGCTATCTGAAATTGAGAAAGCAGATGTAATGCAACAACATAGTATGGCAACATGCTTATACTTTGACATTTGAAAATCCCTTTCACTTGGTTAACTACCAACTGAGAATCTCCAAATATGTCAACTGTATGAGCTTGTAATCCAATAAGTATTTCCAGTCCCATTATTAAGGCTTCATATTCAGCTTGATTATTGGAACAAGTAATTTCATCCACTTTGAAACCATGCGTGGTTTCTACTCCTTGTGGTGACTTAATTACTACACCAATTTCAGTTAAACCATTGGCTTTTGACCCATCGAACCACATTTGCCATGGTTTAATACTAGCCATACTAAGTTCCATTATCTCTTGGCTTTCTGTTTGACATGGATGGTCTGCCAAAAAATTAGCTAAAACTTGTCCTTTTACTGCCTTGTGAGGGACATATTCTAGATAAAATTTTGATAAGGCTAGTATCCATTTGCCAATTCTTCCCCTCAACATGGGTCTAGATAACATATATTTAACCAAATTTGTGGTTGTAATTACCAAGACAGTTGTAGGCAAAAGATAGTATCTTAATTTCATTGCAGCAAAATACAATGCAAGGCACAGCTTTTCTACAGCTGAGTATTTACATTCACAAGAATTTAGAAACCTACTAAGGTAATAAACGGCTTGCTCCTTGCCTTCTTCATTGTCTTGGGCTAAGAAAACTCCCAATGAATCCTCTGCTGCAGCTATGTATATGTAACGACCCTCGTTACTGATTACTGAATAACCCCTGAATTATATACTGATTATCGCTAAACTAAATCGATAATGACTGATAATCGAATTGATTGAAGTAATGAATAGACCGATTGAAATCGAAACTGAAATTGAATAAGTTAACCTACCGAATTGCATATGCTATCTGTTTGGCTCATTGATTACCTATTTGAATTTTTATGTTTAAATTGCTAATTGAAGGCCCTATCGGCGGCCAAACTGAAAATCGTTTAGTGTTTTATATTTACCATAATGTATGTGATTTAATGGTATATTTAATTGAAAATTGATTGAGTATGATTAAATGAGATTAAATTGAGCTAATTGAAGACTTCGGCTTATTCACGATTTTGCCATTGTTAGTGGGCCTTGTTTATTAAAATAGTGAGCCTTGCCTACACTTGATGAAACTTCTCCTCAGCTCATTTGAGAGCTCAAAACCGAAATATAGAGAGAGAGAAAGGGAGAGAGTGCATTCATCTTGTTTAATTTCTAAGAAGCTTGAAGATTGAAGTGTTAATTGCAAACTTGAGCTTGTATTCTCCTAATTGAAGATTTAGGTATGAATTTCAACCTCCCATTGTTGCATTTAAGGTTGATTCTTGCTAGTTCATGACAAATTGTAGAGTTAAGTCTTGTGTTAACTCATACATGTAGGAGTATAGCTCAAATGTTACATGCATGCTTGAATTGATGCTTTTTGAAGTTTAATCCATGATTGATTGTGCATGCATGCTCATGGTTACATTATAGTCCATGTTTTCAGTTTGTTTTCAAAGTATTGAGCTCTTGGGAGCAAGATTTAAAGCTGAAAATTGGTTTAAAGATCATGCATTTTATGTTTTCAAAGTGTTCTTGTAAATGGCTTTGATTGACCAACCCTTGGCCCTTGCATGTACAAATTGGCTTTTGAAACTTGTAATACATTGAGTTTAGAAGTGTTTTCCAGAATTTGGGGCCAAGAGGTTGAGTTTTGGATGATTGGATGCTTGGTTCGAACTTGGGAGACAAATCTGGAAATTCCAGATTTGGCTTCCTCGCTCGAGCGAAGGATTCCTCGCTCGAGCGAGCCCTGTGATTTTGTAAGCTCGCTCGAGCGAGCATCGAGCGTGGTATCGCGCGTAAAAATGGAGCATCCAGTACTTTTTCTGAGCACAGATCGCTCGAGCGAAGGGAGTCTCGCTCGAGCGAAGCCTTTGATTTTTGAAGCTCGCTCGAGCGAAGGAAGGCTCGCTCGAGCGAGGGGCCTATTTCCAGCAACTTTTGAAAAATGCCTTCCAAGTGTAATTTTGCATTCTCATCTCATCCTAGGCATTCTTAGGCCTAGTTTAAGACATCTTAATGAGGACATTGACATAGAACACACCGAGGCATATTAGGAAGTTAATTATTGTACTTCCCCAACTGTTAAACTTAGTGTGTGTTCAATTGTTTAATTGTTTAGGGTTGGCTCTCGGGGACACGCTCTAGCTGCTATTAGCCCAATCTCTGTGAGTAACAGATTGTGTAAAGATATGTTCAAAATGGTTATCTTTTGATACTGAACTGAAATGTTTATTGAACTGATATTGTTTATTGAATGAACGTATGTCCTGTATTGCGAACTATATTGTGGCATCCTTAGCATTACTGTTATTGATTGTTTACTGATGTGGAGCAACGTGCTACACTGGGAGCCACCTCTAGAATCTACGGAGCTAAGTGCTACAGTGGGAGCCACCTCTTGAATCCACATCGGTCGGTTTCCTTGTGGAACCATATTGTTATTGATTGATGGCCATCATTATTGTTTGGGTCTGTTAAGGCCCGGTCCGTTTGGACCTATTGTTTATAGGCTAATGGATGTACCACATATGACTGATTGATTGAAAGACTGATTGATTGAAATATCGATTGACTGAAGTATTGATTGATTGAACTATTGATTGACTGAAATACTGAAAGATCGAAATACTGTTAAATGAATGGATTTCATTATTGTAAGGACATTCATTCATAACCCCTTTACACATTATGTTATTCATTGGGCTTTAGCTCACTGTTTATATATATATGTAGGTTCTCAGCAACCAGATCGGAGCTAGGAGCACGGGTCAGTCCCCAGTTTTGTCCAGCCAGCCTGTGTGCCTCACAGCGAGGTTCCTAGTCGCCATGCTATGGCCTTGGGGTCTTTTGATTTCCCCTGTCTGTCTCACTGTTTTGTACCGTTGTGGGATTATCGTATAGACTGTTTATTGGTTACTGTACTGTATAAGGGATTAAGTCCCTGATTCATCGACTGTTATGTATATGTATATTGTGTATGCCGTTATGTATTGTACTATTGTCAAGGGATTGGATCCCTGTACTAACTGACTGTAAATGGTCGTATAGACCGTACTGTTCCTGAATTGATGAATGCATGAAAAATGTTTTTGGCATACAGATTGTCACAGCTCATTGGACACTATTCATTTATTGTTTTGGCTTCCGCCAGGCCCTGAACTCTGTTATATTGTATGATTGTTAAGCAGGCCTTTGGTAATCACGGATTACTGGCCAGTTACGGTGCTAAACCCATAGGGCCGGGTTTGGGTCGTGACAGAGTGGTATCAGAGCGATACTTAACCACGAGTTATACCGCACACACGTGTTCAAATGAGCTATAGAGTGTCCTAGAAAAGTGATTAGGACATTGCATAAACATGAAAAGTGTGTGATTGTGACATGACTGATTATATGCTAATGTGTTAAACTGTTTAAGTATGCAACTGTTTATATTTATAATTGCTACCACTGCTTATGGTGAAATGAAATGAAACCTATATGCATACTTAAAGAAGTTAAATGGAATAACATGTAATGTTAATGTTACTGCCGACTGTAGAAATCTATAAGAAAGTGAACGTGTGAAAATAAAGGGGTCATGTGACCGTACCGGAACTAAAATGAAAGTATACACACGTTCGATGTGAAATGAATTGCGAAATCAATAAGAACCTTTCCTATATTGATAATCACCCTGTTTGTGTGTAGACAAGGGAAAGGGCGAGGATTGTGAAAGAACTGAAACTTCTAATCTGAGGTTCAACAGGCTAAAATGAATGACTGAGGCCTTAATCGAAAATCTGAGAGAATAAAGGCAGACACACGTGCCTGAACTACCTGAATATGAATTGATGACACTAATACTGAAACCCAAATAAACTGAAACCACCGGAATTTCTGGGAGGTACTGAACCACTGAAAATTGAGATTTGGGTTAGAAACTGAGAAAATATGTGAAGATTCCCCGAAAAAAATACCTTCTCCAATGTATCCGAGATAGGAAAGTACCTGAGTTTGAATAACTCGAATAAGGTGAAAAGACTGTGGATGAATATGAGGTAACATTTACCTAGCTAGTTTGATGGCACCCCACATGATAGACATTGACTGCAAAGACTAGAAAGAACTGAAGGTGGGTGCGACCTAGATGTGTTTGACTGAAGGGACGTTTTAAAACCGTCAAAGTGTGTAGATGTCCCGGATAGAGTGTAATGTCTGAGATAGCGTAGCAGCATTGAGATATCTAAATCAACATCGTCAACTGAATCAGAAAGAATGAAACAGAAGTAACGGAAAGTGAAAATTGAAAAGACTGACGTAGGTATTACCGAAATAGATGGAATTGCTTATATGGAAGTTTGTGTGGGAATCGTATACTCCGTAATTTGGGATAGACTGTGAACATATTGACTGAACTAATTGAACTACTGGAATTATGAACCATACATTAATGAGAACTGTTAGGACTTGTGAACAGCGAGAACTTGCTGAGTTAGGTCCTTGTATCGTGTTGCAACAATTGAATGAGAACTGTTAGGTACGACCTTTTGAACTGTACTGAACTGTTATGTATTGACGGACATCCTTGAATGAATGAACTATTGAACTCGAATTATGCATGTGAACTGTTAATGTGTGGGACTGCTGAAACTGAGAACCCATATTGCCTTGTAAAAATGAACTTCTGTTTATGAATTTGTGAACGAGTGCCTACATGAAAATTGACTGTTGAACTCACACCTGCATATATATGTTCCCATGCTTGTGATACTGTTAAGACTGAGAGGAATGGACTGTGATTAATGAATCTCCTGAAATCTACTGTTGATGCGAACTATATGTACAACACTGTAAAATCACGTGTTAATGATTACCGATATTATGAAGATTACTATGTACATATCTGCTTACCTTTGCTTAAGGATGTTATTAGACTGAATAGATGTATGACTGGTTACCTTAACTATCGCATCCGGAGAAACTATTTTGTATTGTACATTGAACTTGTGAAATCCGAATTGGGAATGTTAGTAGATTCTGAACATGCATACATATGATAATATCCTTGCTCTGAGTGATGGTTAAGTTACTTATCGATAATTTGACCGTTGGGACTAAGACCCTGTAACTGCATGACTGAATAGAGACCCCAAATGATAAACTCTAGACTGTGAACTGTGATTGTGGAAAAATTGACATGACTGTTTGAGTTGACTTGCGAGCCTATGTATTAATGATTGTATGACTGATTTGGAACCCTCGTAGGATAACTCACTATTATGTGTCACCAAGAACCTTGGGCGATGTATTACTGTATACCGTATGCCTCTATGAAAGACTTATTTGGAAAATTGCTATATTGACTGTAATGCTTATCCCTCGATATGAATAACTGCATGCCTGTGCAATGGTCTGTAAACTTATTGGGAGGGACACACAGTATATGACATGTACTGCCTTGATATGAATTGTAATGGTACCGGATTCTAATGTAAGTTTGAAAACTGATGAACTCAGACAAATTGTGAAACTACTAACTATGTACCGAAATGACCGGAGTATGAACTGATGTTAACTGATCGGGAAACCGTAGGAATGGAACTTTGATCTGAACTGTTGTCTGATATGATAGAACCATGGGTTAAGGAAACCCTTTGTGTAACTAATGGAATCTGTTGATAACAGACTGGTTTTGACTAATAACTCTGACTGTCTGGAAGTATGTAACCGGTATGACTGTTTTTGGTATTGATATGTGCTATGACTGAATTTGTGGGGACTGGACCTGATGAATGGTAACTGAATGATTGCTACAGAATTCTGCCTACTGCTATGGGAGTACTGTACAAATTGCCTTATGTCCCCAATAACTCCCGAATGAACTGGATTGACTGTGATGGACTACTGAACCGAGAACCGAATTGAACAAAGACCGAATGAAAGGCTTGAAATTGAATGAAACGAATCTCTGTAACTTAACGGGGGAAATTACTTATGAAACTGAAACCAGTGCAAATTTATAACCCCGATAAGTACTTGATGTAAGTAGTGTGAATACTACTATACTGCTACTGTACGGTTACCGTATTGTTATTGACATTGTTACTGCATTGCTACTGTATTGGTACTGTCATTGATATTGTTACTGTATTGCTACCGTACTGTCACTGTTACCATACTGGCACTGCTACTGTATTGTATTGTAACTTTATTGTCACTGTACTGATACTGCCACTACTACTGTACCTGCTATGTACTACTGTACAACTGTATTCACATTCTACGTCACGAAATAAGTTTTGTTTCTGAAGCGTTGTACGTTGTATACTGAATGATTGTTAATTTCTAATGTGTATTCGTGACTCTTGGTATTATGTGATACATGTTAGCTGCCCGGTATCGGAGGTTCCTTTATGGAACTTGTATCTGTCCGTACTCTGTTACCCGTACCAGAGGCCTCGTCATGGGGGCTCAGCTTCTGTACTGTTCTGTTCTGTTACCCGGGTTCGGGATTCCTTTATGGAATTGGTTATTCATAACCGTCCCGCATCCATCCTGTACATATACTGTATCTGTTTTGTACTGTAATCGTTCTGCATCTGCCATGTCTACATCTGTACTGTATTTGTTCTGCACTGTATCGGTTCTGTATCTGCTCTAGTAGTGCTAATGAATGCACCGCATATGCTTAATGCAAGAATTGTGGCATCTATGTATGCTTTGGACAAGAATATGAAAATGAACGTATATCCGAATCTGTCCTTGATTGAAACCTGAATGTGCATAAGATTCTGTTTTAATATGAACCCCAATCTTTATACGTGATAACTGATTCTGTTTTTGTGCATTGCTAAGATTGAGATTGGGTCATGAGCCTGTTTATAAATAGGATTACACTCTTGTGAAGAATGAAAGTTACCCTTATGATAGGCATCACCTCTGTGGTCATATGTTAATCCGAGTTTAGAGGACTAAACTCTTTATAAGGAGGGGAGACTGTAACGACCCTCGTTACTGATTACTGAATAACCCCTGAATTATATACTGATTATCGCTAAACTAAATCGATAATGACTGATAATCGAATTGATTGAAGTAATGAATAGACCGATTGAAATCGAAACTGAAATTGAATAAGTTAACCTACCGAATTGCATATGCTATCTGTTTGGCTCATTGATTACCTATTTGAATTTTTATGTTTAAATTGCTAATTGAAGGCCCTATCGGCGGCCAAACTGAAAATCGTTTAGTGTTTTATATTTACCATAATGTATGTGATTTAATGGTATATTTAATTGAAAATTGATTGAGTATGATTAAATGAGATTAAATTGAGCTAATTGAAGACTTCGGCTTATTCACGATTTTGCCATTGTTAGTGGGCCTTGTTTATTAAAATAGTGAGCCTTGCCTACACTTGATGAAACTTCTCCTCAGCTCATTTGAGAGCTCAAAACCGAAATATAGAGAGAGAGAAAGGGAGAGAGTGCATTCATCTTGTTTAATTTCTAAGAAGCTTGAAGATTGAAGTGTTAATTGCAAACTTGAGCTTGTATTCTCCTAATTGAAGATTTAGGTATGAATTTCAACCTCCCATTGTTGCATTTAAGGTTGATTCTTGCTAGTTCATGACAAATTGTAGAGTTAAGTCTTGTGTTAACTCATACATGTAGGAGTATAGCTCAAATGTTACATGCATGCTTGAATTGATGCTTTTTGAAGTTTAATCCATGATTGATTGTGCATGCATGCTCATGGTTACATTATAGTCCATGTTTTCAGTTTGTTTTCAAAGTATTGAGCTCTTGGGAGCAAGATTTAAAGCTGAAAATTGGTTTAAAGATCATGCATTTTATGTTTTCAAAGTGTTCTTGTAAATGGCTTTGATTGACCAACCCTTGGCCCTTGCATGTACAAATTGGCTTTTGAAACTTGTAATACATTGAGTTTAGAAGTGTTTTCCAGAATTTGGGGCCAAGAGGTTGAGTTTTGGATGATTGGATGCTTGGTTCGAACTTGGGAGACAAATCTGGAAATTCCAGATTTGGCTTCCTCGCTCGAGCGAAGGATTCCTCGCTCGAGCGAGCCCTGTGATTTTGTAAGCTCGCTCGAGCGAGCATCGAGCGTGGTATCGCGCGTAAAAATGGAGCATCCAGTACTTTTTCTGAGCACAGATCGCTCGAGCGAAGGGAGTCTCGCTCGAGCGAAGCCTTTGATTTTTGAAGCTCGCTCGAGCGAAGGAAGGCTCGCTCGAGCGAGGGGCCTATTTCCAGCAACTTTTGAAAAATGCCTTCCAAGTGTAATTTTGCATTCTCATCTCATCCTAGGCATTCTTAGGCCTAGTTTAAGACATCTTAATGAGGACATTGACATAGAACACACCGAGGCATATTAGGAAGTTAATTATTGTACTTCCCCAACTGTTAAACTTAGTGTGTGTTCAATTGTTTAATTGTTTAGGGTTGGCTCTCGGGGACACGCTCTAGCTGCTATTAGCCCAATCTCTGTGAGTAACAGATTGTGTAAAGATATGTTCAAAATGGTTATCTTTTGATACTGAACTGAAATGTTTATTGAACTGATATTGTTTATTGAATGAACGTATGTCCTGTATTGCGAACTATATTGTGGCATCCTTAGCATTACTGTTATTGATTGTTTACTGATGTGGAGCAACGTGCTACACTGGGAGCCACCTCTAGAATCTACGGAGCTAAGTGCTACAGTGGGAGCCACCTCTTGAATCCACATCGGTCGGTTTCCTTGTGGAACCATATTGTTATTGATTGATGGCCATCATTATTGTTTGGGTCTGTTAAGGCCCGGTCCGTTTGGACCTATTGTTTATAGGCTAATGGATGTACCACATATGACTGATTGATTGAAAGACTGATTGATTGAAATATCGATTGACTGAAGTATTGATTGATTGAACTATTGATTGACTGAAATACTGAAAGATCGAAATACTGTTAAATGAATGGATTTCATTATTGTAAGGACATTCATTCATAACCCCTTTACACATTATGTTATTCATTGGGCTTTAGCTCACTGTTTATATATATATGTAGGTTCTCAGCAACCAGATCGGAGCTAGGAGCACGGGTCAGTCCCCAGTTTTGTCCAGCCAGCCTGTGTGCCTCACAGCGAGGTTCCTAGTCGCCATGCTATGGCCTTGGGGTCTTTTGATTTCCCCTGTCTGTCTCACTGTTTTGTACCGTTGTGGGATTATCGTATAGACTGTTTATTGGTTACTGTACTGTATAAGGGATTAAGTCCCTGATTCATCGACTGTTATGTATATGTATATTGTGTATGCCGTTATGTATTGTACTATTGTCAAGGGATTGGATCCCTGTACTAACTGACTGTAAATGGTCGTATAGACCGTACTATTCCTGAATTGATGAATGCATGAAAAATGTTTTTGGCATACAGATTGTCACAGCTCATTGGACACTATTCATTTATTGTTTTGGCTTCCGCCAGGCCCTGAACTCTGTTATATTGTATGATTGTTAAGCAGGCCTTTGGTAATCACGGATTACTGGCCAGTTACGGTGCTAAACCCATAGGGCCGGGTTTGGGTCGTGACAGTATAACTTCAAGGGCTTATCACCCTTTGGTGGCATCAGCACTGGAGGGTTGGCCAAGTAGGCTTTGATTCCTTCGAAAGCAATTTGATGCTCTTCTGCCCACAGAAATTCCTCTTCATCTTTTAGCCTTACCAAGGAAGAAAATACTTTAGTTTTCCCTACAGTATCAGAAATGAATCTTCAAAGAAAATTAACATGTCCAAGGAACTTTTGTAATTCTTTCTTACTTGATAGATGTCTGGCTTCAATGATGGCTTTGGCTTTATTCTGGTCAATCTGTATTCCTTTCTTGTGTACTACATAGCCCAAGAAGTTTCCAGATGATACGCCAAAAGCACACTCAAGAGGATTGAGTTTCAACTTAAACTTTCTCATTGTTTCAAAAACTGCTTCTAAGTGAAACAAATGTTCCTCGATGGATTGGGATTTCACTACAATGTCATCAATATAACACTCTAAATACCCTCCAATGAGGTCATGAAAGATAGTGTTTATAGCCCTCTGATATGTAGCCCCAGCATTTTTCAGGCCAAATGGCATTTTAACCCATTCGAAGGTGCCAATATTCCCAGGACATCTGAATGCTGTCTTGTGGACATCCTCCTCTGCAATGCAGATTTGGTTATAACCAAAGTGCCCATCCATCATTGATAAAATTTGATGCCCTGCTGAACTGTCTACCAACAAATCTACTATAGGCACAAGATACTCATCTTTTGGAGTTGCTAGATTTAAGTTTCTGAAATCGATGCATACCCTCATTTTACCATTCTTCTTAACTACAAGCACAATATTGGATAGCCATTCAACATATCTGGCTATCCTAATAAAGCCTGCCTTGAGTAGTCTAAGAATTTCCTCCTTAACTTTCTGAATCATTTCTGGACTCATTCTTCTTGGTTTTTGCTTGTATGGCTTGAAATTAGGCCTCCTAAGGAGCTTATGTTCTACTAATGACCTATCCAATCCTGGTAGTTCATTATAAGACCATGCAAAATAATCTTTATATTTCTTCAGAACAACCAACAACTAGTCCCTGTCAAGAGCATTCAACCAAGCACTTATATAGGTGGGCTGTTGTATAGAACATTCCCCTAAATTTACTTTTTCCAATGGGTCTTGTATTTGAGAACTTACTGAAGCTCTTTCTTTGATTCCTTCTGCCTTCAAAGCAATCTCCTTGCTTTGTTCTGCTCCCAGCTTCTTTGATTCAACATCTTTACCCTCCTCCTCATAGACAAAGTCTGTCCATAAGGCTTCTTCTTCTTGTATCTCCTGGACTTTTGTTTCAATGTCTAATGCACAGTATTTATCAAGGGCCAAAACCTTGACCTGTTGCTACTCCTGCTTACAGCCAATTATCATGGCTTCTCTTTCTTGCCTTTGCACCTTCTGGACTATTGATTTTACATCCAATACTGAGAACTTAATTAGAGCCAAAGACCTGGCTTCTTGGGTTTCATCTCTTGGCCTAGAACCAGGCATCGTTGTTATCCTTAACGACAAACTCTTTATCAGCACTTTCCTGGACTAAGTGCTTCAGGTGCGCCAATTCCTCATCAGCTGTCACTTCGGCTGATCCATCAGGTTTTCTCAGTATACTGAGTGGTGTCACTCCTTCAATATACAATTTGGCCTCTGCGAAGTCTGCACAAGCTATGAAGGGTTGAGGATCTGCATCGATTTCCTCTGTCTCTCCATTGCCCAAGGCCATCATTATCTTCTGGTGCAGAGAGGAAGGCACACACTTGTTAGTGTGAATCCAATCTTTACCAAGTAAAGCATTGTACTTAGCATTGCTGTCGATAACGAAGAATGTCGTCATGCAGTCCCTGGTTCCCACACTCAGGTTGATGGGCAAAATTCCCTGAGCCATCTGTTTGTCTTCAGCAAAGCCAGCTGGTTGTGCTGGTTGGGATTAACCTGGGGTTCCTTTTTCCTAGTTTCCTTAAGGAAGATTTTGGAAGCAGGTTCACTACTGCCCCATTATCCACCAAGACTCAGTTCAATTGTATCACATTGAAGAAGGCCTTGATATACAAAGGCTTGACATGCTGTGTCATAGATGTCGTGGGATACTCAAAAGGATGTGAGATGTTAATACTCACATATTCTTCACTCTCGTATTCAGTTTCCATTGGAGTAGCCATTTTGGATTCATTTTGCACCATACTCACTTGTGAGTCTTCACTAGAGACTAGAATTGGGTCAATTTCTTGACCCTCTTGGTTCTTATCTCCATCTTGGAATTCATGTAGTAGTATATGTACCATATTCACTGATACTGGAGGAAACGAGCCAAATTGGATGGCTAGTTGTACCTGTTTCTCCTCTTGACCACCTTGTTCAACTACTTCAAAAGCATCTTCCATGCTGCATTCTGGCACTTCATTACTAACAAACTCCTTCGAATGGTCTGTTTCTGCTGGTTTTTCAACCAAAAATGTCTGTTCAGCCATGAAGGCTTCGAACATTTCTTCCTCAACCATTTCTTTCTTTTGGTCTAGGCCAACTTCTCCTTCTGTCTCGCTATCACTCTCCATCAAAGCCTTCTCCAATCCTGCTAAATTGGACCTCTCTTTGGCTTTTAGTTCAGAGTGAACTTTGGCCAACTGTTCTCTGCTGCAACCCATTTTGTCTTGTAAAGTTGATTTTGGACTATGGTTTGACTTTGGATTTTTCTTTCCTTCTATCTGCCCCTCTGTCTGGACCAATGAAGAGCTTTCTCCATTTTCTTTCAAGTCTTTCTGGTACTGAGTGTACCTATGCTGGATCTTCCTCCTTTGTGATCTAGAAATTACTGGGACCATGTTTGGTTTCTTTGTTTTTGGATGCTTTAGTAACACCCAATTATTTGGGGCCACCAGGGAGGTTTAACTATTCTACCCTGATCTCCAACAGCATTTCTTTGGGCATATATCTCCCTAGGTTTGTTCTGCATGACAAATCAATCTGGGACTCCAGGTACCCATGAACCCACTAACTCAATCATTGAGCTGTCTCTTTTTTCCTTCAAAACCAGTTTTGAAGCTGTCTGTGAATGCCATTGCTTAGCCCTGACTCCTTGTTTTGGGTCTAATTCAAGCCTTCCATGAAGGTGGCCACTTTCCATCTTGTGTGAGGCTGGTCTAGGGGGCCAATTTCTGGCTTTGCTCCCATAACTTAAACCTACTTCAGTCCTTCTTTTAGGACGATTGCCTTCCATTCTGTAATAGTTGGGAGGTCTGGACTCATGTAAAGGCCTCTTACCCTTGGATTGCATTCTAGTAGCTGCTGATCCAGCTATGATTGGCTGCTGCCTAAGACTAGTTGTATATGGCCTTTTGTTATGAGCACTGGTTGGCTTAGGACGTCTCTGCACATCCTTGTAGTATTGCTTTCCAACAATTGAAAGCCCTTTCAGCCACTTATAGCTCAACCTACACCTGGGACATATTCTTTGGATAACTGTTGCCTCTAAAGAGTCATTATCTAGTGCTTCCTCATCAGAGTCTTTTTCTTGACCTGTAGAGCCTTGTCCAACAATTGGTGAACTTCTAGTGTCTTTCTTGACAGTAGTCTGGCTGGCAACATGCATTTACATATTGACCTCTTCCAATTCCTTCAAAGATAAATTCTGGAAGTCTGGTACAACAACATTAGCTGCACTTTCTCCAACTTTTGGGAATGGATTACTGTCGATCCCCATGGCCTTTTCTGCTTTAGCTGGGAATTTTAAACTTCATTTTCGAATTTGTTCTTGGATCCTGTCTCGAAAAACAATACAGTTTTTAGTCGAGTGAGACCAAGAATTATGCCATTTAGAATACACTTTTCCTTTAAGTTCATCTGGAGATGGAATTTTGACTCCTTTTGGTAACTTAAGGAAGTTGGCCGCAAGCAAATGATCAAAAATGTCATCTGCCTTTGTTAAATCGAAAGAGTATTTCCTATGAAGGTCTTTCTTTTTAAACTGCTGGTCAACTGTTGTGTCCTTATGAATTAATGCCTCATAGATCACATGTTCTTTCCCCACGATCTCTGCTGTATCAATCTCATAATTAGGATCTCTATAATATGTCTTGTATGATGCATTATTTCGATCTTGTTCTTCCTCTAGTAATGCTTCATACCTAGACACCTTATAAGTTAGTTTCACTAAGTCTCTAAACTCAGTTGAGTCAAACTTCTTTTGAAGCCTAAACTGTAAGCCATTTTGAGCCAATCTCATGAATTCTGGCTCTGGTAGGATGACCCTACATTTGTTTCGTGCTCTTTTAAATCTGGCAATAAATTGAGTAGCCTTTTCATCAGGCCTTTGGCTTAACCTTGCCAAATCTTCCATGGGCACTTCTGGCTCCGTTTGGAAGAATTGGGCATGAAATGCCTCTTCCATTTGTTGCCAAGTCTGAATGGAGCCAGGCGTAAGGTTAATATACCATACGAAGGCTGCCCTTGTAAGAGAATTTGGGAACAATCTTAACTTCATGTAATCATTATTGGTAAATTCACCACGTTAAGTAGCAAACCTAGCAATATGCTCCACTGTTGACTGGTTTCCATTTCCAAAAAAAAGGGCAAAGTCTGGTATCCTGAATCTTCTTGGGTATTTATGTACCTTATTTACCCATTCTGGATATGGTTTCCTGTACACAGGAGTTTGAACCCCCCAAGCCATTGGTCCACACATCTCTCTAACAATATCAGCAATTTGGTCCCTAGGGACCATATTTTGTGCCTGTTGAACCATTATTGGAGGAAAAAAACACAGGATTTGGTGGACAACTTGTGCCTAGGGTCCTCTTGGTCCATAAGGTGGTATATTTAGAACTGGTTGTCCCTGTGGTGCTGGCTGCTGTTGGGGGTATGGGTGACCCCTTTGAGCCTGTCCTGCGAAAGGTGCTAGAATAGGTGTTGTGTCTCTTCTAGTTGTAGGAAAACCTTCCAACCCCCCAGGTATAAATTCGAATAAAGGATTAGTGAATCCCTTCATGCTAGGTATAGCTTCGAACATGGGATTTGGAACCATTCTTATGCCATTTTCTTGTACTAGGCCAGATCCACCAATTTGCATGGCTTCACTGTTAAGTACTGAGGCATTTTGACCTACTATAGGCCTCGAAATAGGTTCATACCAAGACTGAGGTGATGGTCTTTCATAGTTCTGATTACTAGTTTGACCATTAGAATGTCCATTAATTTGCATAGGCTGTTTATCTCTAGCCAATCTTTGCTGAGGGACATTTGAAATTTCTTCTATGTGTCTTATGTTTGTTGGTTGATGGGTATTCATCCGATCCAAAAAGGATTGTTGGCCATCTTTTCATTGTGTTCATTAACTGCTGTCCCATGGTATCTACTAGGCCACCCTATGGATTCATTGGCTGAGTAGATGGAACAATGGATGGTCTAATTCCTTGGCCTTGTCCAATATTATGAACACGTGGTACTTGTTCCGAAGTGCTGGTCTGTTCGACCAGAGGTTTTGATAAAATTGGTGTCTCCACAGGATGTGTTATCACATTATCCTCTGGATTAGGTATTTCTACCTCTCCTTCTACGCCTTCTTCCAAGCGTTCATTTTCGCCTTGTCTTCTATGTCTAGCCATTTCAATTAGTTCCACCGGGCGTGTTAAAAATATATGTTGGCTTTTTGGCTTTCGAAGGTTATTATTGTAATTGTGAGCGTGCCAACAATGATCAATCAGTCCTTACAGAAAATTAATTGCCAACCAATTATCAGACGATTGTGTTTTAGTTCTTTCAGCCTCAATGAAGAGGACTTTTACTGGTGGCTTGATTTAGGAAAATTAAGCAAACAACAATCAAATGAAGAACAATTGAAGCATTTCATTAAAATGAAAAACTTACAATGATCCAACCTCGTAGAGGTTTATAGCAACAATCTACTTGAAACTACTCCTATGAACGAAGTGCAGCGCAGGAATTTTAAAGTACAGAAATGTAAAGAACAGGAAATATAAAACTGGAAAGGAAATAAAGTAGAATAAAACTGGGTTTTTTGGATCTGAGTCTAGGGCTTTTTTCTAGGACCTTCTCTACTATTTATACTTCTCAAGGATGACCATCGAACTGCACTTCTAACCGTCGAATCGTTCCTCCATGATCGCTGATCATGTTGCCTTATAGTTAGCTCCATTATGCCATCACTTGCAGTTAGGTTTCCCTCCTGATTTTGAATTTAAATGTGAGTAACCGTTGAAGTCATATCACTTTGCATCTCTTTGCTGATCCAGTGCTACGCAGATCTTGTAAGAACCAATACTAACTGCCACGTGTACGATCACGATCGAAAACTTGAATAGTCTTCCTGTATTGCCCGTATTTTGCCATGCGTTGAATTGTAATTGGCTTATACAAAATATGTAGCCAACAACTCCATAAAAATTAAATTCGAGACCTCACACCCAAAAAAAAAAAAAAAAAAATTTGTTACAAAATCAGTAGGGCAAATGCCCGAATAAGTTTAACATGGAACTCATGGTCTACAAATTTGATTGACCCTTTGAACAAGTATATGTACAAAAAAACCTTCCCTACGAATTTGATGTGAGTAAGCAAGGTTTGGTTTTAAAAGGTAAGATTTTAACTAATCTTTGTATACATATTAGTTACTTTCTATACATATACACGTTATATGATAATAGTTGCTTTCTCTATCCATTTACCCTCTATATGGATTGGATCCCACAAAGATAGACCTAATTAAATTTGAATAGAACAGCCAACGAATTTATAGGGTTTAAGACTCTTACCAACTTGTCTAGTTTTATTTTTCCAAAACGAAAACTATAAAGACTCTTACCAACTTGTCTAGTTTTATTTTTTCAAGAGCAATATTAGAGATACAAAATATTTATAAAATTTATCCCAAAAAAAAAAATTATTAAAAAAAATCAATAGTCTACAGTGTAGTCCTTTTTTTTTTATATCAGCAAAATGAAACTTTATTAATGAAGAAAGCAAAACATGCAAAAACTTACATCACCAAAGAGGGAAGTGCAAAGAGCATCAACGCTAATCCTAACAATTCCAACTAGGTTGAAACCATTAAGGAAGCACAATCATTTGCAAGCACTAACCCAAAGATTGGTGAGAAATCAATCAAGAGGAACCAAAAAAATAGAAAAAGCAACAAAAAAAAAATAGAACAACAGAACTATCAGCAGCTGCACAGACCAATACAGCATCAGACCAAAAACAGCATACAACAGCACTAAGGAAGCAACAACAACAGATCAGCAAGCAACATGCAGCAGCTCAGACCTTAACCTTAACATCAAACCTTTCACCAGATCCTTGAGCAGACCAGTCACACAGCAAGGTAGCAACAAATAGCCCCAACAATTGCATCATCAGCAGAACCAGAACAGAACCCATACTATACATCAGAACAGAACAGAACCCATATTGCACATCAACAGAACAGAACCCATGCTACACATCATCATCAGAAAAAATAGCAAAGCAACCAAACTCCCGAAAGCAAGTATTAAAGCACTCTCAAAGGCAGACCTTCACGTGATTGAGATTGAATAATGAGTCAGACACAGAGTAATGGATGTCTTTTAACTTCAAACATATACATTCATTTTTGGAGTAAATTTTTATGATCTATAACATTTTTATGGTACATGTGATAATTTATTATTTATTTAGAATTATTTTCAAATTGAATAAGAAAACTATTCTAAACTTTCTTTTTATTTATTTTTTCATTGATGTACATTTATTTTGTAAGAATTTTATTTTTATTCTTACTTATTTGAATTGTACATGTATTGCCATCCGCTAGTGTATATATATATATATTAGTCATGCTACAGACCCTATCAAAATGACCGATAGAACAACCCAAAAACACAATTAGATGCCAACTCAACAAAGGGCCCGCCTTTGTGCTCCACTCATAATATCCACATCAGGCTTGCTATATTAGTTTTGGGCTTGTATTAGCTGGTCAAGGTCCAAAAGAGCCCTTGCATCAAGCTAACTATAACAAAAATAAATTTTGACATTGCTACAGTACATTGCTTGATGTAGTGATGCACATTGTTCACAAGTTAAATACTATTTTATTATTTATTCTACAAAAAATTTCACTAAGTGGTTGACCAGAGGCTGGGTAATTTTCACCAAGTCATTGACCATCCAGTTGATCACCCAATATATTTCAAAATTGAGAAATTTTCACCAAGTGGTCAATCACTCGGTCATTCACCCGGTCGATCACTCAATAAAAATAAATATTTTATAAAATTAAATTTTAAAGTAGAGAGTTTAATGAAGTATGTATATAAAAAATGTTAGTTAAAATACCAAAATAAATTTTTAGTTATAATTTTACTCAAATTAATTTGGCGAGTTTGATGTAAGGCTAAGTTTGGGATGTGCAAAATAATTCAAAATGTTAAAAAGTTACTCAAAAAGTTAAAAAGTTAATATTATTCACCACAACTTAACAATTACGGCTGCACAACTCCCAATTCAAATTTTTCTCTACAAACCAATTTTTACAATTTTTTATTGCACATTTTTTCATAAAAAGTCAAAAAATTAACCCAAACATCCATATTTTTCCATAAATGCTCTCACGTGATTATCTGTAGCAAGTTGTTTTCATTGGAACCTGCACACAAGTTCAGATTCTTTTTTTGGTAGTTGAATTTGTTTTCTAAAAAAATTCAAAAATTAATTTAATAAAAAAATTATAAGAAAAAAATATAAGGTTTGAGTGTTATAATAAAATAAATCTTAAAATTTTAATTTTATTAATTTAAATCTTAATTTTTTGATTTATTTTTAATTTACATTATTTATTTATTTTTGTTAAATAAAATTGAAGAAAATATAATATTTTAGTCATTATACTCAATATAGTTGTACGAAAAATATTTAATATTTCTTTTTCTATTGAATTTAATGACTAAAATATTTTTTTATTAATTTTATTTAATGAAAGCAGGTAAATGGTTTAGTTTGAAAACAAGTTAAAAGATTATGTTTTAAATTGATAAAATTAAAATTCATAATTTATTTTTTTACAATACTCAAATCTTGGAAGATCGAATTTTTTTTGGACTTTTCATATGACTTCTTAACTTTTTAATAGATTTTTTTTATATAACTATTTGATTATAATAGTTTATTGCCAAACGCACCCTTAAGCTACCTCGATCTCTAAAAACATTTAGTGTAAATTACAAATACACTTCATGAGGTTTGCTTAAAATATAGAATGCCTATTATGGTGCTGAAAATTACAAATACCTTATTATAAGAATTTATTATTTAACAAAATTAACAGAAAAAATGAAATTCATAACAACTCTTTTATACAATAATAAAATTATTTAAATTGTTAATTGAAATATATTACATTATTAAAAATTATTAATTCAGTTGATACTTTATTAATAAAATTGCTCATTTGTTATGCAATTAAAAATTTGAAAGTGTGGGATGTAATTTTTAAAATCACATGAGACAATATTTTAAGTAAATCTCAAATAGTGTATTTATAATTTATTCAAAAATTTAATTCCACTTCTTTTATTAAGAAGGTATTGATAATCATATACAACAAATAAGAGCTTTAAGGAACATATTCTTGTCTCTAAAAATAAAAAAAATTGTTGTAAAAAAATATTTGAGTACCAATTTTTATCGTCATGGATAGCCACTAACCGATTATTTTGAAAAGTTTCTTTTTAAAAAAAAAACTTTTAACAACAAAATAATTTGATCTTTAAATGTTTATTTTTTTGAGACAAATTGTAGGTTTTGTTTGGCTATCAAGTTGGGATTAAAAAAACACAAAAGACAAATAAGTTAAATAAGTTAATAAGGCAAAATGTCACATTTAAATAATAATTATTTTATTTTTTCTCAAAAAAGTAAAAAAATAAAAAAAGTCAACTCAAACGATTTTTTTAATTCTAAATTAAAAAGGGTCCAAACTTAAAAAAGTCAACTAAAAATATTTTTACCAAACGATAATTTAGGAGTTGTTTAGGATGATCTAAATAAGTGTATTTTTTGTCTTTTTACGAAAAGATGTATAGAAAAGTAGAGAGGTGATGTGATAAAAAAAATAAAAAATGAATTATTTAGGGGATGTCAAACCACCCCTCAGTCTAAAAAAGAATAATAAATCATTACTAAAGATCTAATTTCATTACTAAAAATACAATAATGATTTTTTCTAAACAAAAATATTTTATCCGTAAAAAATAATTTTATTTCTAAATTTTTATTTTAAAACTTTAATTTGATGCAATATTTTAATATATTTTTAAAATAAATAAAAAAATATAGTAATATAAATTTATGCAACCAAATAGTCTACTATAATTGGCATTGAAATGACAATCTCCACTAATTCTGATTGGTAGATTTGACCGTGTACGGCTGACGTGAGTTTCAATAATAATTGAGTAATTTTGAAAGAAGAATAATGTTTAAAGCACTAAATTGGGAGCTCTAGAGCATCACTAATGATGTAGCACAGTGGCTCCCATCAAAGTGATATGATGTTTTGGCTTGAGTTTTTTTTTTTTTTTTTTTTTAGGCTCATTAGAGCTATTAGTGGTCCAAAAATTAATAGGATGAATCACCTCTCTTGAAAGAAATAGTTTGCCTCCAGTTTGAGATCGGACTGAATAGTATTATTTAATCTGTAGGGGTTCATTAAGGGTCTCGTTTTTATAATTCGAACCGTTTAATGTGTAAAATTTGTTGAGTACTAATGCTTGTAAAAAAATCATGTTGATCGGATATTGATAACTATCTCATCGGATTAGTTGTTTTGTAAATCGTTAATTTGTTTACCGCCCATTTTTTTAATACAAAATTGCATTGATCACATAGCGATCGATATCCGATCAACATGATTTTTTACAGACATATAGTACTTGACGAGTTATACATATTGAACGGTTCAGATAATCAAAGTGAGATTCGTGGTGGACTTTCACAAGCCGAACAATACTGTCTAGTTCGATCTGAGATCGGAGACAAGCTACTCCCATTTTGAAATGGTGGGTTAGGCAATACATGTGTGTCATGCCACATCAAATTTGATAAGGTTTTTTGATAAAGAAAAATGATTGAGAGCACTAAAAGTGGTGCTCTAATAGCACCACTAATGATGTGGTAATGAGCCTTGCCTACTGTCTATGCTTTGCTTTTTGTTTTTTTTTTTTCTTTTGACATTCCCAATACATTAGTACTATTAGTGATTTTTTTTTAATGGTATGAATAATTATTGTTTTATAAATTTAAAATCGGGAAATTTATCACTAAATCCCATTATAAGAACTTGTGAACCATTTGGTCCCATACAATAACTGTTTGCTTCCGAAGTCCCGTTTGTGTGTGGTTTGTTACCGGTAGGTCCTGATTCAAACAATAATGGTTGTTTCGTGCCTAAATTACCCTCGCTTGTTTTGTGGGATTGTTTTGCTCATGTTTGGTATGTGAATCAGGATCCTCTGCCGAAGTCCCGTGATTCATGTTTGGTATGTGAATCAGAACATCACAGGCACTGTAAATGGGTATCTTAACGCTTTGTTGATCACACACGACGCGTAGTTGATATGCCACGCAGATAGGTTACATCCTATTCTATGTTTTCGGTAACGATTCGGCCTGCCATTTTTAACAGTTGTCACAAACTGTGCCTGCTCCATATGAGGGGGGTGTAGTTTTGGTCGTAATGCTTTCGCGATCATTCAACAGGTAATGCTTTCGCGATCATTCAACAATCATTGCAAGCGTCGAGAATGAACGATATCCACACCACGGCTTCAAGTCATTTGCTGCACTCCACCAAATCTTTGAAGTTAGGGTTCCACACACCAAACGTAACCCACAAAAAATTCGCCAACAAGCTCTCTGTAAACAATCCTTTCAATCTAGAATGTGGGAGGCAATCACGGAATTTTAGCAAGTTTAAACACAACACATGATTGCTGATCAAAGCCAATCTAGGGTTTTCGTCGACCTTCTCACACATATTATGTTTCCAGTTTGGGGATGTTCCACGCTACTTGGGTATCCAAATCCGGGTCATGGATCACCATTCACTCAAACACAGTTTTGATCCAATGTCGTTGTTCGCATTGGGCCAAACAAAATGGGTAATAGGGTCAACCCGACTGTTCACGTCACTCACTTACGGAATAGAGACCCAGACTTGCGGCAGTGTGGTCCTTCACTTACGGAGCAGTGTGGTACTTCGTGTTCACACTCACACATCTAGTTTACACACACACACATCTACTTTGCCCATACTTCGAAACATTAAAACAATATTAGTATGTTTTTATTCGGTAACATGAAACACAGGCACCCTTACTTCTGTTTGACCCACATCACAAAAAAAAAAAAAAAAAGAAGCCAAATTACTTGTATTCACGTCACAACCCACGTCACAACTCACGTCACAAAAAAAAAAAAAAAATTGTATCACATTACTTGTGTTCACGTCACAACCCACGTCTCATGAAAAAACAAAAAAAAATTGTCACATTCATGTCACAGCCCACGTCACAGAAAAAGAGTACTATTACCTTTTTTTGGAACGTGAACCTCACGCACCCCTTCCCATAAATACATGCGGGTCTACAAACTTAAATTAACACTTTAATGGCAAAATAGTAAACAAACAACCTAAAGGACTAAACGGTTTAAAAGAAAACAATTAGGACCACATGATCTACAAGATGATAAAATGGGATTTACTGGTCAATTCCCCTTTAAAATCTATTTCATTTTCTTTTCTCTAGATATACTCACTTGAGGATTGAAAAGATTGCCTTTGACAACTCAACAAAAACTACAAAGACTCCAATCAACTTGTCTAGATTATTTTTCCAAAATGAAAACTACAAAGAAAACTAATTTGTCACAATGACTCTTATCAACACTCTTACCAATTTGTCTGGTTTTATTTTTGCAAAATGAAAACTACAAATCCCATTTTGAAAGTTTTGGATGAGTTTAGTGCTATCTCTGGTTTAAAGATCAATTTGCATAAATCCCATATGTTTGTGTCTCCTAATGTTGCAAGGAGGAGAGCTAGAACTTTGAGTAATATGAGTGGTATCCCCTTAACTCAAAACTTAGGGAAATACCTCGGGATTCCTCTACTTCACACTAGAGTGAGCAAAGATAATTTTAATTATATCCTGGAAAAACTCAAGACCAAGTTAGCTGGGTGGAAATATGGCCTTTTGTCCTTGATAGGGAGGGCCACTTTGATTCAATCTGTGACCAGTGCTATACCAGCGTATGCTATGCAAACTATGGAGATTCCAAGGAAAGTTTGTGCTGAGATTGACAAAATAAATCGAAATTTTCTTTAGGGTGACACCCTAGAAAAAAAGAAAGTTCATCTTATGAATTGGGATCAAGTTTGCAAGATGAAAAAAGATGGTGGTCTTGGGATTCGCAGGGCTAGAGATCAAAATCTAGCTCTTCTGTCCAAGTTGGGATGGAAAGTGTTAAAAGAGAACAATTGTTTATGGGTGGCTGTGCTCAAAAACAAATATCTGGGGCAATGACCCCTCTCTTGCATAAGAAAAAAAGCGAGAATATATCTCATATTTAGAAAGACATCCTTAATTCAAGGGAGCTACTTGTTAAAGGAGTGAGATGGAACGTTGGAAGAGTCCAAAGTTAGAGTTTGGAAAGATTGGTGGTGTGGTGATGGAGACTTTGAACAGGACTTGAGCATACCCACTTACCCACTCCCAAATTTTGGGAATATCACTGTGGATTTCCTTCTTGATGAACATGGTGAATGGGATTTGAACCATATGCATAACCTCTTACCTATGCACAACCACCCCGTAATAGAGATGAAGATGATACTTCCAGATGGGTTAAATCCCCTGATAGAGAATTCTCTGTATCAAGTGCATATGAATTAATTGTTGATCACCAAAGTCAAGAAGGGGATTGGGGTTGGATATGGAAGCTTAAGAGCTTTGTGTGGCTTGTTCTCCATAAGAAAATCCTCACAAATCATATGAGACAATTGAGGGGCCTTACTAATGACCCGAAATGCCCCTGTTGTAAAAACTTGGAGGACATTAATCATTTATTACGGTTTTGTCCCAACGCTATACAGGTTTGGTGTCAAATATTCAGTCTGAAATGGTACTCTAATATGCTTAATTTGTCTTGGAAAGATTGGATCATACGGAATGTAAAAGGGATGAAGAAATTTCCTCCACTGTTCCTTATTACCATATGGACTATTTGGAAGAAACGGAATAAAATGGTTTTTGAAAATAAACATAAAAACATTCATGAGAGTGTGAAAAGTATTTTAACTTTTGCTAAGGAAATTTTTCAAGCTTTCAATTTAGCTATTACAACGCCCCTCAAATATAAAAGTCTAACTGTGTGGTCTTGTCCAAGTGCAGGAACAATTAAGCTAAACACGGATGGCAGCACTAGTCGCAATGGAGGAGGTGGTGGTTTTGGTGGTCTTTTCCGGGATGAGACAGGATCATGGATTAGTGGCTACCATGGAAGACTAGAGATATGCACCAGCCTCGAAACGGAACTTTGGGTTGTTTACAAAAGGCGCACAATCATTCTCCAACGTGGACTGAATCAAGTGGTCATTGAAACAGATGCGGAGCAAGTAGTACAATTGTTAAGCGAAGAACTAGGAGAGTGATGCTCCTTTTGGGGCATTGTGGAGGATGCACGTATTATCATGAGAGGCTGCGACTGCTCATTCCAACATATCCGAAGGGAAGCCAACATATGCGCTGTTGCTTTGGCAAAGCTAGGCGAAAATCAATCATCTAATTTGCTAATTGTCAATGAACCACCAGCGGAAATCTGTAACATGCTAATTGCGGATATTGTTCACCTCTCTGAGGAGGAATTTAGGGCGTAGTTCCTTTTGTTTGTCTTTCAATCCGATGTACCCAAAAAAAAGAAAAAAGAAAAAAAAGAAAACTACAATGACTTTTATTAAGACTTCTACCAATTTGTCTGGATTTATTTTTCCAAAACGAAAACTACAAAGACTTTTACCAACATTTACCAATTTGTTTGGTTTTATTTTTCTAAACGAAAACTACAAAGGCTTTGTTTGAGAAATAGGTAAGCTTTTTGGTTTTTTGACTTTTTAACTATTTTTTGGGGGCTAAAAAGTCTCATTTGAGTTGAGTTTTTTTTGACTATTTTAACTTTTGTGAGAAAAAAATCAAATGATTATGATTTAGATGTGATATTTTTTCTTATTAACTTTTGATGATGCAATTCGTTCTGGTGGATGGGTCGGACTGATCCAGGTCCTTTGAGCTCAGATCCAAATGGTCAAGCCCTCTGATGACCTGCAAACAAGTTCAGCGGGAAACGGGGTAATCCCCCAGTGAACCCTCCGATGAGCAAGTCAGTAGAAGAAGTGGAGTGTATAGAGAGAGAGAGAGAGAGATAAAAGGCTTAACCTTCTTCTTGTCTTCAATATTTGCTTATATCCTTTGGTAATCATTTCACTGTCCCCTCCGACGTGCCCACATCGCCGAAAGCCTGTGCTGTAGGTTACCTTGCTCAGGGTAAGGGGGTGCCGTTCCGACGGGGAGGTGTTGTCGTAATAAATGCTGTGATGGGCTGCATTAATGGTGATGTGTTGTGGCAATAACTTTGCAGATCTTTGTCTACTGATGTGGCTTGTCCTACACCTGCCATATGTCCGAATGTCATTGGCCCTTCACGCCCAGTTGGCCTCCAGGTGTCCTGGACTTTACCACCCGGGTTATGTAATGGGCTCCGAATGATGGGCTTGGGGTTGTTCACTGTGGGCTGTGGCCTTCGTGGGCCTATCCATGTCAACTTTTAAACTTATTTTATTTTTTTATGACTATTTTAACCAAAAAGCCGACCCAACCAAAATGCCAAATGAGGTCAAAGACTCTTACCAACTTGTCACGTTTTATTTTTCCAAAATGAAAACTAAGAGACTCTTATCAACTTGTCTGATTTTATTTTTCCAACAGCAATAATAGAGATACAAAAAATTCATAAACTTTATCGAAAAAAAATTAATAGTCTACAATGTAGCCCATATCTCACTAATTTTAAACAACATAAACTCATTTTTGGAGTAAATTTTTATAATTCATAACATTTTTGTGGTATATGTGATAATTTATTATTTATCTAGAATTTTTTTCAAATCGAATAAGAATATGCTATCCTGAACTTTCTTTTTACCTTTTTTTCTCATCCAGATACTGTTATTTTGTGAGAATTTTATTGTTTATTCTATTTAAATATCTTATTGCAATTTTCTAAATTAAAAATAATTTCTAAAAAATTACACTTAAATTATTTTATGTCATTATAAAAATAAAATTTTTATAATATTTACTTATTCGATTATTCCTTTCTAAAAGTGCATTTTTTAAACATTTAAAAAAAAAAAAAATTCATATTGGATAAACTTCAGCAATAGCATTTTACTCAATAATATTGAATTTTTAATTAGTTTTTTTTTTTTATAGTTTTAAAAGATAATTAGAAAATTAAAGAAAAAATTAGTGAAATATTCTTCTCTAACGTTTGGTAGTAGGAGAGGTCCAATATGTTTTTTCTTACTAGTTAATGTCCCTCAAAATGTTTTTTTTTTCTTTTTTGTTTGTGACGAGCTGAAATTTTTTATGAAAATGTTAAAGGATTCCAACTATTATGAAAATGTTGCATATCATTTATTATATAAAATCTTAATATCAGAGATCTTAAATAAAAAATCCTATCAATTGCTTATATTGATATATACTAGGGTTGTCCTCGGATCGGGTGATC
Source organism: Camellia granthamiana (assembly GCA_036172215.1). Classification (NCBI taxonomy): domain Eukaryota; kingdom Viridiplantae; phylum Streptophyta; class Magnoliopsida; order Ericales; family Theaceae; genus Camellia; species Camellia granthamiana. Next base: position 67,777,728 of record CM069909.1, read on the forward strand.
TCTTATATGCCATCCGTCCAAACTTAGGTGGATTGAGAAAAATCAATTTGCATTTGTTTGCTCAGTAGCTAATGCGGATTGAGCGGGTTGACCGATGGATGATGATAGGTTTGGCGGTTTCGAGTTTACTATTTTGCACATTTTTTCGAACTATTTTTTAGTAATTCTTTACTATTTTGAGCCTCCCAATTTTTTTTATTCTTCTTTTTTATAATAAAATTAAAAGCCCTGTGGGAGCCGAATATATAGAAGAGGAAGAAGGGGTATATCCCATAAGTCAGAGATTGTTCGGCGCCGTACCAATCAACTAAGATGCCGAATATACTAAGATCGCCGAATAGACGGAGAGATTTGTAATTGGGACAAACAGAAGGATAATAAGTAAAAGGTGGGCACTGGGTTTGAGGTCAGAAGAATGAATATAAATACAAGAGCCGCGGATTTAGGAAGGTATGTAAAAAAAAAATACACTTCATAAAACTTAGAAAACAAGCTTTCTTAAGTAGAGGAACTGACTTGCCCGTCGGAGTGCTAATTCCGGCACCCCCGACCGGAATATTCGTTTTTTGCAGGTGACTAGCTGAGAACCAAGAGCGTCTTCTCGGATCAGAAGAGTATTTCCAAAAACCACTCCCCCACAAGCCCGACTTTAATAAATAGCAAATATAATTACTAAACAAAATATATTTTTTAACACTCAAAACATAAAAGTATAACATCATTTTCCTAGAGGTGTTGACGGATCAAGTTGGGTTTTGTGGTCTCCCATCCGCCATTCGTTTGAACTTAAGCAAATTGAAAAAAATATATCTGCATTCATCCACTCATACCATTGAAATTGTTCATTCTATGGTAAATTGGTTAGGGCCATTTGATTTTGGTGGGCCGAATGGACACTTTCCCAACTCTAATATATATAATTTTAGTTTTGGGTTTGCTTGGATTGTTTGATATATCTACCCATGTCCAACTAAAATTTAATTCAAATTTCTACCAGGCCTTCACAAAATTAAAAAATATGATACCCAATCCTTAAAAAATTTTAAGCTTCACTGGAGTTGTATGGGTTGAGTTTGCCTAAATTTTCAACTCTAGCGAGGGAGTTGAAGTTATATGATTAAGTTTGTGGTAAATTAAAATTTGATACATAATCTGCATATTGTTGTAGTAAATTTGTGAGACTTAAATTGTTGGTCTCAATCATTTTTACTTTCATAATTTGCATACAAAAGTCTAACTATCTACATTGTTTTTATTAAAAATATGTTATTAAAATTTTGATATCCCGTGTATAGTTTAGGGTTTATCGCCAGTAAATTATAAGTAAAAATTTCTTTTCACCTAATTCTCTCTCTCAATTTTTATTTATTTATTTATTTATTTATTTTTATTATGGATGATCTAAGTCTCCCTCATTTAAACTCTTTCTTTATTTAATCCTAGAGTTGTTTTTTTTGCAAACTAAAACTACACCGTTTTCGTGATTGCCTCTATCAATTTCTTTTTAACTGAAATTCTTTGTCCTAATTATCTCTCAATTTATTTATTTATTTATTTTTTATAATGATATATCAATTGTAATCAAGTCAACCTTACATGATTTGTGGCTTTGATTTAGTGTACAAAGAAAATATGGTTACTTGCTGTAATGGTAAAGATTGATTGTATTATAGGGATATGATATGCATGGTTACTCTCCTTGTATATAAATATCTCAGCATATGTAATATAAAGGTGTGTACAAGTCTTCTATACTATATTCATTTCTTTTCAGATAGCCATGGATCCAACTCCAAAGTTGAAAACACTAGGGGGTTCACTAAAGGTGCCTTCGGTTCAAGAATTGGCCAAGGAACCACACACCACAGTGCCACCTCGGTACGTGCGTCCCCAGAGTGATCGAGCCCCCTTGTCCGTAACAATATCAGTTGATAATACTACTTGTTTTACCGGAAGTCCCGGTAAACAGCATGCAGAGGCTTCTTTGTGGAGAAAATTTGGTGAACTCTTCAGAGCTTGAGAAACTTCACCATTCATGCAAGGATTGGGGTTTCTTTCAGGTACCTTCTTTATCTATATGGATGAAAATATTTTAATTTGTTTTTTTAAATTTACTTGCAATATCATGACATTTGATGAAGATTAAATCTATATCGTCCTGAGCTGATCTGCTGATTCTGCAAAAGAAGAGGTGAGTCTTTAGCGACACTGGTGTGGTGTCATCTAAAGGTCCTTTGAAGATTCAAACAGTACTCTTTTTTATAGAACAAAATATATTTTTTTATCAGCAAAAAAAAAAAAAAAAAAAAAAGAAGGAACTTTATTGATGATAATCAACGTGAATACATATGACCATACATCAATAAAAGAAGAGCCAAGAGCAAAAACAAATTGAGCACCTACCTAATCCCAATTAGGTTGGCACCAAGTAAGATACACAAACAAAAACTAGCTCAGGCAGGTTGGTGAGATACCAACACAGAAGAGAGATAGAGAAACAGCAGCAACTAAAAAAAAAAAAAAAAAAAAAAAAAACAACAACAACAACAGCAACAGCAACAGCAACAGCAACCAGCTGAAGATGCATCCTCACCTCCAGAAACAAACCATGTACTCCACCCAGCAAACACCTCCAATCAACATACTTATAGAACAGAATATATGAGTAGAGAAAAGAAACGCTAATATGGGCTAGTCAGCAATAGTGGATCGCACATAGTGGGCCATATGTACAAAACTGAGTTGAGCTCGAAGGCTCTTCTAGGCTAGTTAGTTGTATATCTATCAACATTTAATCGAAAATGCGTGGTAGCTCGAAAGTACCGTGGCTCGAACGGCTCGACAGCCCAAAACGATGTCGTTTTGGGCTGTTTTTTTTTTTTTTTTTTTCCTTCTTCTTCTTCGTCGTGCTAGTCTGAAACCAGAGGGAGAGGAGGGAGAGGGAGAGGGAGAGGGAGAGAGAGAGTGAGAGGAGGCAGGTCATCTGTCGCAGCCCTCCGCCCGCCGTCGCAGCCCTCCGCCGTCGCCTCTGCCCGATCGTCACAGCCCCGTATCCGCCGATCGTCGTCGCAGCCTCCGCCCCTCCTCCGCCTCCGCCTCCACCCCGATATGTTGGCCCCCTCCAGTCCCTCCTCCTCCTCCTCCGCCCTCCTCCAGCCTCTCCCTCCTCCTCCTCCTTCTCTCTCACTTTTTCGAGCCAATTTCGAGCCAAAAAGCTCGAGCTACCAATCGCTATCAACATTTAATATATTAAATTTTAATTTATCACAAATTTAATTATGTAAAATTTAATTTTTTTTGGTCATGTTATTATGAATGAATTCTAATTTATAACTTGTAAATTTCTAACTTATTTATTTATTAATTAATTAATGAAATGAAAGAATGAAAAGGGACAATAACTTTTGGTACTCGAGAAGAATATTGAACAAACATTTCATAAACAAAAATATTAGAAATTTAAAAAAAAATTATCAAAAAATTAATACAATAATCACATAAGTGTGTCACACTGATGTGAGTATTATGTAGAATTTTTAGTAATTTTTTTTTATCCTAACATTGCTCTTTTATAAAGTCAACCCATCACACAAAAAGACAAAATGGAAAAATTAAAGAACAGTGGGACAGTGAAAAGTTATTGCATTATAGATGAAATTTTTTCTAGTGCAATTCTAACACACATGAAGGATTTACACCAGACCCACGAAGGACGGAAATTTGCATCACCATAAAAATGCAAATATTTTTTCATTATCTCACTAATTTGCAATTTCCCTAGACAAGATTCAGACTATTGTGACGGGTCAAATGGGCTAATTTTGAGTCTATTTTCATAATTTGAACTATTTATTTTATAGTCAAGTCGAAAAGATCATCCATAGAAAAATCAACTCAATCAAACATCGATAACATTACATTTATTTAAAAAAAATAAATAAAAAATAAGCATGATCTGGGCCTTCTCGGATGGGCTTGTTGGACTCTCTTTAGAGATATCTGCTTGATGGGTCTTCTTTGGCCCAATTTGTTGGCTTTCTTATAGGCTCGTTTAATAGAATTCATTTGGGCCCATTTGGCAATAATCTCTCCAAGTTCACCAATTTTTTGGGCTTTCCGATTGGAATTCAATTAGGCCCAATTAATTTAAAGGGTTCAAGTTAACCCCTCTTACATTTTGCCCCTTGCATGTGTGGAAAATTTTGAATTTCTTGGAGAGGCATGATTCCACTTCTTCGGCCATGCTTTGCATTACGCCCTTGGAAATATTTTGTCCTCATGTGGCTTTTGGATAAGATTGATGACTTACCATAATTATTGGATAAGATTGTCAAATGATATTGATAAGAAGGAATCTTTTATCCTCATGCCATGTTTGGCAAACATACTTTTGTGCCCTTTTGATTTTTTATTTTTAAGTCAAACTTGACTTCGCTTTTCCTTCAACAACTTACAAAATTTCAAATCCACAGATTCTCTAGAATATTCTAAGGCCTATTATATATATATATATAGAATCACATTCTTGCTCTAAGGATAAGGACAAAAACCCTGATCCTTATCTCTCTTTGCCAAATCCTATTATCAGCCCACTCTCTTTCTAGAAACACCATACCAGGTTTCCACCGACGCTGTCTTCGCAAATCCATTCGATGTAGCTCCAGGTGCCGAGACCATCACTACTCTTTGCCGCGGCTTCATTACAGCACAGGCTTCACCAACATCGTCAAGCACTCTGTCGGTGTTGCTGCTAGTTCAAATTGTCGCCAGCTCTATCTCATCATCGGTGTTTTACCTTAGCTTAGCGACTCAACTCCTTAGAGATACAAGCATACTAGAGCTCGATTTTTGCTCCCACAGCCACCGAAAATCACTACTGCTTGCATGCCACCTGTCATCCTAGCCTAGGCACTGTCGTCGGCCTACGAGAGAGTCACTCACGACACTGTCCTGCGCGCGACCACCCCAACTCGCGCGTCCTACATGCTTCGCGTCTGACCCTTGCGCTATCGCCGTTGCTTTCGGCCTCGACTGGCTACCACTGACCATGAATATTGCCTACTCAATGCGACGTTGTCTTGCCCTTTTTGCGCCCACTGCTCATACTGTGGCTCCGGACACCATTGACGCTGCGACCCAAAACGCCACTAGCTCGTGCTATCACCAACCTAGCTTGTCACTGTCCAGCCCGTTGTCAACACTAGTTGTTACCCGCGGTGTCTTGCCGCTGCGTTGCGACACCCCTAGCTTTGTCGTGGGTCTTGGCTTTGGCTCTCTTGGTTTTTTCTTGCTCGGCTCCTTTCCTCATCATTACTCTAGATCTGTGAACAAGTATTTGAAGCTCTCTTTTTTGAACTCTACATCTTTACTCATAAATAATCCAAAACCCTGCTCTGATACACTCTGAATTTGTGAACTCTGGTGGTGTAGACACCCCATTTTTGACCGACTTTAAGACTCAGACGTCATTGTCTGAGCGCTCGATGATTGTGCATGTTTGTGCTCGTTTTGAGTTTTCGGAGCCTTTGGCTGAGCGCCTTGTCTCGGGACCTCTTAACTTTCTCCTTTTGGCCTGGTTTTTGGACCATGCCTTGTTGCCTTTGCCTAGAGGGAGATTGAGGCCTGTGGGCCACTTTTTGTGGCCGTAGAATACCTTTCCCTCTCGTAGGCCACCTTTTGTACCCGTAGACTAGTTTTCGGGACTTCCTGTTGAGTACCTCGCCTTGTGGACTATTGTCTTGCTTCCTTTTTGGTTTGTTTTTGAACCAAACCTTGTTATCCTTTTCCTGGAGAGTGGAACAGGGGTGTTGTAGACACCCCATTTTTGACCGTCCTCAAGACTTGGACGTCACCGTTTGAACACTCGGTGATTATCCATGTTCGTGTTCGTTTGGAGTTCCCGGAGTTCTCGGCTACGCGCCTTGCCTCAGGACCTCCGAACTTGACCGTTTTGTGTCTGGTTTTGCACCAAACACCTGTGTTTTGCCTTTGAGGGGCAGGGAATGCCTTGTGAGGCATCCCCACACACCACCGGCTGTGGCTAGAGGCCACCGGCTGGTTGTTGTTGCCACCGGCACTGTTTTGTGCCGGTCGGCACTCTTTTTGGCAAAATGACCATTTTGCCCTGCCGACCACTGTACAGCTGCTTTATCAGATATTTTTAGGCAGCTGTAGTGCATTTTCTTCCCCTCCATACACGTGTATGGAGGGATGCCTTCCTTGTAAGCTTGTTGGACAAGCTTTACAAGATTGATGCCTATAAGAGAAGGCCTTCTCTCTTGGCTCAAGGGTTAGAAAATTTTGGTTAGAAAGGTGAGAGGGAGCTCTGGTTTTTAGGGTTAGGTTAGATACATATCATATCTCTCTCTTCCCTTTGTGTTCTAGGTGTTTTAGTTCACATTTTTGCACTTAAACACCTAGTGTCTCACCTTCCTCTTGGGACTGAGGTTCTAAGGGCTTGTTCTTGAGGTTTTGAAGCTGTTTTTGGAGCTCAAGGAGCTATTGGCCCAACTTTGGTGAAGAAGTCTACAAGGGTAACTACTTTACCCTCTTTTTACCCCATTTTTGCACCCTCTTTTTGCTTGCCTTAAAACAGTTTTTGTGCTTAGTGATTAACACATAAAAGTTCTATTTTTTAACCCTCTTTATTGTTCATTAAGAGTGTTTGGTGGTTTGGGTAGGTTTAACCACCCTTAGGCCTTGAAAAGGCCACTTTTTGTGCCATTTTGTGAGAGATCCGAGACTTTGGTGTTAGGATCTCTTCACCACTGAAATCTTGAGGGATTTCAGTGGTGAAGATGGTGCCTTAGAGTCTCAAGAAGGAGAGGGCCACCCCCTCTCCTTGATGTCCTTGAAAAGGGCAAGATTTGGCCTCTTGAGAGAGCATTATGTTTGGTTGTTTGTTGAGCATGTCTTAGCTGCATTTTATGTTTATTATGCCCTAATATGACATTGCTAAGTGTTGGTTTTAGTACTCTTTGCATGCCTTGCATAGTTGCTTTGTAATGCCCTAATAGTCCCTTAACATGCCTAGGTTGTGTGCTTCTATTTCTAGCATGTTTTAGGCTTAGATCCATGAAGCTTGTATGCTTATTTTGCCATGCATGAGGTCTGTCCATGCTTGTTTTGGTCAACCATGACTTGTATCTCATAGCTCCTTTGTATTTGGCTTGTTGGCCTTAAGAGCATGAGAGTGTAGCATGCCTTGCTTGCTTTATTTTCAATGGTTTGGAACCATTTAGTATGTCATTTCAGTCCATTTGGCATGCTTGTTTGATTGTCTTGCATGCCTCTTTGATGCTTTGGAAGCTTGTGCCTTATGCCTCATGTCTTAGCATTTGTACATGCCTTCCTAGTTGAGCCATTTAGATGCCATCTAAGTGGTCATTTGGGCTTAGTTTTGCATGCTAAAAATCTGTTTTGGGTTGTTCAATGCATGCCATGTTTGTTTTGTATAAGTGTAGTTCAATGCCTCATTGACTTGCTTTGAATACTTGGTCCTCCTTTGCATGCATTTGCTTATCTTGCTTAGCGTGATTTGGCATCATTTTATAGCATGATTTCAGAGCTTTATATGCATGCTCATTGTCCATACTTAGCCTCTTTAAAGTGTGCTTTAGAGTTGCTTGTATATGCCTAAGTATTGGACCATAACATGTGTATGTGTGCATGTGTGTTTGGCCCTCATATTTTAGCATTTTGGCTACTGATTTTAGGCCTATTTGGAGCTGCCTAAGTCATGTTTAAGTCCATCATCTACTTGGTTTGCATGCTTGTCTTGCATGTTTGTTTGTATACTTTGCATAAGTATATTGCATAGTCCATGTTGCATATTAGATAACATGCTTAGGGTTGCATTGCATTGGCATGCATGCTAGGCCTCTTGACCAAGTCATGATGGAGGTTTAGCACCCTTATGTGCTTGTTTGCATTGCATGCATTTGAAATCACAATTGCACTCTTGGTTCTTTGGGCCATCATGCATGGAAATGCGTGATTGGTGGTCCAAGAATCGAGGCACATCTTCCTTTGAGTCAAAAACATGATAAGGAGTGTGTTTGGTGCATACATGCTTTGAATTACATTGCCATGCAAGTTGTGTCCTCTGCTGCTGTGAGTTGCAGGTTTTGCAGGCATTTTGTGCCGACCGGCACTGTTAAGTGCCGACCGGCAGTAAATTGGTAGCTGATGGATGAATTCAGTGCCGGTGGCCATATCCTTCAGCCGGTGGTGTTCCACTCCAGCCGATGGTTATCTCCAGTGCTCAGGGAAGTGTTTCTGATATTTTTGCAGTCTTCAGAGGAGGAAAGCAGGGAAAACAGAGGCAAACCATGCATGGTAGTGCGATTCCGAGCGAGTCCCGAGCGTGCACTGCACTTGGCCCTCTTCCCGAGGCATTTACTGCTTTAATTAGATTAATTAATTTGTTTAATTAATTTAGTGAATTTGTAATATTTAATTAGCTTGCGTAGTTAATTATTTGTGTTATTCTTTCGGTCCCTCCGTGTGAGGGCATACTTGTAATAAGTGTGGGTGAGTGGTGTGTATGTCTTCCAACCCCCACTTCTTTCTTCCCTTTTATTTACCTGCTTTGATGGTAGATTAGGGCACGTTTATTTTAGCATACCTTATGCTATGCATGCGTGCATCCATGCATTTGTTTACATGCACCGGGCTCGGTACATCATACAAACTACATTGTATTTTCAATTCCAAATTGAGTACGTGTTAGTTGTAACATTTCACATGCCATTTTAGGGTTAGCTGAGCCTACTCTAAATTGCATCTCTGCCTGTGTTGCATTAACCACTTAACATGAACTAGGTCATGCATGCTTTGCTAACTAGTTTATTGTTTTGGCACGGAGTACAATGTAAGTATTTATGCTTTAGCATCTCGCATGCGTGTGAATGTTAACATGACAGTATGCTTACCATGCGGCTAAGTGCTTACATGAGATAAACTGTTTGAATGCCTGTGGGTGGAGGTTGGATTGTCTGAGTTGGAAAAACTCGTTGAAATCCGTGTTTTAGCCTACTTGCGAGTAGCAAATTCCAAAGCGTTTTCTAAACCAACGGATATGCAATGTTTATTTCCAAATTAGGCAATCTAGTCTATACTTGTTTGCTGTGCGCATAACATAGTAATTCTAGCTAAATAATTGGAATAAGAACGCATAATGTTTTCAAAATCGGATATCATGGTTAGTAGAGGCCGGTCTTCGGACCGGGCGAAAGGGGGTGCTCATAGCTGACCTTCCCCGATCGTACCCAAGCTCCCGAGCCAAGATCACTTTGGTGATGACGGACACGTGGCCTTTGGCACCGAGTCAGGGTTTCCTAAATTTCCCATTTTAAAATATTTAGGTGGCGACTCTGTAATCTGGCAAAGCAGTCCATGTTTGGCACTTCTTTTTCAAAAATCTGTTTTTCTCAAAACGATTTGCCAGAGGTGGACTCTTTGGTTCAGATTTGGAACCACAAACCAAAAGAGAGTCCGAGCTGTAGCGAGGTCCCCCGCGGACGTGTTACAGGTGTAGACCAGTTTCTCCCCCTGTAGACCACTTTTTGTCCCTGTAGACCACTTTAGGTGGTCAGCCAGCTAGAGTGGGTGGTCTGTGGACCACCTGAGGTGGTCGAAAGCCTGCCACCACCTTCTTCTTTTTGTGTAGACCACCTTTCCCCCCCTGCCGACCAGTTGTTCTCCTTGTAGACCACCTTTTGTGGTCGGTCGACTAGTGGGAGTGGTTGGCTGACCACCTCAATTGGTCGGCAGCTTTCCTGCTTTTTCTGCAGATATTTTTCTTGCCAGCTATGCCAACTGTTGGGCACAGAAAGCATCCTCCATATGGAGGGATTGCACCAATCTTCTAGCTTGTTCAACAAGCTTGAAGCTTGGAATTCTATATAAGGGAGCCTCTTCTCTCTTGTCTTAGGTTGAGAAAATTGGCTGAGGGCTATACATATCATTCTATCTCTATATTGTTCCCTCTCTCTCTCTCTATATTTGTGTTAGTTTGTGCTCAAAAGTGTCATTTCTTTACACTTTTGCATACAAACACCTAGTGAAACACCTTCACTCTTGGGCTGAGGTTCTTGGAGGTTTGTTTGAAGCTCAAAAGCTTGGTTTTTGCCTCTGAAGTTGCTGCTTTGAAGTGGTTCTTCAAGGGTGAGTCTTCATCCTTTTTAAAGCTTTGTTTATATTGCTTATTAGGCCACCTTTTCATGCTTCTTTTGGCTTAACTTTCAACTGAAAAAACTCTTGTTTTTAAGTCGTTAAAGTGTTTGTTTGAGGCCTCTTTGGTATTGGGGGTGGTCTACCCCATTTTGTGCCTTATTTGGCCTTGTTTTGTGCCATCACTTTAGGCCTTTGAGATCACCTTTGTTTGGCCTCTTTACCACTGAATTCCAAAGGAATTTCAGTTGCGGAAGGTGTGTTTTGAGGCCCTAAATAGGAGGGGTCATCCCCTCTCCTTGTGTCTTGGTTGCTTGCCTTGTTGGCCTCATGTTTAAGCTTGTTTTTCTAGTAAGTGTTGGCTTGTTCTTAGCCTATTTTTGGCCCTATTTTAGCATGGCATAACTCTGTTTTGGCTTGGTTTGGTTACCTCATGCATGCTTTCTACACTTGTAGTGTAATCTTGCCATTTAGCCTTGTATGCTCAATGCTTTGATCTGTCATGCCAGCCTATTTTTGGTCCTATCTCAGCATGTTTTTGGTGTTATTTTAGCATGCCTTGGCTCTGTTTGGGGTCAGTTTGATTGCCTCTTGCATGCTTCATAACCTTGTAGTGCAATCCTCCCTATAGCCTTAACATGCATCATGTTTTGGACCACCATTTTAGCATATTTTTGGCTCCACTCCAGCAAGCTTTTACTCATGTTTTTCATGCTTAAGCTCTATTTTAAGTGTTTTTGGTCGTGCATGCCTTGCTTTGTATAGCCATAGTGCAATCTTGCTCACTGGCTTGGTGTTTTGAGTCCACTAACATGCATTGCTTGGGCTATTTGCATGATTTGGCATCATTTGATATATGATTTCAGTGCATGAAATGTGGTCATACTCTCCCATGCTTCACTTTTTCAATACTTTTGGAAGGTTATGCTTTATGCCTCAATCATGAGCCAATTGGCATGCATGCTTGCCTAAGCCTTTGGGCTACCATCTCAGCATGTTTTTGGTGTTATTTTACCATGTTACAACTCTGATTTTTGTTGGTGAAGTCACCTCATGCTTGGTTTTGGTAGGAGTAGTGTAATCATGCTCATTGGCCTTGCATGCGTCATGCTTTATGCCTATCATTCTAGCATATGTTGGCTATGTTCAAGCATGTTTTTGGCATTGTTTTGACCTGCCTTGAGACTGTTTTGAGTCACCTTGGCCCTTTGGGGCTTGCTTGATAGGGCTATGGTACAAGTGCCTTTGATAGCCTTAAGCTTTGAGCCTCCTAGCATGCGTCATTTGTGGTATGTGCATGATTTGGCTTCATTTGGAATGTAATTTCAGAGCTTATGTCTTTGCTATGCTCTCATGTTTATCACTCTTTCATTGCTCTTGAGGGTTATGCTTCATGCCTTGTTTGTGAGCCAATGTGTATGCATGCTTGTATATGCTTTTGAACTTCATTTTCAGCATGTTTTGGCCATTGTCTTGGCATGCATGGGGCTTGTTTGAGGTTGGTTTGGTCCATTGAGTATTGCATTACATAGCCCTTGTGTTGTGTCCTTCAGTGCTTAAGGACTCTAACTTGCCATGCTCATGTTGTTTCCATGTTGTTGTATTGCATGATGTTTGCATGTTGTTGCATTACATTGTGTTTGGAATGTTGTTGTGTTGCATTGTGTTTGGATTGGTTGTTGATCCAAACACGAGAAACGAGGGGCGTTTCATACTTGAAGTGATGAAACGCGCCTCATTTCTCGGTCGCCGACTCTCTTGATCAAGCATGATAGAGGTGGAGGTCCTTATTTGTCATTTGTGTGCATTCATTGAAATTGACTTGTGCAATCTCAGCTTCTCGGCCATCGTGTATTGCGATGCTCGGTTGCTGGCCCGAGAGTCGAGTACCGCACTCCCTTGAGCTTGAGAAATGATAGGGAGGGTGGTTGTGCACACATATCTTGCAAATACACTGCCATGCCCCTTGTTGTCCTCTGTTGCAGCAAAACTGGAGTTTGGCAGATTTTCTGGTTGGTAGACCAGTAAAGGTGGTCGGCCGACCAGTTTTTCTGGTCTACAACCAGTTTTTCTGGTCTACAAGTGGTCTATACCACCCTTTTCTGGTCGGTAGCCCACCAGGAGGTCCCCATGTTGGAGTAGAAGCAATTTGGAAGTTTGTGCAAATGCAAACAGAGGCAATTTTGGGTATGGTAATGGATTTCCGAGCGAAGCCGACCGAGCATGCATCATTCATTATTCCGAGGCAGAGCTATGGCAGCCTAATTTAGCGTCTTTTTCTTACTTAGTTGGTTTTGTAACTTAATTAATTTGATTAATTAGTTAAAGTGTTGTAATAATTAGTTGTAGCTAGTTATTCAGTTTGCGTTGTGTAATAATTAGTCTAATTAGATTATTAGATTAGTTAAGTAGCTTAGCTTAGCTTAGCATAGCTAGCTTAGCTTATTTATTCGGACCCTCCGTCGAGAGGGCAAATGTTGCAATAAGTGTGCGTGTGTGTGATGCATGTCTTCCAACCCCATTTCTTTCTCCCTTTTACTTATCAGCTTTCGATGGTTAGTTTAGGACATATTTCAATTAGCATACCTTATGCTTTGCATGCGTGCATCATTAATTCATTTTGCATGCACCGGGCTCAGCGCATCATTCAAATTGCAGTGTATTTTAATACTTGAATACGTGTTTCAAAGCATGTTATCAAGTGTCGCATTCATATGCCATATTAGATAGTCGAGCCTATTTAGCTACATTTTGCATGTGTTGCATTAGGCATCTTGACATAGCTAGGATCATGCATTGATTACTAACTAGCTTCTGTTTTTGGCTTGGAGTACACTGTGAGTGTTTACGCTGTAGCATCCTTGCATGTGTGTAAGTGACTACCATGATAGCATGCTTGCCATGAGGCTATTTGCTTAAGCGCTTAACTGCATGAATGCCTGTGGATGAAGGCTTCATTGCTTGAATTGGAACGATTCATCAAAATGCGAGTTTTAATCCCACTTGAAGTGCAAATCATCATGTTTTTAAGCCCACTTGAGGGTGGCAAATCCGCGACTTAGCCTACTTGCGAGTAGCAACTTCCAAACCATTTTTCGAAAAACAAACATGAGATGTTTTGTTCCAACTCGAGTGATTTAGTCTATACTTGTATGTTGTGCGCATCACATAGTATGGTTAGCTAATAAACCGGAATAAGAACACATGTGTTTACAAAAACAACATATCATGTTAGTAGAGGCCGATCTTTGATCGGGCGAGCGTGGTGCTCATTTTAGGACCTTCCCCTCTCGTACCCAAGTTCCCGAGCCGAGATAACTTTGGTGATGACGGACACGTGGCCTTAGGCACGAGTCAGGGTTTCCTAAATTTTCCAAAATCAAAATATTTAGGTGGCGACTCTGAAATCTGGCAAAGCAGTCCATGTTTGGCACTTCTTGATTAAAATCGATTTTCCAAAATGATTTGTCAGATTTGGACTCTTTGGTGATTTATCAGTCTTACATTGCACTTTGTGAGATTAGATTCAGAACCGTAACATGAGTCCGAACTGTAGTAATTTTGATTTCAGTCTTGAGGCTTGCAAACAATCTTGAACTAGTGCTCTGTTGAATCTTGATAGACTTGTTGCAATGAATCTTAATCCTGTGCATATTGAAGACCACAGAGTTGTTGCAATTTGTTATTGTTGATGTTCGAGGGGATGAATTTGTTGAATCTTTTATACTCGGCAAATGAACTTCAGATTCTTGAACTTTATGAACATTTTCTTAAGAGAATAAAAATGTCATTGTAAAAAAAAAAAAATAGAGTCGTACATTGCTGTTTATTAAGCCAGTGGATAATTGAAGAAATAAATAATTGACGCCAAAAGTATGTTTGAACATTGTTGTTTTACGTCGACTCGATAAGAATTGTCCCGAATAGACGAAACCTTAATTGTTGCATTTTCATGAACTTGCTCGGAGGCATAGAATTGTTGTAACTTAATTGATAATGCTTGAATCATGATCTAAAATTTATATTGCTCGTCTTGTTTGTCGGTTTTGCTATTTAAGGTGAAGGAATTCTTATAAGAACTCCACGACCCCGGGGTCCTCAGAACTCGCACTAATGAAAGCAAAGGCTATCTCTTAGAAGTCGAAACAGAAGCAAGGTTGTCCCTCAGGAGTCCGAATAGTAGTACACACCCTACTTCAGCAAGAAAGATCCTCGAAGCTTGCACTGATGGAAGTGAAGTCTATTTTTCAAACCCGCACTAATGAAAGCAAGGGCTGTCTCTCGGAAGTCTGAATGGAAGCAAGGTTGTCCCTCAAGAGTCCGAATAGTAGCACACATCTTACTTCGGCATGAAAGATCCATTCTAACAAGCAACCGAGTCTCGAGGGTTGTTCTTCGGAAGTCCAAGTGGGAGCAGACATTCTACTTCAATAAGAAAGATCCTCGAAGCTCGCACTGATGAAAGTAAGGTCTGTTCTTTGAAAGTCTAAGTGAGAGCACACATTATACTTCAACAAGGAAGATCCTCGAAGCTCGTAATGATGGAAACAAGGGTTGTCCCTTGGAAGTTCATATGGAAGCAAGGGTTGACCCTTGTAAGTCTAGGTGGAAGCACACTCCTTTCTTTGGCAAGAAAGATCCCTTCTGGTTGGCAACCGAGTCTACTACTCCTCCTTCTTCTTCAAGGGGTCACAAAAGAATTAAAAACTATCTCAAGCAACATAACACAATGAAGATACATAATATAGAAAAAATAAACTTCTAATGGAGATACACAATATAGAGGAAAAAAATTTCTTCATAATATAAGCAAGAAAGATAAAAACTCTTGGACAACGCAGTAAATACAAATTGTAAATGTCATAGATAGACTTCTATGGAATGTCTACTCTTGCTCCTAGTCCCTAGAGTAGTGAGGTCATTCGAAAAACTTTCACCAGCTGCTTGGGTTATGGCCGTCACACGCCATCATAGCCATGTCTTCTGAGATATCTTGGGGCCCCTCTTCTTTGAACTCCAGCTCATCTGCTTCGACTTTCTTTCTAAAGATCTTCTTAAGCGTTCGACAATTTTCTGTAGGATGTCCTAATGATCGGTGAAAAATACAATAATCAAGGCCATCGTGGTCCTTCTTTGGCAAAAGCTCTTCGATATGAGGTAACTTCAATTCCCCGTATGCCACCTATTCTTTAACTAAGGCATTTACTTCCTTAATACTACACGAAAAAGGAGTGTTATCTTTGCAATTTTTCCTCTACTGACCTCTGAATTCCCCCCTGCGAATTTTGGGTAGAAGACGTGGAAGCCGTAGTGACAGAAGGTCTTTGGGATGTCTTGAAGCTGGTTTTATAATTAGTCTAAAACCTGATCTCTTGAGACTGAGGTATGTTGATATTTCGAGATACCTCAATTAGTGCTGAGAAAGTGAGTAACTTGTGATTAACAAGAAGCATTTTGTACCTGTTTAATGCCCCTTCAACACATATTTGGACCAAGTAGCTTTCCTCCATAGCCTCATGATTGTCCATGGCTTTGTCTTGGAACCTCTTCACATATTCGAGAATGTCTTCACCGTTTCGTTGCTTTTCCTTACATAGGGTAAGTGTGGTCACCTTCTTAGCCACCTGAAAGAATTTGGCACGGAATTTGTTGACCATCTCCTCCTAACTATGGATAGAGTTTGGGGCCAAGTTAACGTACCAACTATATGCTCGGTCGGTGAGGGACATGGAGAATTCTCCCAGTCGGAGGACATGATTTGAACTATGAATCCCTAAAGTCTCGATGAACCGAACATGTTCTTGAGCATTTCCTTGTTTGCCATTGAACTTGATGAACTTCGGCATTGTGTACCCCTTTGGGTATGGATAACTTAACATCTCGATAGGGTATGGTGGCTTAACATCCGGATCGGGTAAAGTGGGTAAAGTCTTCTTGCTCCGTTCGAGATCAAACATGGCTTGCACATTAGCGCAAGTGAGAAATTGTTGAGGGAGAGAACTTGGTGGTAGTATTCTCGGAACTTGGCTTGTAGACCCAGAGACCAAACCTGATGCGACTTGGCTATTTTGGTGTTGAGAATTCACCATTGGTGAAGACACGTGATAATACTAGCCATCGACGCCTATGGACAAGCTATTTGGTGGTGGGACATTGAATTGGGTTCTATAAAGTCCATTACACGTCATAGCTATATTGGGTTGGGCTTGTAAATTTGTTGTCGGCGCCAAAGGAGGCTCACTCGGTATATGAGTAGCGTTTACTGGTGGTGGAATGAGGTTAAGTATGGGCAAAGCTCCCTTTTGCGCCATCATGCCCTTATATTTGTCTGGACACCAACAGTCCTCGGTGCGCCATTCATTATGCTGGAACCTTCCTTAGTCACCATTGGATCTTGGCTTGGCACACTTTGGTGCCTGGGCGTGGGCAAACTATTGCCGCCTATTGTGGTCTGAGCATGTGTTGCTGCTATAGTGTTGCCATGAGCCATAGGCTGACTATGGCCTACTTGTCCTTGGGTTTGATTTTGCACTTCAGCGGGGACAACTCCATCTCTAGTTTGATTTCCATTCGGTGCCGGTGCAAAACTAGAACTCATCACTAACATGGTATGAATGAGATTTTGAAGAGTGGTAAGAATCTCTTACTGAGTATTTTGAAGTCCTTGAATGGCTTCGAGCAAAAGTGGTTGATCTGGAGCCATGGTTCTATCATCACCACCATTAGAGGATGCTTGTTGGTGAACTTCATCTTCTCCCGCCATCCTTATCGGAGTTGTGTGGGTTCCAAATCTTGTTGAGACCATTAACCAATCTGCCTCCCAAGTAGAGTCACCAAATGTATGAAAGGGTTCAAGAATGTTGTTAGAAAATTTAAGATCTTTGAAGATCTTTGAAGAAAAATCGAATTCTCTAGAAATGATGAGAGGCTTAGATTCTTTAACAGTCATAACTAGGAACACAATAGCAAAGAGATGATGGAGATAAGGGATTGGGTGAAGAAGAAAGCAAAGTAGTCAGAGAGAGAATAATGGCAAGGCTCTTCCATGGATCTTCCACTTTCACTCTCAAGGTAGATAATGGAGAAGGAAAATTAGTTCTCTCCCAAAAAATGTCTCTCCAAAATCCATTCCTTGTAAAGCTATGGGTGGGTGCTATTTATAGGCATCTCATGATGTAGGATGGAGCCCATGTGTAAGGCACATGGGGAATATTCCCTCTAACTACCTTGTCCGAGGAGGTGACCTCTCCAAGGATGAGGAAAACCCCGAAGAGGAGATAAATCTCTCGGCGAACCCTTTATTTTAGCCACACCTAACCAATGATCCCCGATCATCCCAAGGGGTCAGGGGTAGTCCTAAAGGACGCCCTGCCGTAGAAGGGTTAGGGGTAGTTCAAGAGAACGCCCTCCCGCATATATTGCCGAATCTCAAGGACTCTCTAGATCGTGCCAACTCGACCTGAGTATAGGCTAGTTTAACCGAAGAGTGGATTTATCTCCACTCACTATTCTCGAGATCAGGTCCTTGGTATGGACCCCGTTACGCCCATGGTTCTGGTGCGTAAGTCCTAGAAAGCTCCAAGCCCGCAAGTGTTCTGGGACTCATTAATGGAGCGGCTTCTAGATTGCGTTCAAATCCATTCGAAGTCAAGTGCTTCAAATCTCTAGGTCTGTGGATCCGAACCCTTTTGAGACCGAGCTCAAATAGGTCTCTAGGTTTGTGGTTCCAAACCCTTTCAAGACTAAGCTAATACCTCGGAGAATGGATCTCCTCCGAGGGTTTCATCTCTTTTGAAAGCAACAGTTAACCTCCTCAGACGCCCGTATGATCTGGGCCTCCTCGGATGGGCTTGTTGGACTCTCTTTAGAGATATCTGCTTGATGGGTCTTCCTCGGACCAATTTGTTGGCTTTCTTATGGGCTCGTTTAATAGAATTCACTTGGGCCCATTTGGCAATAATCTCTCCAAGCTCACCAATTTTTTAGGGTTTCCAATTGGAATTCGATTAGGCCCAATTAATTTAATGGGTTCAAGTTAACCCCTCTTATAGATTGAAATATTTCAAACCATTGAAATGTATTAGAGTTACAATTTAATCTATTTGACTGAAAGATTATAGAGTTTTCAGGATATCCAATAGATTTACCTTTAACTCCCTTTGCTCCTGGTATGTTTAGAAGATGAATCACTGATATGCAATCTGTTACTCTTTAACAACTTTCATTGGGTGGTTACTGGTTTCCATACTTACATACAATCCTATTAGGGATTTTTAATTGTACTACTATTCCGTAAAACATGAATACAACCAATATGATGCTAGTTATTATTATTTTTGAGTGATTTGGTGTCGAAACAACTATCAAGGTGCTCATATAGTCTCAATTAGACTTACAGCTTTGGCAATATAAGAAAACTAATTCATGATGTTTGACAAGAATTCTTTTTAATGTTTTGGGAATTGTAGAAAGACCTTTATGCTTATGCACAATCCAAATCAGCAAACTTGGGACTACAGATGAATGTTTGAGTTGGGATTAGTCTCTTAAATTCTTGAATTTCTTTTATGTAGCAATATTCCTATTTCTATGTTAATATATTTTCTCAATATTTTTTTGTTTGTTCTTGTTATGTCAGTTACATATTGCTGGGAATTGGGCCAGGTATTGGACCCGAATTTGGGCACCCATGTGGCATAACCCATAACCCATTCGAATTACCCATGTAATTTGAATTTGAATTTTCATGACTATTCTATTTGGATAACCCACTATCGCTATCTATATCTATCATATCTTATCAAGAGATATAGATAGATGGTTAGATGGTCAGCCTATATATCAGATCAGATACAATATATGGGATATGGGATGAATTAAATAATGAATGAATTTTTCCCATACTTTCTCTCTAACTCTCTCCTATTAGAATAATGATCGAGCCTTTGCACTTTGACTAGAGTGGGTGATACTCATACTGTGGTATCACTCCATTGCGGGGTGTTCTTAGTTCGTGGTTGTGAAGCATGTGATTTACTCTCAAGGTTCTTCGTTTCGTATTCTATTACAAAAGGTATGGTTTGAATAATTTTAGCTGCTGCATTATCTGAATCTTAAATTGGTATCAGAGCTACTTATAGGGTATTTTGGTGCTTATTTTTATGCATTAAAATATGTATATAATTATTGATATATGTATACATGATATATGCATGAAAATTAATATTTTTTCAAACTTTTTATTTTGGAGAATAGAGTTTGACAGTACCAAAATTAGACCAGAAAACACCCCGGAAGGCAGCTTGTGAGCCGTACGTGCCAGACGACGCCGTCAGCGCCGGCCACGCGCGCGCCTCATGTTATCACCAACCTGTATGCACCAGGCGCGCTTCTCACGCACGCGCAGTCTGTGCTCTTCACGCGCACCCCATGCAATGTGCCGTGCTGCGCCGTTTTCCACACCGACTTGGTTGGCTTGGCTGCTGGGTGCTAAGGTTTTGTTTGTTTTTTTTTTTATTTAAAAAATCCAGAATTGCTTTAAATGGTCATAAGTAATTCGTTATAGTTTTGTTTTAAGCAAGGTTGGTACTGTTGGACTTGGAATTAAAATCTTCATCTACTGTAAAATTTTCAAAATTTTATGAAAATAAAAAATATTTTTTCTGAGATAATAAGTCATCATTTCTGCTTTAAAATGCTTCTGGTGTTGCATGACTAGGTTTCTGGAGCTGAAAATTTTATTGTAGACTATTGTAATGGTTTACTATTTACTGGTATCATTGTTGTATTTTTCCAAATTCTGGAATATTTATTTCTGATTTTATGTGTGTTTATTAATTATTTAAAATTCTGGAAAATACCATAAAATTCCAAAAAAAAAAAAAATTCAGAAGTAATGTACTTTTTGTTATGGCATAATCTGAATATTAAACACAGCATATTGTTGTTTTTGCCTAGAGTTTGTAATATGTTGTGATTAGAGAAGTATGATTAGTTCCTTTTTATTTATTTAAATACCATTATCAAATGAAATATAACATGAGTTGATTCTAAATTTACATTAAAATGCTATTGTATGGAATTAAACTAATTATTATGCTTTGTACACGCCACAAGTAGTGGGAGGTTGTTTTTTGTGCATGGAATTAATTAAGTTTTAATAATTGCCACTAAAGGCGCAATAGATGATTACGAGCATAGGAAATTTTTGATCTTGAGACGTGTGTAATATTATCATTATTTAATTTAGATTCTTTTGCTGCAAAATAATTTTGTATTGCTATCATTAATATCCCTTGCGCATTTATTATTCCTTTACTCTGTATGTAGAAATGGTAGCTAAGACAGTAGTGACAGACTTAACTAAGGGAGAGAAATTGGATGACGATAACTATGATATGTGGCCATAAGATCCAATACATCCTCAATGAGCAAGAAGTTTTGAACACACTTGAACAAGTGATGGTTGAGCTTGAGCAGGGCAATACAACTTAACATCATCGTGATCTTGAAGTCTATCAGACTTGGAGTAACAAAGATCGGTGTGCGCACTTTACTATGTTGAGCAGCATGCACAACGACTTGATTAGTGAGTTTGAGCATTGCCCAACTGTATTTGAGATGTGGGAAGTTCTCAAGCAAAAGTTTGGTGTCACCTCTTTGGCAAAGCTACATGGGTTGACTATGAAGTTTGGCTCTTATCAGGAAATGACGTATCACTCTATGAACTAGGATTTGAGGGTCATGTCAGCCATGATACGTGAGCTTGCGGCCATTGGGCACAATTTGACTCAAGAACAACAAGTACAAGTTGTGATTCGTTCTCTGCCAAATTCTTGGGAGCAGATGAAACAGAACATGATGCATAATGAAAGTGTGAAAACATTCGAGGACATATCGCATCATTGGAGCTAGAGGCTGAGCGCCTAGTGGCGGCTAAGTCTAATGGTTCTGCTATGATGGTTTAATCAAGCTCACGTAGGACTTCTCAGTTCAAGCATGGAAAAGAAAAATGTACTCCTAAGAAACAAGCAACAGCTGCGCTAAAGCCCAATGGCGCTAGAAATTTCAAGCGTAGGGGCGAGAGAAGTAGCAAGAAGGTAAAGTCTAAACTGACATGCTTTAACTGTAACAAAGAAGGACGCTTCGCTCAGGATTACCCTGAGCTGAAAAATGTACTCCCATATTTAATTTCTTACATTCAATGCTTTGTTTCTAGTCAAGCATGAATTGCTCATTCTCCTCATTTTTGGGGTTGTAGACTCAGGAGCAATAGACCACATCGAAGGAACAGAGTAGGATTCATTGAGTATTGTCGAGTACCTGCTGGAAGCAGAAAAGTTTACATGGGGAACAAGCTTAGTGTGGAGGTGCTTGGCAGTGGTACATACAAACTGGAAATACGACAAGGGTGCACCTTGTATTTTCATGATGTTCTTTATGCTCCAGATATTCAGCGAAACTTAGTTTCAGTTATTAGCATGATAAGCCTTGGTTTTAGTTTTTGTTTTGAGAATAATGGTGTTAGCATTTGTTTGGGTATAATTTTTTTATGATTTTGGTTATCTTTTAGATCGTTTCTTTGTTTTGGATGTGGATGATTCTAGTTTTAATAAACATGCTAATGGCTCAGTTTCTTATATTGTATCTATTTGTGATAATGATTCTATGAGATAGCATGCTAGATTAGGCCACATAGGGCAAGATAGGATGACTAGATTAACTAGAGAAGGCCTTTTAGGCCCACTCACTAGAGTCACTTTGCCTACTTATGAGCACTATCTTGTTGGAAAGGCAACAAGGAAACCATTTGGGAAAGCCAAAAGGGCATATGTCTGATTACAATTTATTCATTCTGATATATGTGGACCAATGAATGTGAGGGCAAGGCAAGGAGCTTCTTATTATATCATATTTATAGATGACTGTATGCGTTTTGGCCATGTCTATTTGATTTCTCACAAGTTAGAAGCATTGGATTACTTTAGACGGTATGTTAATGAGGTTGAGAAACAATTAGACAAGAGCATTAAGGCTCTAAGGACTGACCGGGGACGCGAGTATCTATCTGAGCAATTTAAAGTGCCCTGTGAGGAAAAAGGAATTATCAGGCAATTGACAATTCCTAGGACTCCGCAGCAAAATGGTGTGGTGGAGAGAAGGAGTCGCATATTACTTGACATGGTTAGATCTATGATGGCGCAAGCTAATCTTCCCATTTCGTATTGGGGAGATGCTTTGTTGATTGCTGCTTACATCCTTAACCGTGTGCCCTCTAAATAAGTTCCTTTCACCCCATATGAGATGTGGATTGGCGAAAAGCCTAATATGGGCAATTTGCGGCCTTGGGGTTCGACAGTTTACATACACAACGCTTTTCATAAGTTTGGGAAGTTAGGCCCTAGAGGAAAGAAGTGTATCTTCATTTGCTATAGTGAGCATTCTAAGGGCTATGTGTTTATTGGGGAGCATCCGGATAGAAGTGTGACTGAAATTGATCACGTGACGTGGATTTCTTAGAGGAGGATTTCCCTAGCAGAGGTGAGATAACTAGAGATGTAGAGCTCTATGAGATGGAGCATCTACTTGAAGGCGCACCTAGTAGCCTAATAAAAAATGAGGAAATAATCCCTCAAGCTCCTAAGGACAGTGGGAGCGATTTACTTGCCTATGGATTAGATCCAATGGATGAGGATTCTTAGAACTCTCAACTGCGCAGAAGCAAATGTGGAGCTATACCCCGTTATCGTTTTAAGATTGAAGGGGAAGCATTCATGATTGCTCCAAGTGATGAGATGGAGCTTAAGAATCTCAAAGAGGCTCTTTCATCTCCTGCTAGTAAAGAATGAAATGTTGCAATGGATGAACAAATAGAGTCTACGAAAAAAAAAATCATGTCTGGGACTTGGTAGATTTACTGCCAAAGCGCAAGACTATTAGGAACAAATGGGTTCTTAAAATCAAGCGCAAGGCAGATGGTTCCATAGAAAAATATAAGGCTCGCCTAGTAGCGAAAGGCTACACCCAATTAGAGGGTGTGGACTATGAGGAAACCTTTTCACCAGTTGTGAGGTTTGCCTCTGTTCGCCTAATTCTGGCCATAGTAGCTCAGTTGGACTTAGAGCTATATTAGATGGACGTTAAGACTGCATTTCTCAATGGAGAATTGGATGAACATATCTATATGGATAAACCAAAAGGCTTTGTGGCAGTAGGTCAGGAGCGCAAAGTTTGCAAGCTTCAATGATCTATTTATGGCTTAAAGCAATCATCCAGATAGTGGAATTTGAGATTTCATTGAGCCATTGTTTCAAATGGGTTTACGATGATCGATGAAGATCACTGTGTGTATGTTAAGCGGTCCAAGAACATTTTTTTGATATTGTCATTATATGTGGATGACATATTATTGGCTAGAAATGACAAGGAGATAATTGTCACCACTAAAAAGTGGTTGTTCTTTACATTTGAGATGAAAGACATGGGTGAAACAAGCTATGTGCTTGGTGTTAAGATCCTTAGGGATCGCTCTAGGAGAGTTCTCAATTTGTCTCAAGGGACTTATGTTATGACTATCCTAAAGCGATTCCAGATGCAGAGCTACAAACCCATAGACACTCTTGTTGCGAGAGGCAATAGCCTAAGCCTTGATATGGGTCCTAAGACTCCAAAAGAGAATGAAAAGTTGGCCTATGTACCCTATGTGAATGTTGTTGGAAGCTTGATGTATACTATGATGTGTACACACCCTAACATTTGTTATGTAGTCGGATTAGTGAGTCATTACCAATCACACCCAGGACCAGCTCATTGGAAAGCAGTTAAGAGGATATTACGATATCTTAGAGGGACTACAGATTACACACTTTGTTACCAAAGTTCAGATCTACGTCTAGTTGGCTATTGTGATGTTGACTGGGGAGGATACTTAGATGAACCTAAGTCCACTTTAGGATATGCTTTCACGCTTAGTGATGGTGCTATTTCTTAGAGCAGTAAAAAGCAATCCTATATCGCCTTATCGACTATAGAGGTTGAGTTTGTGGCTTGTTCATCTGCTGTTCAGGAAGCCGCTTGGTTAAGGAGATTCCTTCAGCATTTGGATATTGTCACACATACTTCAGACCCTGCGACAATCCATTGTGACAGCATGGCTGCACTCGCTTACGCTAAAGATCCTAAGTACCACGGGAGAACCAAACACACTGATGTGAGGTTCAACTTTATCAAAGACATTGTGGCGCAAAAAGAAGTGATCCTGGAGCACATCTCTACGAGTCGCATGGTTGCAGACCCCTTGACTAAGCCCATTGCCAGAGATGTTTATCTTACTCATGTTAGGGCTTTAGGACTATGTAGGTGGTG
Source organism: Camellia granthamiana (assembly GCA_036172215.1). Lineage (NCBI taxonomy): Eukaryota > Viridiplantae > Streptophyta > Magnoliopsida > Ericales > Theaceae > Camellia > Camellia granthamiana. The sequence goes on from CM069909.1 coordinate 67,802,265, forward strand.
ATATATGTGTATTTAGTTGAACTCTTATTTTTTTATGCCATAAGTATTCATATTTGTTTTGATTACACATTTATGTTTACTAATTTTTTGCCATGGTTTGTGAATTAGCACACACAGAATAAATAAATTTGATGTTAACAGGCAAGATTAGCTCACTCACACGAGCAATCGCTCTTAGCGCTAGATAGCGAGCAAGGATGAGACTAGTGCCTTATTGTATTTGAAGCCAAGAGAGAGGCTAAAATTATCCACTTGCTATGTCACTGTGGTTAGAGCCAAGATGAGGTCTTGTTAAAGACCGACCATGGATATGAGAGTACCCATTTTTCCATGATGTGCCTGTTATGGATAGCCAGATGCGAGATCTCATTTGATGTCTGAGAGGTGAGCAAATAGAGAATTCGAATTAGATGCTAGGAAACGACTTGTGCGCTTAAGAGCGACTAGACTAAGATCTGTATGGTGTGTGAGTTTAATATCACTCTTTGGAAGAGTTACTCTACTATAGCATGCATTCGTACTACATGTGCTTATCGACCCGTTAGCAAGGTGAGAGAATGCATCCCTGTTTCTTCACCGTGTGAGTCTTAAAAGTCATTTTTTCCAATGACTTCACTTTGTACCTTTTGTGACCTTTGACAATGTCATAAGAGGAGGAGTTGATGTTCGGCTACTTTGGTATGTTGCCTGCGGTCATGTATGATTTGGCTTTAAGGGACATTACTGGGAAAATGGTCAATTTCGAGTTAAATGATATGAGGGTGAAGAGAAGATCATCTAGTTCTACATCTCTGCTCTATATTCACTGTCGACAACTCACATTGCTCTATATGGGATGCTGATTGAGTGTTAATATAATGTGGGACCTAGGAGGATCAAACATGCTCTTTGAGGTATTAGAGATGTTTTGGGACCGATGTAACTAGATGGGGTCTAGGTACATGAGACACTATTTCTATTCTTTTTGGGTTGATGTCCCTATGTTAGCTCATTTTGAGTTTCTAGTATAGAGCTCCCACATACAGGTGTTCTTAGCGGTCGCATGGTTCATTGGCTAGTGTGAGATTGTTCAATATTTGGGGAGATTGAGATAGAGATGTGGCAGTGTCATGCTAACTCATGTGTGAGTGAGAGATGTTGGAAATTGGGCCGGGTATTGAACCCGGATTTGGGCGCCCATGTGGCGTGACCCATGACCCATTCAAATTACCCATGTAATTTGAATTTTAATTTTCATGACTATTCTATTTGGATAACCCACTATCACTATCTATATCTATCATATCTTATCAAGAGACATAGATAGATGGTTAGATGGTCAGCCTATATATCAGATATGATATATGGGATGTGGGATGAATTAAATAACGAATGAATTTTTCCATACTCTCTCTCTAACTCTCTACTATTAGAATAACGATCGAGCCTTTGCACTGTGACTAGAGTGGGTGATACTCATACTGTGGTATCACTCCATTACTGGGTGTTCTTAGTTCATGGTAGTGAAGCACGTGATTTATCCACAAGGTTCTTCGTTTCTAATTCTATCACATAAGGTATAGTTTGAATCCTTTTAGCCCCTACATTATTTGAATCTTACATATAATTACAAAAAAAAAAAAAAATTGAGATTCATTTATAAAAAATAAAATAAAATATGACATTCATGGACTTTTTATTTATTTTTATATTCTTATCATATGATGAGAAATGTTTTCTTGTTCGTATTACCAGGCTGGACAATTACTTACTTGACTGTCCATCAATTCCTTGGATTTGTAGAATGATTATCTATTGTTAATATGGTAGGATAAAGATGAAGAATTAAAACTCAATTGTAGACGAGTAGCTACCACAAGCTTGTTAGTGTTTTTTTCTTCATTTTTAATTTTTATAATTGATTTGCCTGTGAACTTTAAGTTTGGGAAGCTTGTTGTTGTGGGTTAGTATGGGCTTCCTTAGAGTCATTAGTTAAAGCGTTTTTAAAATCTTAAATTTTCTAGATAAAAGTAATTCCCTTTTGAAATACTTATTCTTTCCTCTCATCTAATCTCATCCTCTCATTAAGCACCTTGTACAAGGTTTCTAAGAACTCCATCATCTCCCAACCTCTCAATCATGCAAAGATCTTTGGAGAACCACATCCCAAACCACCACTTCTCTATCACACCTAACACACTCTTCCAATGTAGCCTTATGCATCGCTATACCAAACACCAGAGGGAAAGCCCTATAGAAAGGTATATCATCACACTAAACATCGAACCCCAACTAAACCCTATTCATATTTCTCACTACAAAATGAATGTTTTTTTCACAAATTCATCCTAACCCTTTCTTATTACTTTCTAGACCACCACAAATTCATCCTAACCCTTTTTGTACTTTTATTAGACTCGCCATATTGCCTCTCACACACACATACACTCTCTCAATTGCTTTGATTTAGGGTTTGTTGTTTGTCAAATAAGGGATACAACTATGAATCTTGTGTGAGAGAGGGCTTACCAATATGAGATACCTGTATTGGCCAGAGTCTTGTCTAATGGCACTGAGGTTTCTCATTTTGCAAATTACTACTTTTAAGTTGTTGTTTGTTAACTTTGTCTTTCACTCATGAATTGGTTTGGCTGTTGATTTTAGTATTCAGGAACTCCTAAATTTGAGCAATGCAGGTTGATAGTTTCATATTGTTAATACAAAAATGCTATGAACCCACCCTTACCAACCCATAATTTATCCCGAATGTGTTTGTGTGGTGAAGGTTAAATTGATGAAGTGTGGGGTCCATGGGTAAAATGAATTTAGCCATCGATTACTTTTTTTGGGTAAATTTTGGTTCATAAGTCTGGGTTTGTAGTATTGTTGTTGTTAATGATATCCTTAATGATTATTTGAATAATTAACTTCATTCAACATTTTTTTTTGGATAAATAAAAAAAATTATTAGAAAAGCATCAAGACGATGCAAAGAATATAAGGAAAATAGAAACCCATAACGGCCACAAAGCTCACTGTCTAAGCAAATCCTCCATAAAATGTACAAAAGTTGACACATTAGGATCAACCAAACTCGTCATCCAACTATGCAACACCATAAGAAGCCTACTTTCTAACCAAAGATATGAATGAGACGTGTTCTAAAAAACATGTCGGTTGCACTCTAACCAAACCAACCACAACAAGCAATGGGAAGCAAGTAACCAAGCCTTCCATCACCTCTTACCCACTCTTGCCCCACCCCAACTAAGCAACACATCCAAGACCGAACTCGACTGCACCCAAACCAAACCAAAAAGAGCAACTACTATACACTAAAGCCAAGACACCACTGGACACTGCACAAGTAAATGATCTACTGTTTCTACATCTCCACAGCACAAACAACATCTATTGACCAACACATGTCGCCACCAAATCAAATTATCAATAGTAAGAATACGACCAAAAGTAGCAGTCCAGACGAAAAAAGCTACCTTGTAAGGAGATCCCACCGCCCAAATACATTTCCAAGGAAACACACCACTAGCATCCCATAAAATGAAGACACGAAGAAAAACTCATTTAGAACTTCGAACATCCCATATCAAAGAATCCACCCTATCCCCCCCTCATTCTGTAACCCATACAAAAAGCCCAGAAGATCCACCAATTGGTCTATCTTCCAATCCTGTACATCACGCCAAAGATGAACATTCCAAACAACTAATTACCCTTGTTTCACCCTAACTAAAGTAACCAACTCTTCCCCATCAGTGGCAATAGCATAAATCAAAGGAAACATGGCTGCCAAAGACAACCCACCACACATCGATCCTGCTAAAAATGAACCCTATCGCCTACCCCCACTTAACCGAACCCTCTCCCAAAAAACCTCATTCCCCAACCAAATCCCCTTCCACAACCCATGACCATGAGGTTAAGCCACCGGCTTCGAGCACCACCCCCTCTCATTCCCATACTTTGCCACCACCACCCTCCTCCATAGCCACTCCCATTCCCCTACGAAACGCACAACCACTATCTCAATAGAGCCCAATTAAACACCACCGATTTCCACACACCCAAGCTCCCCATCTCCTTCAAAGTACATACTCTCTCCTAATCCACCAAATGATAATGAAAACCTTCCCCATCCTCACTTCACAAAAAATCCCATTGTAGTCTCTCCAACCTCTTTGCCACCCCCACAGGCATCACATGTCTGAAGTATGTCGGAATACTAGAGAGAACAGTCTTGATCAAAGTAATATGCCCCCCTTTCGACAAATATTGTTGCTTCCATCCCGCCAACCTCCGCTGAACTTTGTCCACCACCCCATCCCACACTCGCGTCTCCTTAAAGGAAGTCCCCAAAGGAAGTCCCAAATAAGAAAATGGCAACCTTGCTACCTTATAGCCTAACACGGCTGCCAATACTGGCAATCGAATCACCTCACCCACTAGGATCAATTCTGATTTTGCCAAATTAACCCACAAATCTGACACCGCCTCAAAACATAACAAAACACACCTCAAATTGCCAACCTGAGTAGCATTCGCATCACAAAAAATCAATGCATCATCATCGTAGAAAATGTGAGAAACCACCAGAGAGATAGACCCAACCCCCACCTCAAAGCCCGATAAAAACCCCCCTAGACTGCCCTAGAAATCAACCGACTCAATGCCTCCATAACCAGAATAAACAATAAAGGGGACAAAGGGTCTCCTTGTCGTAATCCTCTTCGAGTAGGGAAGAAACCCGCCAGTGTCCCATTAACCAGAACAACCATTTGAATAGTTGAAATAAAAAATTGTATCCACCTCCTCCACCGTTCCCCAAAACCCAATCGCTCCAACATGTACAACAAAAAATTTCAGTTTATATTATCATAAGCCTTCTCAATATCCAGCTTACAGATTATCCCCATTGTTTCCTGTCGAAGCCGTGAATCCATACACTCGTTAGCCACCAGAACATCATCCAAAATCTGTCGATTGCTCCCGAAAGCATTCTGAGATTTTGACACCACTCCCTTTAGCACACCCTGAAGGCTACTAGCCAAAACCTTGGCCAATAATTTGTAAGCACTACCTAGAAGACTGATAGGCCGAAAATCTCGGATATCTTTCGCCCCCCTTTCTTAGGGATCAAAGCTAGAAATGTTGTATTTAGATTCCTCTCAAATTGCCCAGTTTGATAAAACTGCTCAAACATAGCCAACACCTCCCCTTTCACCACCTCTAATAGTGCTGAAAAAAGAGAAATAGTGCTAAACTTCATTCAACATTGTTAACAACTCTAATGTTTAACATTCACCCAAAAAAAAAAAAAATTCCAATGTTTAACAATTCATTCAGTTTTATTTTTGGTGGAGAAATCCTTTTATAGTGTTAGTTAT